>CM076581.1:187683567-187891067 GCA_034641835.2 Pinus albicaulis
ATGTCCAACATACATCAGAGCTAGCACCTTTTCTACCGTTGTATCTAGAACCACCAAATAAATAAATATTACATAATTTATATTTCGGGAGGTCCCCTAAAAGTGAAAGTTGATATAAGAAAGCATCCTATTCTTAAGATGTCTTAGGCACTGGTCTCCTGCAACTCAAGACTTTCTCTAGGGGTTACAACATCTTTTTGGTGCAGTTGTTAGGGAACAAATTAGAAAATATTCTCCCTGTGATATGACATTATCTTCACCCTTAAATTAGGTGTGCACAAAGGGTTCAGAGTTTTATAGCCCTCGCCTTGGTGACTCCACTATTATCAAAGCTCAAATTAGTTGTAATCGTGGCTTACACAAGGCCTCATGCCCAATCAGATACTTCCCATCACAAAATTCCTTGTTTATATGATCCTGAAAATATCATATTTAGGAGAATATAGAAGGAAAAGAAAACAAGCCAGGCCGATCTATCCCCATTTTCTCTAGAATATTCTCCTTTATGATCTTGTAAATGTGACATCTATGGCCCTAGCTCCACAGCCCATGTACTTTAATATCCTCCAAAATCCTCTACTCTAGTCAGCTGAATCATAAAAGATGAAGCCAAATTTGTTTATACTTCTCTACCTCATGCCCTACTCCCGAGGTTGAAGAAGATAAATAATTTGCGGCACTTCAAATCTTCTTACAAACAAATATCCAAACCTCTACTCATCACATACCTCTTATACCTCAGCCAACTCATCCTCATAACCTACCATCACCTCCCCTTATGGTTGTACCTGGCTTCCTCTTGGACTAGTATGCTCCATTAGCTCTACCTTAGTTACTGAATGAGATGCCACAATATTATCCCAATTCATGTAGCCCCATGGTCTAGGCCCTCTCCCTGACAGCCTCAATCTCCAAGATGAATGACCCATGATGGTTTTCGGACTTCATGTACAAGAGCATGACTCAGCCACTTCCGCATTCTATGTGAATCTTGTGATACATCACTTAATATTACGCAATTTCATGCTCAATTCTGAGGCATCACATGACTTGTTGCCTTTGTCAATTATGGAACAACTAGGATTTCAAATTACAAGGCCTTATAAAGGCCTATATTATTAAGACCCCAAAAGGGTAACATTCTTGGGTATGATAAAATACCTAGTAATGAACCTAGCCCAGATTCTGGCCAAAAGTGTGGTAATGGATATCGTTGTAGCCGATATCCCAGCTAGGTTTGGAATGTTGTTGTCTAGATCCTGGGGTTCCAATATTGGAGGGTCAATAAAACTCGACTTCACCTACGCCACTATCCCAGTGAATCCAGGTTTGTGAAGATGGTCACCAAAGTCGATGTTTTGATCAATTATCCGATGTATGGTAAGAAGGGTGAACTTTCTTGTTTTATGCTTAAGGAGGAAGAAAATGTCCTGGAAGAAATGAAGGTCTATCCTCTAAGACAAGGGGATCCCATAAATAAAGTGGAAAATAAGATTTGGACATTGCAGTTTGATGGGGCTTATTCACGAGAAGGAAATAGAGATAGGGTACTCTTGATATCGCCGAAAGGATTCTTAGTTCCCCTTTCCTTCAAGCTAGAATTTGAAGCCACAAAAAACGTGGATGAATATGAAGCCCTGTTGTTGGGACTACAGGTAGTGCGGAACATGAGCATACAGTGTTAGAAGTGTTGTCATTGATGGCAAAGAATAGTAGTAGAGGCAAAGAACAACAGCAGAGGCAAACGAAAGCAGCAGAGGCAAAGGACAACAGTAGAGGCAAAGGACAGTAGCAAAGACAAAGAATAATACAGTGACATGATATGCAGATAGGGAGCATGAGGAGAACAAAGTGAGAAAGAGGCAAAGAATAATACAGTGACAGGATATGTAGACAAGGAGCATGAGGAGAACAGAGTGAGAAAGAGGAAAAGAAGAATATAGTGGAAGGAGTTTAGATTTGAGTCATTAACGCTCATCCTAAGGCAGCTTTCATACATAGACACAACAAGGGCTTCGAATAATTCTCTCATCCTAAGGTAGCTTTCAGTTTCGGAAAATCTCAAATATGAACCTAGAACGCACATTGAGATTTTCTAATAGAACTATTGGTTTAGCATGCGGAAGCCCCAAGAGTGCAACAAAATGTGTATAAAAACCATTGAAAGGTCTAGACAAAACCTTGAGAGTAAGAGGTGGTACCAAGCTTTGAGCAGTGAAAACCTAATGGAGTTTGGGGTTAAATATTATGGTAGCGTCGTATTAAAGTAAGAATGAAACACAGGTTTATATGTTAAGGCAAAAATAAGAAGTAAAACCTTTAAACGGAGTATATATATATATATATATATAACAAAGGCCGGAGTATGTATGTATATTTATATAACAAAGGAACGAAGGATTTGAAGTGGAACCATGAGTGCAAGCAGAACTCTAATTGTGACCAGTGAAACCAAAGATAAGTAGACCGGTAGTATCGTGCAGTGTCAAAAATGGTAAGTGGATTTTTCATTTTGAACGCGATCTATGTCTTCAATCAACACGTGTCCTAAGGCGGTTTTACAAAAAAACTTTTATCGCGTTCGTTTGAGTGGTTAAAGCTCGGCTCAATAAAAAACGTGATATGGCATGACATCCGTTGGATCATTGGATTCGATGCGATAAATTGTCTGTCGTTGGATGCGAGAGGCGTGTTAATGGGGGTGGACGCTAGGAACATATATGTATTAAAATATGTGTCGGGTTTGACATCTATTGCAATATTTGATATATGTTAAAGCTGAGTGTGCATATAAGAATGGTTTTTGTGTGGATTATATGGTTGATGCACGTTGATACATTATGTTACACCGAGGGTTAAAACCATGCTCGAGGATTGACTTAGGCTTTGATATACATATGACAAGAAGGTCGGGAATTCATTATTGACGAAGGTTATTTAACCAAGCAGTATGGTAAGACAATCGAAATTTTTTTTTATTTTTTATCGTGAATAAGTTAAAAGGGAACTTGGCACATGTGTAAGAAATTTTCAATAAAGTTAATAAATAGCGAGCGCATGTGGTCATGATAATAAGGTTAATACTTTAATGTTTATTTAAAACAATGTAGGAGGTGCGGACCTTATCAAACATTATATATGTGTGTGTGTGTGTGTGTGTGTGTGTGTTTAAAGGGTGCTGTCATTTGAAATGTATTAAAAGTGCAGACTCTATTAAACATAGGTGGGACCCGAGTTATGAATCACATCGGAGAAAAGTTTGGCAGCGAAACTTGTTGACAAGAGTTCTGATTGAGATGCGGACCCGATGGATTAATGAACCATAATTCATATATTTTTGAGTTCTGCATCAAAGAAAAGCATCACGTTGGAGCGATTCATCACATCGGCACAATGGAGTGAACATTAATTCATCGCATCGGCACAATGGAGTGAACAATAATTCATTACATCAGCACAATGGAGTGAACAGTAATTCATCGCATTGGCACAATGAAGTGAACAGTAAATCATCGCATCGGGAGTATTCTGTTGTGATTAATCGCATCGGAAAATAGAGCAGAAGAGTTTGTAAAGGTGTGGGGCCCAAATATTTCAGAGGTTAGTGTTGGTTGTTAATTAATATAAAACCCAAGGTTTGTTAAGAAGGTTTTATAACATTTGATTGAGGAGCAGATATTTATTTTATGAGAATGACAAATCTAATATGTATATTTAACGAGTATGAGCATTTCTTTTAAATACGAAACCAAAGGTTATATCTTTGATGGTTGAGGTCATATTTCATGATAAAGATTGTGAGTACAGATATATCCATTTTGTTAAAAAGGTTTTATAATAACGCCGAGAGTTATTTATGTTCGATTAAAAGACAGTTGTATAGGTAGCAATTATACAACTATAATGAATAGGGAAAATGAAAAAGTGAAACGAAAAAAAGGGGTGGTGGCTATTGATGAAAGAGAGAGAAAAACATAGAGAGCGGTGTTGTTGAAATGATTCGAAATTTATATTGTAGTTGAATGAAAGGTTTTAATTGTTTTTACATTGTTTGTGATGTAATTAGCAAGTCTCCAAAGAAAGACAAAATCTCACTGTAAATTTGAAATGGATAAATTTTTCTGAGTAAATTGATAAAAGAAAAAAGAATGCAGAATTGAAAAAAGAGATAATCAAATGGATGTGAAGATTGGAGTACAGTAAAAAAAGGGGTACATAACAGAGCTGATATCCAAGGTAAATCAACAAATGTTTCTTTTATGAAAACTGAGGGAGTTGAAGCTTCCTTACAAGTTGTAGCTTGCAGAATTTGAGGTTGAAGCCTCTTGTAGGTTGGTGCTTACAAAAAATCAGTGGTAAGAGGGATTTGGAGCTCGCCTTTACATCACAACAATAATAAGATATGGTTTTCTCCCTTTATGGGTTTCCACGTATATTTGTTGTCTCTGTGTGTGGTGTCTATGTGTTGATATGGCTATTCAACCTGCTTAATACTTGCTTCTCTCATAATAAGTCTGTTGTTACATTATCTTACATTTCAACACAAATAAGTTTGTTTCCATATAAAATTGATCATGAAGTTAAATTGTAAATAAGTTTAATTGAAAGTTTTAAAAAGTTCATGAAGGTGTTAAACTGATTCACCCCCCCTCTCAGTTTAACTAAGGTTTCAACATTTGGTATCAGAGCGGGTTCCTTTTTGTAGTAGTTTAACAACTCAAAGGAGATCCTAGGTTCTTGGGATGGCTAGTCAAGAAGGATCCTCAACAAAAAAAGCCCCTTTTTCACTGGTGCAAATTATGCCTTCTGGAAAATCTGAATGAGAACATACATAATTTCCTTAGGAATATAAGTTTGGGCTGCTGTGGAATTTGGATATTACCGTAAGGAAAATGTTTCATAGAAAGAAGCCAAACAAGATTTTGTGGCTAATGCAAAGGCAATGAATGCAATCTTGAATGGACTGTGTGAGGCAGAATTCATCAAAGTAATGCACAGCAAGACTGCCAAAGAAATGTAGGAAACTCTAGAGAATATTCATGAGGGAGACAAAAAGGTGAAGACAACTAAACTTCAAGTCTATAGAGCCCAATTTGAAAATTTAAAGATGAATGATGATGAAGACATTGCTAGTTTCTTTTTAAGGGTTGCGGAAATTGTCAATAATATGAAAGCACTAGGTGAAACCATGCAAGAATGTGTAATTGTTCAAAATATCCTAAGATATTTTCCATCTAGTTTTAATCCCAAGGTCTCTTCCATAGAAGAAACAGCAGATTGGGAAACCTTGACCATGAACCAGCTTCTTGGAAAACTAACAGCTTATGAGATGAGACTGCCACAGAGGAAGTCAAATGTAAGGGAGGCAGCCTTTAAGGAAGAGAAGAAGAAAGAAGAAAAATAAGATATATGCTCCTTTTCTAATGAAGAAGAGGCTAAACTTATTAGGAAGTTGGATAAAGGCTCAGGTAAGTATAAAGGTAAACTTCCATTTAAATGTTTCAATTGTGGAATAGTTGGACATTATGCTTCTAATTGTCCTTATAATAAAACAAAGAATCAGGCTCAGGAATTAGAGAATACCATATCTAAGAACTGACAGAAAGGGAAAAGATTCAATACAAAATCTTTCTATGCTCAGCAAGACAGCAGTGCATCAGAAGACTCAGCTGAATTCTCAAGTAAAGAAGGAACATCAGAATTTGTATTGATGGCTATAAGGGAGATGAAATAATGTCTTCTAGAAGATGAGGAAGAAGGTGAAGTGGACCTTGAGGGGGAGCTAAGAAGTGCCTTGGAGGAAATTGACAGACTAAAACTGAAGTGCAAAGAACAGAAAGACATTCTTCTCAAATATGAAAGAGAAGAACAAAATTCAGAAGCCCTCATTCAGTTGAAAGTAGAGCTTGAAGAGGCCAAGAACATAGAGGATATTCTACTTAAGCAGATCAAGGATAAAACTCAGGAACAAGAGAAGTTGGAAGAAGAAGTAGTATGCTTAAGGAAGAAATTAGAAAATGCCCAGAGGAAAATAGATGCTTCTCAAATGACAAGCTCTGGTAAGTTGAATGAGATTCTAGATGCTCAAAGATCTCCTCTGATAAAAACTGGGATAGGCTATGAAGGAGAATCAAGCAAAGGAAAAGAAAAAGAAAACAAAAATATCATTTTTGTAAAAGAAGATGAGAATATCCAAGTAGCTCAGAATATTTCTAAAGATGAAGAATCCTACAATAAAGTAGATAAAACCAGGAGGAAGCTCAAATGACAAAGGATGAAATAAATAAACTGTCAACTGGAAAAATTTCGTATATTCCTACATATGTCAAATTTGGAAGTTATCAAAGGAGATTTTTTCCTCCTATGAAAAATGCCACTTGTTATGCCTGCCACAAATTGGGACATATTGTTGCATATTGTCATATAAGAAGAATAAATACAAACCAGCAAAGGATGCAAATAGTAAAAATTTTACTGAAGAAGACAAATGGAGAAGACAACCTTTTATCAGGTATGCAAATTTTTTTTATGGATGTTGTTTTTATTGTAATGAATTTTTCCATAAAATCATAGAATGCAGAAAATATGGACAAAGACTAATGTTCAAAACCTTAAGGAGGTTTATGAATCATGGAGAGTTTACTCATACTTATAATTCTACTAAAGATATATCCAAATTATGTGTATGCAATAAAAGTGGACATATGTCTTCCAAATGTCCTCTAAGAGAATATATTTCATCACCTCAAAAAAGGTACCAAACAAGAGGATGCTTGTAGTGGAAAAAGAAGGTGAATAAATGTGACTTGGCTCTAATAGCTCAAGGTCTGAAAAGCCAATGGTATTTGGACAGTGGTTGCTCAAATCATATGTCTAGAGATAGAAGCAATTTTAAAACCTTTGATGAAAAGAAATATGGAAATGTTACTTTTGGCAACGATAAAGCAGGAAAAATCAAAGGAAGAGGCTCAGTCAGTCTGGAAAATGGTAGAGAAAAAGCCTAGGATATACTATTTGTGGAAGGGCTGAAAGAAAATCTGCTGAGTGTTAGTCAAATGTGTGATAAAGGCTGTGAAGTTCTTTTTAGATAACAATACTGTGAAGTAAGATCAAGCACCACTGGAAAAATTGTGATCAAAGGTGTTCAAACAGAAAGCAATGTCTATGTAGTAAAAGAAGAAAATGAAGCATGTCACCTTAGCAAATTTGAGGAGTCATGGTTATGGCATAGGATATTGGGACACCTAAACTTTGATCATATCATAATTATAAGAAAAAAGAATGCAGTCAGAGATATGCCAGCCATAAAGAAGCCTTCAAATACAATATGTAAATCCTGTCAGCTAGGTAAGAAAACCCGTACATCCTTCAAAACCAAAGAGAAGCTATCTGCAAGCAGACCTCTTCAACTTGTTCACATGGATCTATTGGGCCTTCAAGAACTAAAACACCAAGTGGAGAATCATATTTCATGCTAATAATAGATGATTTTTCTAGAATGACATCGGTTGCATTTCTCAAACACAAATCAGAAGCACTTGAGAAATTCAAAATATTCAAGGCTTTCACAGAAAATCAAACAAGATGCAAGATAAATTACATCAGATCAGACAGAATTTACAGATTATGATTTTGCAGATCTGTGCAATGAGCATGGGATAAAGCAACGGTTCACAATTGCAGGAACACCTTAGCAAAATGGAGTGGCAGAGAGACAAAACAGGTCTGTATAATAGATTTCCAGAGCCATGATGCAAGAAAGTAACATTCCTCAAACCTTTTGGGAAGAAGCAGTACACACAACTGTGCATATCCTAAAAAATGCTCATTTAAGACCAAATAGTGACAAGTCTCCTTATGAATTATGGCGTGGTAAACTAGCATCAATCAAACATTTTAGAGTTTTTGGAAGTAAGTGTTTTATAAAAAATAATAATGAAAATCTGGGAAAGTTTGATGCAAGAGTAGATGAAGGAATATTCTTAGGATATGCATCCAAGAGTAAAGGTTACAGGTGCTACAAAAAAATACTTCACAAAATTGTAGAAATTATTGAGGTAAGATTTGATGAAGAATTATCAGACAAGATAAGAAATACAGATTGCAGCAATCCCCCAGAAGATCATGAATAAGAGAATCAAGATGATGATGAAATAAACAAGCCAATAGAAGATACTAACCTGAGATCAAAAATCTCCTCAAGATACACTCAGAAGAACCATCCGGAAGATCAAATCATTGGGGACAAGAGTGTAGGTGTACAGACAAGAAGACGGCTAACTGAACAAATAGAAGAGGTATACCTAGCAATGTTGTCACAAATAGAGCCAAAGAAGTTTGAAGAAGCTAGCAAAGACAAACATTAGGTGAATGCCATGAATGAAGAATTGGACCAAATTGAGAAGAACAACACTTGGGAACTAGTTCCAAGACCCAGTGAGAAAAATGTCATTGGCTCAAAATGGGTATTCAAAAATAAGATGTATGAACAAGGACAGGTAATTAGAAATAAAGCTAGACTTGTGTGCAAGGGATATTCACAGGTTGAAGGACTTGATTATGATGAAAAAATTTCCCCTGCATCCATAATGGAAGCTATCAGACTGTTTTTAGATTTTTCTTGCTATCATGACTTCAAGGTGTATCAAATGGATGTGAAGTCTGCCTTCTTGAATGGAGATTTAGAGGAAGAAGTCTACATGGAGCAACTAGAAGGGTTCTCCTTAACAGATACTGTAGAGTATGTGTGCAGATTAAGGAAAGGATTATATGGGCTAAAACAAGCTCCTCGAGCATGGTATTCAAGGTTGGAAAAATACTTGCAAAAACAAGGGTTCAAGAAAGGAGGAGTAGGCAACAACTTGTACATAAAAGCAAATGAAAATGAACTTCTGATTGTAGTAGTGTATGTAGATGATATCATGTTTGGAAGCAACAAAGATGAGTTAACAAAAGGATTTTCTGAAGAGATGAAATCATAATTTGAAATTTCTATGATTGAAGAGATCACCTTCTATCTAGGACTACAAATTCAACAAAAGAGCACATGCACATTTATCTCACAAGAAAAATACTTAAAAGAGATGCTGAAAAGGTTCAAAATGGAAGACTGCAAACTTGTGTCAACTCCCATGACTACTGGATGTAAGCTCTGTGTAGATGATGGAACAATTGATGTAGATCAAAAACTTTACAGATCCATGATTGGAAGTCTGTTATACCTAACAGCTTCTAGACCAGACATTGCGCTAGTTGTTGGACTTGTGGCAAGATATCAAGCAACACCAAAACAAAATCACTTACTAGCAATTAATAGAATATTCAGATATCTACAAGGGACTTCACATCATGGGCTATGGTATACAAAAGCAAAAAATTCATTTTGACAGCATATACAGATGTAGATTGGGCCAGGTGTATTGATGATAGGAAAAGCACAAGTGGAGGTGCATGCTATTTAGGAGAAAATCTGGTGGCATGGCTAAGCAAGAAACAAACATCTATTTCTCTATCTACAACAAAAACAAAATACATAGCAACATCAACATGTTGCACACAAGTCATGTGGATGAAACAAACCCTCCAAGATATGAAGGTAAGCATTGATGAACCTATCTTTATCAAGTGTGATAATAGAAGTTCCATAAGCATATCAAAAAATCCTGTGCTTCATTCAAAAACTAAACATATTCCAATAAAGTATCATTTTCTCAGAGAAAAAGTAGCTCAAAAAGTAGTGAAGTTGGAATATGTGCCAACAAAAGAATAAACAACAAATATATTTACAAAACCTCTTGCTAGAGAACCATTTGAATATCTGAGAGATAGACTAGGGGTAGAGTCTGTAGATGCTACTCTCTGATATAAAGAGAAAGCATCATTTCAGGGGGAGAATAGAAGAGACAACATCATTCCAAGGGGAGATCCACAAAGAGCATGAAATAGGTCCTGAAGATCAAAATATCAGCCCTTTTCCATTGATGTCAAAGGGGGAGGAAATGTTATAAGCAGAGAATAGCTATGGAAGGTAGATAATAACTATGAACATGCAAAAATGTTATTGCACAGAGAATAGCTATGGCAGAGAATAGCTATAAACAGGGAAGGCAGAGAATAGCTATAAACAGGAAGCAATGTTATTGCACAGAGAATAGCTATGGCAGAGAATAGCTATAAACAAGCAGCAATGTTATTGCCATCAATTCCAAATGGGGAGACTGTTAGAAGCGTTGTCATTGATGCAAAAAACAACAGCAAAGGCAAAGAATAGTAGCAGAGGTAAAGGACAGCAGCAAAGGCAAGGAACAGTAGCAGAGGCAAAGGACAACAGCAAAGGCAAAGAAGAATACAGTGATAGGATATGCAGACAAGGAGCGTGAGGAGAATAGAGTGAGAAAGAGGAAAAAAAGAATATAGTGATAGGAGTTTAGATTTGAGTCATTAACGCTCATCCTAAAGCAGCTTTTATACATAGACACATCAAGGGCTTCAAAGAATTCGCTCATCCTAAAGCAGCTTTCAATTTCGGAAAATCTTAAATACAAACCTGAAATGCGCATTGAGATTTCTGATAGAGCTGTTGGTTTAGCATACGGAAGCACCAAGAGTGAAACGGAATGTGTATAAAAACAATTGAAAGGTCTAGACGGAACCCTGAGAGTAAGATATGGAACCGAGCTTCGAGCAGTGAAAACCTAATGGAGTTTGGGGTTAAATCTTATGCTAGTGTCATATTAAAGTAAGAATGAAACACAGGTTTATATGTTAAGGAAGAAATAAGAAGTAAAATCTTTGAACAGAGTATCTATATATATATATATATATATATATATATATATATATATATATATATATATAACAAAGGCCAAAGTATGTATATATATGTATATAACAAAGGAGCGAAGGATTTGAAGTGGAACCATGAGTGCAACCGGAACTTTAATTGTGAACAGTGAAACCAGAGATAAGTAAACCGGCAGTATTGCGTGGTGTCAAAAATGGTAAGTGGATTTTTCATTTTGAACGTGATCCGTGTCTTCAATCAACACGTGTCCTAAGGAAATTTTACAAAACAACTTTTATAGCATTCTTTTGAGTGGTTAAAGCTCGACTCAATAAAAAACGCGATATGGCATGAAATCCGTTGGATCATTGGAGTCGATGCGATAAACTGTCCTCTGTTGGATGCGAGAGGCGTGTTAATGGAGGTGGACCCCAGGAACATATATGTATTGAAATATGTGTCGGTTTTGATATCTGTTGTAATATTTGATATATATTAAACTTGAGTGTGCATATAAGAATGGTTTATGTGTGGATTATCTGGTTGATGCACGTTGATACATTGTGTTAGGCCAAGGGTTAATACCATGGTCGAGGATTGACTTAGGCTTTGATATACATATGACAAGAAGGTTGGGCATTCATTATTGATGAAGGTTATTTAACCAAGCAGTATGGTAATACAGTTGAAATTTCTTTTGTTTTCGATCGTGAATAAGTTAAAAGGGAACTTGGCACATGTGTAAGAAATTTTCGATAAAGTTAATAAATAGCGAGCACATGTGGTCGTGATAATAAGGTTAATAATTTAATGTTTATTTGAAACATAGTAGGAGGTGCAGACCTTATCAAACATTATATATGTGTGTGTGTGTGTGTGTTCAAAGGGCACTATCATTTGAAATGCATTAAAAGTGTAGAATTTATTAAACATAGGTGGGACTCAGTTATGAATCGCATCGGAGAAAATTTTGGCAGCGGAACTTGTTGACAAGAGTTCCAATTAAGATGCGGACCCGATGGATTAATGAACCATGATTCATATATGTTTGAGTTCTGCATCAAATCAAACCATCACGTTGGAACGATTCATCGCATCGGCACAATGGAGTGAACAATAATTTATCGCATTGGGACAATGGAGTGAATAGTAATTCATCGCATCGGCACAATGGAGTGAACAGTAATTCATCACATCAGCACAATGAAGTGAACAGTAAGTCATCGCATCGGAAAATAGAGTAGAAGAGTTTGTAAAGATGTGGGGCCCAAATATTTTAAAGGTTAGTGTTGGTTGTTCATTAATATAAAACCCAAGGTTTATTAAGAATGTTTTATACATTTGATTGGGGACAAAATATTTGTTTTATGAGAATGACAAATCTGGGACGTATATTTAACGACTATGAGCATTTATTTTAAATATGAAACCAAAGGTTATATATTTGATGGATAAGGTCATATTTCATGATAAAGATTGTGAGTACAGATATATCCATTTTGTTAAAAAGGTTTTATAATAACGCCGAGAGTTATTTATGCTCAATTAAAAGACAGTTGTACAGGCAGTAGTTATACAACTGTAATGAACTAGGAAAATGAAAAGGTGAAACGAAAAAAAGGGGTGGTGGTTGTTGATTAAAGAGAGAGAAAAACCTCCCGGATGCGAGTGGTCTTGGCGATTAATGGTGAGCAGGTGGTCAGGTGGGTTGGCACGTGGATCACCACCACCGCCACCCATCCTCGCATGCTCTTGAACTTAAATGCCACCGTTCGGCTCTTCAATGCGGATTCATGGGAGCTCTCTCCCCAATACCAGCTCATTTTTACTTCAGCGATGGCGAGCTCTAGAAATTTCTTGTATGTTCATCCACTCAGCGTTTGTTGCACCCCTGCTGCTACTGAGCGCAACTTACGGACTAGTACAGGGTCTCGTTGCATTTTAAATTGTTGTATAGATATACTGCCAGGCCTCCGTTTCTCTAATAGTGCCTCCTGCAACCTTCAGCGCACATTCTTCTCTAATTCCAGTCGATAGCAAGTTTATATCACTCAAACCATGCCCCGCTTACGCCCGAGAATGCGTTGCAGGTGTGGGGGTGCCATTGGGTGAGCCATAAGCAGATCCTCTCCCTCCAACTCCAACTCATCGTCGTATTCTTCTGAATTCAGACCTGTTCGTCTTCCTGCTCCATGAAGAGGTCGAGGCAGAGGTCGGAATCGGTTTAATCCTGCTGGGCACTTTCGCTTGTCTTCCAGGGCGCATTCTCACCATGCCCATTTTCATTTCCCATGCAGCGTCAATAATACTTCTCTCCTTGCAACGGTTACCATTGACCTTCGGGCAGCCCCCTCTGAACAGGCTCCTTCGGACCAGGTTCGCACCACCACGGAGGCTTCTCTGGAGCCCATAGTGGAGGCTGAGAACAGAAATCTTCAGGCGGACATCCGGCAGAATGTTTCTTCGGACAAAGCAGCCAACTTGGGCTTTCAGGAAAATCCTTCGGTTCCAAATGATGGTGGTCCTGTGCGCCAGGATGCTCCTCCTCCTGAAGATGAGGATCCTTACAAATTCGGCTGCCTCATTGTCGAGGCAGATCCTCCCTCTGCTCAGTAACGTGGTTCCAGGTTTGCGCTCCCAAGTTTTGGTTTTCATCGGCCCGAAGGTGTTTATCTACAGTCTTATGCATCTACTTAATTCTGCTACTGTTCTTATGGTTTCTCTTTTGCTTCATGGACGGTCCCCCCTGCGTGGGAGCTATATACTGCTACATGTCCAAGTCCAGGCTTTTGTCACAGGTTATAAAACTGTCATTTTTGTTTTTGCTATGGTACGAAATTGTAAAAATCTTGCTAATATGGCTTACTCCACAAGAGTCATACTGTTAAGGTCTGTTCAATTCTCTGTCATAGATGTCAGTCACTTGTTAGGAACAGACAGTATCACTACTCTTCAAAGCTTTCAGAGTCTACCTCCTAAATGTTGTGATGATCAATTACAAGCTTGTAAAGCAATAATGCCGCATCAATGGGCTGTAACTCTCGAGGCTTCGGTCTCTATGTAACACTATTTTTGTATCAATATAGAAGTAGCCATATTTAGAAAAAAAAAAAAGGAGAGAGAAAAACAGAGAGAGCTGTGTTGTTGAAATGATTCGAAATTTATATTGTAGTTGAATGAAAGGTTTTAATTGTTTTTACATTGTTTGTGATGTAATTTCCAAGTATCCAGAGAAAGACAAAATCCCACTGTAAAGTTGAAATGGATACATTTTTCTGAGTAAATTGATAAAAGAAAAAAGAATGAAGAATTGAAAAAAGAGATAGTCAAACAGATGTGAAGATTGGAGTACAGTAAAAAAAGGGGTACATAATAGAGCTGATATCCAAGGTAAATCAACAAATGTTTCTTTTATGAAAATTGAGGGAGTTGAAGCTTCCTTGTAAGTTGTAGCTTGCAGAATTCAAGGTTGAAGCCTCCTGTAGGTTGGTGCTTACAGAAAATCAGTGGTAAGAGGGAGTTGGAGCTTGCCTTTACATCACAATAATAATAAGATGTGGTTTTCTCCTTTTATGGGTTTCCACATATATCTGTTGTCTCTGTGTGTGATTTCTATGTGTTGATATGGTTATTAAACCTGCTTAATACTTTATCCTCTGATAATAAGTTTGTTGTTACATTATCTTAACATTTCTGCACATATAAGTTTGTTTCCATATCAAATTGACCATGAAGTTAAATTGTAAATAATTTTAATTAAAATTTTTTAAAATTTCATGAAGGTGTTATACTGATTCACCCCCCACTCTCAATTTAACTAAGGTTTCAACATATAGAATCTCAAGGTGTTTGGAGATTCAGAGCTAGTATAAAGGAAAGTCAGGATCCAATGTCAAACTAAGCACCTGCGGCTCAGAGCTTACAATAATGAGGTGTGGGACATTGTTGAGAATTTCTTCTCAGATTTAAATATTCATTTCATGTCGAGGGATAAGAATAAATTGAGCGACTCGCTGGTAGAGGCTGTTAGCAATTCCCCCCATCTGCAGAATCCGTTGCTCAGATACGAGGTGGAAGTGGGATATCTCCCCTCCATTGTGGACAATTTGAAGCATTGGCAGGTCTTGAAGGATGAAGAATAGGTAAGGAATTTCATGGATATGGTGATTGAGTTCTCGAATTTGGTGATCGATTCAGCAATCGAGGATGACAGTGAAGAGCCAAAAACGAGATGGGAGGAGACACTCGCTAGGCACCACGTTTTGAAATTAAAGGGAAATGTCATTCCTAGGGGTCTTGTGCCATTGGAAAGCTTGTTTGATAAAAATTATATCTCGATGAATCGAAACAATCCAACCCTCAACGAGCTAGTCAGGGATTTGAATATTGGGACAGAGGAAGATCCGAAGGTGGTGAAGCTATCGAAAGGAGTCCCTGAAGAATATCAAGGATAGTACCTGAATTTTTTTCGATCGTGTAAAGACGTCCTCACCTCGTCATACCAGGATCTGAAGACTTTTGATACTGATTTCATACAGCATAAGATACCCCTCAAAGAAGGCATTCAGCCTCATAAGCAGAAGCTGAGGAATATTAATACTATTCTCCTTCCGGTTATTGAAAAAGAGATAAAGAAGTTGTTGCAGGCAAAGGTCATTGTCTCTCTGAGGTATTCAGAATAGGTAGAAAACTTGGTTCCTATGGGGAAGAAAAATGGAAGAATCAGGCTTTGCATGGACTTCCGAAATATGAATAAAGCTTCAATCAAAGATAAATAGCCCCTTCCAAATATGGACCACATATTGAAAAAGGTAGTGGGATCCTCTCGCATGTCCATGATGGAAGGTTTCTTAGGATATAACTAGGTGGTGGTGCTCCCTGAAGAGCAGAAGAAGACGACATTCAGCACAGCTTGGGGAACCTTGATGTACGCTTGGATGCCTTTGGGCCTGATAAACACTGGAGCCACATTCCAACGTGCATTGGAAATTTCCTTCATAGGAGACTAGGATAAGTTTTTGTTGATTTATCTGGACAACTTCACCCTCTTCTTGAAGATTGATGTCGATCATATAGAGCATATTCAACGAACCTTTGACAAATTTTGTAGGTATGGTCTGTCTCCGAACCCCAAACAAACCATGTTTTCCCTAGAAGAATGGAAGCTACTAGGGAATATAGTAACTAAAGAGGGAGTAAATTTTGACCCGAAATAGGTGGAGAAGATCAATGGAATTTGTCTACCAAGAAACAAAAGAGAAGTACAGGTATTCCTCGGAAGAATGAATTTTCTAAGAAGGTTCATACCAAATTACGCCGAGATCATTTGAAACATCAATGAAATGATAAAAAATAATAGGGAAGTGAAATGTACTCCTCAATCAATGGATTATTTCAACAGAATCAAGTAGGCTTGTGCAGAAGCTCTAGTGATGGTGGGTCCAAATTATGGAAAGCCATTCATGATTTTTTGTTTCGGCTCCCCTCACATAATAGTTGTGGTGCTGCTACATGAAAATCACAAAGGGCATGAAGATCCTATCATGTTTTTCAGCCAAGTCCTTCAAGATGCGAAACTAAAATATAATATCCTCGAAAAGCAAGCGTACACTCTGGTAAAATCACTAAAGTCATTCTGGGTGTATGTGTTACAATATGCAATAACAACTTACATCCCCACTACAGAAGTGAAGGATATTCTGGTGTAGGGAGACAGTGAAGGGAAGAGGGGCAACTGTATAACTAAGATTCAGGAGTAAGAAATTGAAATAAATCCTACCAAGTTCATCAAAGGCAAAAATTTGGCAAAACATCTATGTGAATCCAACTGTCAAGCTCTAGGGATAAGCCTATCTATGGCAGGAGGAGACGCACCAGAGGGTATAGGTGTACAAAAGGGCATAGAACCTTCCACCCAAAAGACACATGTAAAGTACCTTAAATCCTTATGGTATAGAGATATAGTGGAATACATTTTATCCCTGAGGTGTCCTCCTAACTATGACAAGGCCAGTATCACACTCTAAGGTTATTATCTCAAAAGTACACCATAAATGGGCAACTATATTGGAGGGAACTGACTGGGATTTTACTATTATGTTTAATGGAGAGAGAGGTTTATGAAGTGATGACAGAGTTCCATGAAGGAATATGTGGCGGGAATTACAACTGACGATCCACTCCTCACAATATCCTGAGAGAAAGTTTCTTTTGGCCTAAAATATTTTTTGATGGACATGCTCGTGCCCAGGCCTGCGAAAAGTGTCAGACGTTCGTCGAAAATAAAATGTTTTCACCTCTCTCGTTGATCCCAGTACATGTTGAAGAGACATTCAAACAATGGGGAATAGAATTAATAGGTGATATTCACCTGACTTCTAGCAACCAAAATTTATGGATCCTCACTGCCACGGATTACTTCACTAAATGGGTTAAGGTTGTGCCCATAAGGAATGCCATGAATTTGGTGGTGATCATGTTCCTGGAGGAAAACATAATATCTAGTTTTAGATGCCCTACTAAAATCATGGCAGATAATTCCCAAGATTTCAAGTCGGCTAAGTTCATGAACTTATGTCAGCATTAAAATATCATTTTGGGGCACTCCACTACATATTACCCACAGGGCAATGGGTTGGCGGAGTCATCTAACAAGGCACTGGTGAGGATTTTGAAAAAGACCATCAATGAAAACAAAAAGAACTAGTATTCCCAGCTCAAGTTTTCTCTCAGGGCGAATCACATCACCACTGAAATATCCACAGGGAACTCCCCTTATGAGCTGGTGTATGGGATACTAGCAGTCATCCCTATTTAGATCGCACTACCCGTGGCTCAATTCTTACAAGAAAGCGAGGAAGATTCAAACGACCTTGTCATAATAATGAGCCAATTGGTCGAACTGAATGAAACACAGGAACAGGTAAACCTCAAATTAAAAGAATACCAGGAAAAGATGAAAAGCTTATTTGATCAACGAGCTAAAGGAAAGGAAATCCAAGTAAGCGTTTTGGTGCCGCAATGGGATGTCAGGTGGTCGGACAAAGGAAAACATGGGAAGCTTGACTCGCTTTAGTTTGGTCTAGTCAGGGAGGTAGAGGTCAAAGGCAACAATAGATTTGCACTAGAGAACTTGGAAGGAGACATACTTGAGATGTTTGTCAATGGAAATTTTGTCAAGCCCTACTTATAGCACTGATACAAGCTATGATGGCCCATTGTACATATCCTCTAGTTTTATAAATTCCATTTGTTATTTCGACATGAATTTGTGTTTTGTTTTTAATAAAAATTTCCTGAAAATATTTTAACAATGATCTTAGGCTTACCGAGAAAAACAAAAGCAGGTGGTCTCTGAGTTCTTGACACACTCGAGCGATTGCGTTGTCCCCAATGGATCCATTGTTGGATTTTGTTTCTCATGAAGGGATGATGCAACATTGAGATTTAAATTAATGAAGAGGAGGAATGGCCAAATCGAAAGGATAAAAGAGAAAATTGGCATAGATACTTTGGCACAACTCTCGTTCTTACAAATCACTATGGTTGCACCTCCTCTAGGCAAGTGGTGCAGTCCGTAGTAGTAGTGACACCACTCAAAAAAGAGCAGGCCACAGCCATTCCAATGATGCTTGGGAATGTAGAGTGTAGCGAGATTGAACCGTCGGAGGGGATGGTGTCAGCCTCTCCTCTACCTAGTCAGAAGAGCTCTGGTGGGGCAAGGCAGGGCCAGGACCTCAACTTCTGACCCAACAACAGATGGCGGGCCCCACACATACACATATAGCATAGGTAATTCTAATGTAAGGTAAGTCCGCCCAAGGTACGAGGTTGGACCCTCACCTACCCAGCCGTCGTTGGCCAACCATTGTGTGCCACGTGCCCCTCCACCAATGTCCTCACAATGCCATCCCTACAATTTTTTTCACGCTCCAATACTCAGTAAAAACTTATCTTCACCCCGATTTTCACTCTTGACCGTTTGAATTGGTTACCACTTGCCAACATTTCTTACTCAGCTGGGCACCTTGGTAAAACTCACAGTACTGGATTCTTTTCCCCTCACGTCACTTTCACTACTATCGCAACTATTTGGTTGAGCCCTTTCTATTATTTCCCTTTATTGTTTGTTCAAATTGTTATGGAAAAAATGAAGCACACCACCCTCGAAACCTGGTAATACCGCGAAGCCAAGATTGCTCTCGGTCCAAAACCACTCATGGATTCCCACTCACAGCTATGTGACATGGTTTTCCCTTTCAATGTGGCCCATATGAAGGATGATATTTTAAATTTTAAGCGACAGGGCAAGGATGTGTTCAGATTGGTCAACTCAGGGCTCTGTTACCAAATTTCCCCAACCATATATCCCTTCTTTGAGTTCATTGCCTATCTTGCTGATGCCTACATTGAGTGGAAGCATATTTTCCTCCCCTCTCATGGGGTGAAATTACTCGAAATTCCTCCTCAACTCATCATAAAGGCCTATGTTACACTTGTGCCCAAGAGTGTGCTGAATTCACTGAAGTCACCTTCTCTTGTCACTTCTCAAACTTTCCTGTGGAAAAAAAAAATGGGTTTCCTTCAGCTCATCACCAATTCATGCCTTTCTACCCTCCCACCTATAGAGACTATTCTATTGTCCCTTCTTCATGACACCATACAACCCATCCTAGCAGTCATCCCGGGGATGTTGGGTTTAGACAATGTCGATAGGGTAACAAAGGTTGGCCTAGGGTTTCTATGGTCTATGATGCAACCCGGGGTTTTATTGGAAATCCCCACCTTCCTAGCCTCACCTATTTTAGCCCAGTTCCAAGACATGTCATCTTCTTGCTCCTTCAGATATTGCTCCTTGGTGTTTTACATATTCCTATTTAAGCAAGCAGACAATTTCGAGGGTGTACACCTAGAAAAATGATCCATGAGAAACGTCGAACCCAAATCCATTTTTGAATGCACTGAGTCAATTCGAAAACACCCAAATGGAAAGGGATATTCAAAATTTGTCACATATTTCATGTCCAAGGCTCATGTAATCATACATGAAAGCCTCCCGCCGAGGATTTTTCCTAAGAAAAAGGTGTGGCTCCAGTTCAGTGAAACATATTGTGCCAGGGATTGGTGCTTATCTGAAGATCATACTGAGATCAGTGTTTATGGTGCCGAAGTGCAGCCTTACCACCTGGTGGCTTTCATTTCCATGAGTATTTTTGGCCTTGATTTTATCCGCCAAGTACTAAGTGCCAAAAAAACACACTTTGTGCCCGCAAAGAAGGGATATATCTTGAGGCTCCCGAACACCATTGGCCCTTCCACTCTCAATTCAAGGTACACACTTCCCTATGTGGAGGGGTTGTTTCAGAAGATGAATTTCTCATGAGGAGATGTAAGGAACTATAATCCTAAAGGGTTTATCAAATGCACAAATAATAATATTAATTCTTCAGCATATGAGCATGAGCCTAGGCCTCTAATAGAATTGAAAGCTAATTATGATTCATGGCCTTTGGATATAGAGATGGAGGCCGAATCCATAGCTGTCGAAGGAAAAGGTGACAGTATACAAGGTGAAAAGGAGATCGTGGAACATGAGAACCATGAGACCACCCAGGAAGAGGAGGATCACCTCCATAAGAAACACAGAACTGAAGGGTCGGGAGAACAGGAAACTGAGACTATCGATGATGAAACCTCATAGCATACAGGTCATGGTAAATAAATACCAAGTGTTTAGCTCTACTATTATTCCTCTTCCTCTTTAGCACCTTCAAATCTCTCATAGATTGTCACTTTGGGTAAGGAGGAAAGAAGACAACAGATTGAGGCGAAGAACCAATCTACAAGAGTGAAACTAAGATCATAATTGGATCAGTTTGTGGAAAAGCATCACACAAGGCTCACTACAGATTTATATGTGGAGAAGGACCAACTTATAGTTGTTTTCCAACACTTGTCCTCCCATCCCCTAACTCTAGGATCCAAGTATAAAGCCTTGGAAATGATTCTTGAATTGGATTCTATCCCCTGGTCTGATAAGCTAAATTTTCACAAGTCCATCAGGGAAATGCTACAAAGAAAGGTGCTCAAACACACCATCACCCTGATAAAAGCTAAGAGGAAACTAGCTCAGATGAATATCACTTTGAAAAGGGAAAGGGAAATTGCAAAGTATCTTGCCACTCAGCTGGAGGATTGAAAAAAATTGATAAGAGGTAAATGAGTCGACCCCAACTCAGCAGTACATACTCTTTTTTGTAAGGCCGAGGTGGAAGTGCAGGGGCTATGACACATGTTGAACATCCCTTATTCAGAACATATCCAAATAGAGGAACTAGCCCAAGTTGAAAAGCAGAAGGAATCCCTTACTGAGGCACTTGCTTAGTGGGACGAGGCACTTATTGAAAGGGATGAGAAGAATACATAATTAAAGGAGAAGCTATCTGAGATGCAACAAACTCATAATAACCATGTATTTTTAGTACAGGTTCCGAAGGACCCTCAAAGTGCTCCAGAGCATTTGACCAAGGCTCTAGTAGACCTGAAGATGTCTAAGGATGAAGCTCGTATCACCAGATGACTCTTGGACGAAGCCAAGGCGGCCTACTTACAGAACCAAAACATAGTATCATCCCTCCAGAAAGAGTTAGAGACCATTTGAAAAGAGGCTCAAGCGCACTAGACATCGATCAAAGTTCTTAAGGTGCAAATTAAATGTAATATGTCATTAGTGAAAGCCATGCAAATAGTTTGGACAGAGCTTATAACAAAGGTGAAAGAGCATTGGGAGCTCATAATGCTAGAAAATGATAAGAAGAACTCAATCCGGAATTGTAAGGTATAGTTGGAGGCCAGTCATAGAGAAGGGGATGAGAATGTGGTGATAGTAAGACGATACATAAAGAACATTAACGAACTCCCCTCAAAAGAAATAGGCATGTGCGGAGTGGTTGATCAGTTCACAACCATTATGGAGGTCACCAAGATGATTCAGAGAGAGGAATCACGAGTAAAAGCATCAAGATACTTAGCACTCGTGAAAAAAATGGCGGAGGTCTTTGATCAAGAATGGGGTAAGTTAGTGGAAGCCAGTCTCCCTCCATGCGGGATCCACATAGTGGCATTGCTCCCCTAGACCACCTATGATTTGAAGATGTCTGAGATCAAGTTCAAGGTGGATCTGGCACTGGAGAAGACCTCTCGCTTGAAGGCGAAGACCTTGGTGGCATCAATATGCAAGGAGTTCTTTTTTCTTGCCATGTTCAAGTGGTTTTTCATTGATCCCCTTGATTACTCCCAAATGACTTAGCCTCGGGCATTGTTTGATATTTTTAGCTCCACACCTCTACCCGTGGATGTTATATGGCAAAGGACCTATGAATATTCACATCCTTCAACTCCATCTTCTTCGCAGGAACTACCACCTTAGTCACTCTGCAACTCTAGCTCTTCTGCTTCTTCCGCCCATCCACGGAACTCAGGGGGTTTTGCCACTCCTCGCCGTCCTCGTTTTAAAATGTCAGGATCAGGCCCATGCAGCCTTTTATTTACTTTTCTTCTCTAGTTTTAGCTACGTTGTAGAATCGGGTGAAATATCGTTTTTCACCCTAAGGACAGTTTTATTGTTATGTATTTGTTGTAATCAGTGTAGAAGAGTAGTTCTCTTATATGATATAGTTATATCATATAATTTTTTATTTTTATAGGAAACAAAAAGATCAGGAAAGAATAGTTGTCTAAGAAATATATGGCTAATGGCCTTGAGTGTAAAAAACTATAAAGAGGAAACTCAATAAAGATAGAAGGGTTCTAGTTTCCGTGGAAGTTTTTGAGTTCAAATATTGTCTATCCCATTTTTTTAATGACTGCGATAAGCTCTAAATGCATATATTGAAGAGTTTTTTTGAGAAGATAATATATTAACGACTTGTTGGAAATGGATTCAAATTGGACTTTTAGGCAATATGTATGTATATTTTATGTGTTTGTTTAACTCTCTCTATTTCTGTTTCGATGAATTCTTATTCTACTATATTTTATCTGGAATGTTGGTTACTAATGTTTAATAAAATGAATTTACCTATATCCTGCTGTTGGAAAATGGTACTCGTGAGTTAATCACTTGGTTACCTTAATTGGGCTCAATGCAGGAGTGTTGTTCCATAAATCACATAAAAAACACTTTCATCTTTGAGTCTAATAAGGGTGGATTATTAATACTTAATAATCCCACCTCCATAAAACTCCCCTCCTCTATTCATCTAAACCTTGACCTACCTTATTCCTAAAGACCTGTTCACTGGTTTCAAATATGGCCCATTCATAGTAACTGAATTTCATACGGCCTCAGGCCCATCCTGAGTTATGTCCAACATACATCAGAGCTAGCACCTTTGCTCCCACTATTATTTAGAACCACCAAATAAATCAATATCATAGAATTTATATTTTGGGAGGTCCCCTCGAAGTTAAAGTTGATATAAGAAAGCCTCCTATTCTTAATATGCCCTAGGCACTGGTCTCCTACAAGACAAGATTGTCTCTAGGGGTGACAACACAAGGCATAGTGTTTAGGCGCATTGGAAATGATCGATGTTGGGCGCAGGGTGGTTTGGGCCTCCAACACCACTAACCCCCATACTTGGCATGCATTTGTTTTTATTATACAGCTGTTATTATTTTTTTGGTCGATGGTTTAACATGTTGTAAAGGTTTGGCTAAACAATATATATCTCATTGTATGTGGGCATATAGGAGGCGAGATGGTCAAACTGGTTGGGTGGTTCGAGCCCCTCCACCCATGACATAATATGTGGCACGTTGTGTTGAGTGGGGGTGGATCTGCTAGTGGTGTCCCACCTGCCACCATATAGAAGAATATATATGTATTATTTCGTGGAACTTCCGTGGGGGTGACTGGGTTTGACCACCTGCCACCCTAGCTTTGATATTTATTTTTAATATGCAACGTGTAGTGGGGTGGAATGGGTGGTGGTCCATGACCTCTTTTTTGATATATATATTTTTTTTTAAACAACAAATTAGGTGTTTTTGAATTTTCCAAATATAAGGGATATTGGTCGAATTAAGTAGTCAACAATTTCACCTTATTTCAGGAGCAAGATTCCATGCCCCAAACTTAGACAATTTATAGGATCATAATCATGGCCCACTTGCCCACTTTGACAAAAAATTTGACAAGCCATATCTCCTTCATACAAAATCAGATTGTGCTGTCATTTGCACCATTGGAATAAAAGTGATGAAAACTTCAATCTAAACTTGGCTCAAGAGAAATATGACTACTTTGAATTTTGAGCTACCATAAGCCCTCTTTAGCCTCTGAGTGCGTCTAGAGCCACCTGGATCATTCATCCCCACTGAAGAACATAATTTTAAATTTTCGTTTACTTTATCTACATCACAACTATCTTGACATGTCACCCTTCCTTCTCTTTCACCTTTATTCTTCAAAGCCATAAGTGATGAGTTTGTTAGGGTTCTACAATAATAGAGATAATAATTTTGAATTGACTATGTTAAATCTTGTAATATTGTACATAATTTTGTCTTTTGCAAATGTTTTCTCGTATTAAAAAGTGAAAAGAGGGTATCTCCTGAAAGAAAATTTAAAGTACTGAAAGAAAGAAGATCAAAAAACAATATAAAGTATAAACCCCACAAAAAGAAACAAAATAGATCCTGAAAGTGTTGCACATTCAAATGCCACTACTCTTAGTTTAATTTATGAAAATACAAATTGTGTGTAGCTTGTCCAAAAATGCCACAATTCATGATGATCATACAATTTAATATTGATTCATTCATGATTTTAAATTTCATGTCATGATAATTAGTGAATAATATCTGACCAAACCATTTAATCTTGGTAGATCTATAGTTAGGTAGAGAATAAAAATGAGCTCAACAGTTTAATCTGAGCCATTGGAAGTTTTAAAGTTAGAAATAGGTTAGTTTTGTTATCAAAAGAAAATAAAAGGGTCAGCAAACTCAAATGCACCCAATAAATGAAGTAAGAAATGTTAGGGTAAATAAAGGGTAGGTATATTACTTTGAAGAGTAATGGAAATCATCAATTGGATCATCTCATATAACTAATATCCTCCTAAATCCCCTTCCCCTTGCTAAAATCCCTATTTCCACTCTTCGAAGTCATTTCCCCTTGTAAAAAATCCCTTTCCATTTACTAAAACCTTTTTCCCTAGTTGAAAACCCATTTCCCTTTGAAAATTCACCTCCCCTTTACTAACGTTGCATTTTCATAGAAATCATGGAAAACCCATTTATCCAAAGTCTTAAAATACCATATATTATATTGAGCCCCACTACAAAAACCTCTCCCCGATATCATTTTAACCTATTCCTAGTGTATTTCTAACATCCCACCATCTTACTTTCCGACCCCCTTTATAACATTTAACCTATAGTGTTATATTACCCCCTACCACTTATATATATCTCAACCCATTTATATTCATTTACCCCATATTATATTAATTCCCCACTTTAATATATACCTGATTCCCACCTTATTTCAAAACCCACTTTAAATTACTACATGCTATCATTATACAACCCCTCATTATGTTCCCTAATCCATCGCATATATAAATCCACTCCCGCTAACATATTAACCCCTTCATATAATCTCAACCCACTTTATATACTCCTCCAGATAAAATATCTCGGGTCCCACCTATAAGAACCCCTTACTTCTACTAGTCACCCGATCATTGTTGATTATATCCAACAACCAATAGAGCATTTTTAACTCCCGACAGTACAATGTTTAATGCCAAAGGGGAGGGGGGTTCGAAATGGGTGGTTTCACACCCCCGTTCACCTGCCACGTGTTAGTCCAGTATTTAATTGCACCCCCCAATACCAAAACCACTATACTACTTCTCACGGTGCGATAAAATGCCATACCACATTTTTTGTTATGCGATAAACTGCTAGGCTACTTTCGTGCCTGGTGATGAAAACCATGATTGTTAGAATTAAACCTCTGCACCATATGATTAACTCTTTCTGGTTAAAAGTAATAAAGCCCACCCGAAACCATTTTTTCACCATTGCTATTTAATTGCTAAAAAGAGTCCAAGAAACCTTTATCAACCTAGTTTCCAGCCATTCCCGATCAAAGTTGAAGCATTTCAGACAAATAAATCCCCTGATGTAGCCATAACCCCTTCCAAAGACCGAATTCAACCGTTTTCCAGGTAAATCCTAAGCCTCCCGAGACCATTAAATTAAGCACAGAAAGTAATGAATTGATAAATTAAATGAAACAATGGCCTCCCAGAACATAATATATGTTAACCCTCTGCAACCACCTATGTTAGATGTTGACCACACCCCTCTAGTTGACAAAGAATTCAAAATAAGTGATCCAGTGACTGATTTTAACCTTCTAGAGCTCCACTGCTGGAGCCATGACAAATTCATTGATCAGGCTAATGATATCCACCTCTGCGACTCAGAACTACCTAAATACATCTTCCCACAGACCTTTCAATTCCCTGAACTAATCAGACTCTTCAATATCAATTATTTTCCAAATGAAAGACCTTTAATTACCCCAAATCAAGAAGTCATTTTCACAATTACTGTTCAATCTATAAATCAGATGTTACAGATCCGACCAAACCTTAATGAACTCTCATTATCTATTGAAATCCTCACTGAACTATATTTGAAGCTAGATTTCCCAAATAGATTCCAAATATTCCAAACCTTCCTTCCTCCATCATCAGAAACCACAAATAGTAATCATTCATACTAATCTTCCATATTTTCAGAGTGAACCGGATAGATTGTCACAATGTTGTCATGTATTTTAGGGTATTTTACTGAAAAATTATGTAGATGCATCTATCCTTGGTTTTCTGTCCATATTCTGCCCAATTCAGCCTCCAACTTCAACCTTCAACTTTTCCCTATACCTATCAAATGCAATCTATGATCAACTAGTTAAATTACTAGAGGAAGCAGTGTTTAAATACTCCTCAGCTTTGTTCCATTTGTTCTTATATTTGCAATTAGAAAGGTTCGCAGTTAGCCTCCAAAAACTGGACACAGAGGGTAACCCCCAATCTATAGTCTTTTGGACATCCTTGATCAGAAAATATTCCACATAATCCAGCTATAAAGAATTAATTTATTCATTTTTTTATCCAATTATTAATATCCTAAGCAGTAGCATTCAACCTAGAGTTAGTGAAGAGATAAAGAAGGTGTTACAATTGTAAGATCAAAGTAAAACATGAGACTGGTATTTATACCAGAATCATACATATATTAGCGTATATGGATGCTGCCTTATTCTTTTCAAGCTTCAAAAATACCTCCCAATGAATTTATTTTCATTGGAATACATAAGAGAGATCCTGAATTTAGATGAAGTTAATTTCCTTTCAGCAAAGAAGAAAACTGAATTTAAGATTAAGATCCAGCTTGGTCCTTTTATTTGCAATATTAGGAATGTTGGTAAGAAAAAAGACAAGTGTTTACAAGATTTCAAGTTTAGTAATAGTTTCAAATGTCAATATTATCTCCTGGGAGTCATAATTAAGTTAAGAGTCAACTTCAAATTGACCCCTTTTATTCATGAGTCAAAGCCTTATGTTGAAAAGTATTCCAACCAGTCAGAGTGGTTGGAAAATACTTTACAGGAGATGGAAAAGAAGTTTGATACTATTTCCATCCTTCTTACTCCAGCCCCACAGGACAGAAATTCAAAGAGGGCAAGAGAGGAAGGTTCTATTCTACAGATACTACTTCTGATACCAAATTCAGGCTAATGCACATGAATAAGACACAAATGAATCCAATGATGGAAGAGGAAGAAATGGTTGATATAGTTGAAATCATTGATACAGATATAGTGATTAGAGATGATGCACCTCCAACAGTTTCAGAAGAACGACAACTACCATCAACCTCCAGTGATGAACAGGGAAAATTTTAGGGGCTAATATTTGTAGGTGTGCTAATTTTCCATGTTTTAAAAAAAAACGATTCATCAATTTACATTTTTTTAGAATATGATTCACCCAAATTTTATAGTATAAGAATATTTTACCTTATAAATAGCCAAAAGGTTACAGATACTATTCAAAATCATTATAAATATGAATATTTTTATAAAAGTATCACTAAACCTATTACAATTTCCACATTACAGACTAGTAATATTCGCCAATATTTCTAAACTTTAAAATAAATTTCTATCCTTAAAATTTTCCCTGGTGTTGAAATTATTCAGAAATAGTATAGTGCAGAGGTTTCATCATGAAGCAAACTAGTGGATAAAGAGAAATATATAATGGAATGATACAAATAAATTAGATTAATAAAAGAAGCATTGAAAGCTGTAACTTATTCCCAGTATTGGAAACAAACTCCTAGTGACCAAAACAGATTACTTTCAGCTTTTGATTACAAAACTAGAAATATGCAAATGACATTCTTGTAGCCAACAGTGAAGGTTCCAAAATCATCAACAAATTACAATAAAAGAACCTTTGAAGTTCTTGCTAAAGATGTACATCCATATATAAGATTGAGTTTCATAAACAAGCAGGAGAAATGATCTATTAGACTATGACAAAGAAGGCTTTAAGTTTCCAAAAACTATAGAATTCTCTAGAAAATATCAGGGCATAGTTAAAACTAAAGAAATATTCTTCACAGGAAAAGAATAACAGGATAAAATCACTTGAATAATTGGTCATGGAGGTTGGATATAATCCAAAGGATATAAAAGCAACAGAAGAGCTTATCAAGAAGAATAATGTTGACAACGTTGCATTGAATAAACCGCTTAATTTACCCACAAGAAAACATCCACAAAATAAAGAAGTTTTAGAGAATGAAAATTAGAAGGATGAAATGATGAATCTCATCATTCCGTTGACGGCTCCACTAAAAGAGATGGAAACTAAAATGGTCAAATTAGTGCAGGAAAAGCAATCCAGCATGGAAGAAATCCTTGTTACTTCCATTCCCATAGCTTCAACATCAGCTCCAATAGTTACAACAGTCCCAACTACTACAACAGTTCCAGTGAGAATAGAAGTTCCAGCAAGTACACTAGCTACTACACTAGCAACAACATGAACTCATCCCATAGATGAGGCAAGTAAATTAATTAAAGCATTGCAATATATGTTAATTAAACTACTAAGATCAATAGGCTTAAAGGACAAGTAAAAATTCTAAAAGATGACAAAAAATTGGCTCAGATAATGCATAAGGCTGAAAAAAAAGAATCAAACAGACTAAATAAAAAGATACAAAATTTAGAAAAAGAATTGACATTGGCAGAGCCTTTAGCCCAAGAAAAGCAACAACTTTGGGCCAATATCATTAATTATTTTAATGATATTTGGCCTTCTATCCAAGCTAGATTTGATCAGAAATATTTCATAAATGAAGCTAGTGAAGCTATTCAGAAAGTCAAAGAATAGCTGGAAAGAAACCAGAGGAAGTCACTGAGATAATTAAGTTTCTCAAATTTTAAAAAAAGCATGAATTAGAAGAAATTGGGATAAGTTACAGAACATAAACAATATTAGAGGTGAAAAAATTGATTTCCACGTGAAATCTGATGACCTAGCTTGAGGATAAGTGTCAAACTATGGAGCTTGTCATGAACATATTCATGAAAAAATTTGATGTTTTGAGACAAAAAGGTCTGCCTAATCAATTAGTGATCAATGACATACAAATGAGGCATGAAGATTATGATAAAAAGATTAGGGAAGTAGCTAAAGAAAATTCCAAAAATTCCTCATTGAAAGGAATTCCTACAGGAAAAGTACTCTTTCAAATCTTTGAAAATATCTTTTACCTCCAACATGAGGTAAATCATCTTTTTGTAAATAAGCCTATGTTTACGAAGTACACTGAAGTAGATGAGATTTACATGACAATGGTAAAAATCAAACTTCTCGATGAAGAAACCTGAAGACAAAGAAAGACAGAATACAGATAAAATATAGAGTTAAAATAAAATGTAGATGACAAGTAGCATGAAAGACATGCCAGCGTGAAAGCCAACCAACGTGAAAGAAATAAAATATCACAGAAGCAAACAATAAATCAAATAAACAGGGACAACTTGCATTTAGTTAATAGCTGTCTCTATCTTCTTGCATGAAGATAGTTTGTTTTCCTTGAATAAATCCTAAACCAGTTTAAATGATATTTTGTATTAGTTTTTGTATAAATAATTCATCAAATCGAAGTATTGAGGGTGGATTCCATAAAATTTCTATAGTTGAATTGAGTTACTACCTGAGGGTTTATTGTACCATTTTCAAGTTGATAGAGAGAACAAGTAATAAAGGCATTTCATTACAGGATTCATGTGTTGAGTTGCTTCAGTGAAGTATATTGCAATTGTTCATTGTTATTCTCTTAATTATTCCATAAACTTTCTTGTTTTCCAAATTTAAATGTTATAATAGGAATATTATTACAGAATTTGTTTAAATACACTATGTTATGAACTTTTATTCATTTTAATCTTTTCTTTTGATATATGGCTTTTAGAATCCTTCATTTATCTCTAATCCCGATTGACCTCTTTCACCTTCCTTCATCATCTGGTTTAAGGAATGCTTAACTGCTCCTTCATCCTGACTGAAAACCACTTCACCATTCAGCTTTTAAGATCTGATTTTTCTCAGCTACCCTGCCCTATAACACTTCCTTTAGAATTTGATTTTGTCTAGTTTTCTTGATATATTGAATCCATAGCCTAATTGAAAAGTAGAAAAGAAAACTATCCATCTAAATCAGTAATTCCACCAAAAAATCAAAATCAAAGGAAATATGTTAGGTAAATTGACTCGGGATTAGAGTCAAGTTTGACCGAGTTAAACAGTGATGGTTTTGGGGCACATGGTGTTATGCACCCATGGTTTTCAGCTCATCGTATTCCATGTAATGGAGCCTATAAAAGGCTCAAAGGACTTCATTGTAATGTAGGCCTGGATGTGAGTGGTGAAGGCTCACTTAGCTGGACTTGCCAGGGTTTTCGCCAAGGGTAATGAAATTTCATTAGGATGGGTTTTCCCGGAGTTTAGGGTTTCTCCGAGTTAAACATCTATTTTTTTATGTTTATTGTTTTTTGCTAGTTATATTTAATTATTCCTCTCAGTAATTATTTCTGTTCCCCGATAAATGTTTCTTCATTTGGTATCAGAGCCATATTTAGCTTCAGAGGTACGCTTTTGTAGCCAAGGTTTTTATTGGCTTGGTGAATGGAGAAATAAATGCAGCCTTTTGCAGATTTTTCCATATGGAACATGGTGTTGTTGTGAAATAGGATGACGTTGTCCATTCATGGGAGTAGAAAGGTTTGGTGTAGAGGAGAACTGATATCTACATAACCCATTAGAGGAGTGCTCTCACGAGAGTAACGTGGACGAGTACATTGAGATGGAAATGTAATTTCGTTGCTGCATGGTGAAACCTTTGAAAGGAGAAAAGCTCTAATTTTGTATGCCTTCTAGGGTATTGAAGGTCAATTTTAATAGCATACCGGTGTGAATGGTCATTAAGGAGATCAGGAAATTTCCTCATAAGGCTATGGGAACCACCAATGTGAAGAAGTTGGATGTTGTGAGAAATTTGTTTAAATGTGTCAGATCATAATAGATCTAGTTGTGAAGCTATTGGATCAACATAGATATAATTATATCTAGTTCTTAAAAGGTGATGGATGCCCTTTGTGAGAGATGGGACTGTCGGAGGTCTGCGAACACATAACACACAATATGAGTCATGTAACTATGAACCCCATCGAGGTTGACATTATCTATTGGATGCAAGGGGATTGAGATCATTGACGGTGATAGAGGTGCTAGTAAATTTCTCTGGTTGTCGAATGGCGTTGTAGCTGCCAACGATGGTGAAGATTGATGAAGATAAGGAGACATCATACTTGGTAGAGTTCAAGCATGCACACAAAGTATTATGGGTCACCATTGGAATTTCAGCCCTACGCATCGAGTGATGTATGGTGAGAACTATGGTTATGAGACATATAATAGAAAACATGCCTTGAACTCAGAAGTCAAACTGCGAGTGTATTCAATGTCAAGTGAAGTGCCACTGACCTGGGGGAGAACTTAGCATCTTGAAAAGAATGATTAACTTGACCAGGAAACCTTGAAAGCTTGAATGCATGAGCTTGAATCACCAAAGATCCCACAAAGGATCGTTGGTGCTAGGGCCTCTACTTTTAATGCAATAAAAATGGGACACATGTTGGTATACAAATGAGGACGTGGATGGGGCAAGGGTCGACGTTTCAATGCTCATCGTGGTGGAGTCTTTGTTGTAGAAGGCGAAAACTATGTCTACAATGGACAGTACTGTTCTTCATTAGTATGTTATCTGCATTTGAAGAGGATGGACTATGGGAGGTCCATGAGATGAAATCACTCGGTGATAGAAGATGTGTTAAAATAGCAACAATGAATATATATATATATATATATATATATATATATATATATATATATTTTATGGAGTTAATTTTTACATGTGAATGGGCATACTTCTGTAAGACTTGGTATGGCATTCGTAGCCCTCAGTAATCACTAGTAAATTCTGCATTAGACCTAGGTGATAGGGGGGATGCCATGTTATCAACAACCTTGGGTAAAAATTTTGAAGGGGGGAAAGGGCTATAGTGACCAAGGTTATCTCACTTAGCATTTTTGGCTAGATTTAGTCAATAATCCCCAAGTTAAGTTTAAGGGGGGGATGTCAGGTAAATTGACTTGAGATTAGAGTCAAGTTTCACTGAGTTAAAAATTGATGGTTTTGGGGCACATGGTATTATGCACCCATGGTTTTCATCTAATGGTATTACATGTAATGGAGCTTATAAAGGGCTTGGAGGACTTCATTGTTATGTAGGCCTGGATGTGAGTGGTGAAGGCTCACCTGGCTGGATTGGCTACGGTTTTGGCCAATGGTAATGAAATTTCATTTGGATGGTTTTTCCCCAAAGTTCAGAGTTTTTCCCAGTTAAACATTTGTGTTTATGTTTTTATTTGTTGTTAGTTATGTTTAATTATTCTTCTCGGTAATTATTTATGTTCCCCGGTAAACGTTTCTTCAAAATAAATCTTACATAACTAGCCTAAAATCAATTAAAAAAAAAATTAAATCATTAAGAGAGAGCCCTCTCTGATCATTAGGAAGGCTAGATCCTAATCTACAAAATTGGTTGATAGTTACCTATAATATTTCTTGAAACACACATAACAATGTTTGGAAATTTTGGAGAGATAACATACTGATGACTCCACTAGGAAATCAGTCCTTAGTTTTAAATAAATCTTAAATGAAACACTTTTCCTCATCTTTTCACCTTAAGTTTTATTTAGTTTTGTTAAAATTTTTCATTAAAAGTTAAAATTTTGGCTTCCAAATGAACATACTATAGCAGGGCTCGTCTCAATCCACAACCAACTATAACTGTTGATGATCCTGAAAGAGTCTTAAGAAAAACTACAAAAGTAGAAATTCTAGGAAGCAGTAGTCAATTAGTTAAATAAAATTCACTCTCTAAAGAATTATCAAGCTTACAGGATATTCAATTTGATTTATCATTTGAGCATTCTTTATTTAGAGCCATTCAATCTATGATATTGTAATAGACCCTAATTTTATTCAATTTATTGAAGAAAAGATAGAGACTATACAACTTGACTTAGATCAACATGTTCTAGATACTTTTGATAAAGTTGATATTTTGAACTCAACTTTGATTAGGGATATCGATGAAGCCTATTTTCAATAATCAGTTGAATTCGCTGCCCTAGTTGCTACTACCCCTAAGCGTTCTACCATTTCTTCATAAATTGTAAAAATAGATCCATTTAGTTACACCTTGCCCGTAATCTTCGATACAATTCATTCCATAGAAATATTCATCCCCAAGCTTCCTCTTAAACCTAAAGTTTCATTCTCATCTTCAAGTGTTGCAAGTAAATCTTCTAGCACTTCAAGCTCATCGCCAAGCACTTCAAACTCGTCTCCAAGCACTTCAAGTTAATCCACAACCACTACTACTTTACCTCCCAGTCAATCTAGAATCTTAGCCATGGTAACCAGATATGCCCCTTTGGTCTTACAGGCCCCTTTACATGCTATGCCACAGGATTACCAGACTAAAAAATTTCAGTTTGATGGTACTGGTCAATATAGTACTCAACAACATGTAAACAAAATGACTGATTACTTTGAATTAAATGAAATTGAGGAGGCTTATGGTTAAATGATAATATTTGCACAAACATTAGCAAGAGATTCTAAGAAGTTGTTTAAATCTTTACCCGTTAACCATATTGTTGTTTTAGCTGCTTTTCATCAATTGTTAATTAATAGATGGGAAAGAAAGAAAAACCCTTTACAAATATTGTTTGAATCTGAAAACATTAGGAGATTTACTAATGAATCGGTTTAGGATTATTGTACTAGGTTTAATAACATCTATAATGCAATTCGAGTGAATATCAGACCCTCTCCAGACTTGTCCCTAATAAAATTTCCTGATGGTTTTGATGTTGACATGTCGTATTAATTAAGAGAAAGAAACCCTACATCTTTAGAGAAGATGAAAAGTGATGCAGTTAGTGTAGAAGCTAACTTGTTTTCCAAAAGATCTAGGATGAGGAATGAAAGAAGAGTTACCATTAAGGTTGAACCATCCACATTAGACATTAAGATAGATAGTTTAGTTAAAATTATGGAAATAATAACGGATAGATTAGAAAACATGGAAGTAAAACCTTATTAGGATAACCAACAAGGTCCTAAAATTAGAAATCCCAACTTTAGGAAAAATCCTAATACTGGTAAACCAAGAGAAGTAGTAACTAATCAACAGATTAGGCCACCTTTCCAAGAAAATTATGCAGAGTGTTTTCAACAAAATGATGAAGACCATGACACCCAAATAAACTTGATGGGAATAAATGATGAAAATATTATTTTTCTTACCCAGGACGAACATGAATTATACATGTTACAACAAGTACAGTCAGAATTTGGAGAGTCTTTTGACTATAAACAAGTCTATGAATCTGCTATCTATGAATTGCATAAACAATATAGCCTTAGAAGCAAGAAAAACATAGAATCCCCTACTAATAAAACTATCCAAACTCAGACTAAGAAAAAAATAAAAGCTCTTGTAACCAAAACCCTACAAATTATCCCTAGAGAAACCCATAATACTTCAAGACCAAAGATTGTAGACAACACATCTACTACTACTATAACTTTAACTGCCACTCAAACTATTCCAGACAAGAAAATTTAAAATCAAACAGTGGAAACACAAACTTAAATACCAATTGTGGATAAAAAAGACAAAAGTACACAAAATAGCATTGGTAAATATGAAATCATTCCGTTAGGAAAAACTCAAGCACCATTTAATATTCAAATTGAGATAGGAAAATTGAAAATACTTGTTCCTTTAACAGAACTAGTAAAAAATGATTCATACAAAACCCAAATCACTGATACAGTGAACATAGGTGAAGGAGAAGATGATGTTAACCTCAATCATGATCAACCTGAATTATTATTGGTCCTGAAGTTAATGGTAAACATCAACAAAGATTTTTCCCTCCATTCTACATTAGTTTGAACATTCATGATAAAATCTTACACAATGACATGTTATACTGTGGAGCATCTCTTAACTTAATGCCAAAAGCTGTCATGGAAAAACGAAACTTAAACATCATTAGACGATACAAATACCTATTGTCCTTTGATTCTAGTTAAGTTAAATGCCTTGGCTTGATAAAATATTTGTGTGTAACTCTAGCCCAATACCCAACTAAGAGTATTATGATGGATATTGCAGTTGCTGATATTCCTCCAAAATATGGAATGTTATTATCTCGTTCATGGGGAGAAAACTTGCAAGGATCACTACAATTAGATATGTCATATGCTACCATTTATGTATTTGGTCAGCCAAAAAAGCTTTATAGAGAAACTTTGATGAGATACATGGTCTGTAGTGCAAAAAAACCACATAATTATCCTATCTATTCTCTGCATTATGATATGCATTCTTTCATATTATGTAATTCAGACACTGGAAAAGATAAAAACACATAAGTAGAATAGAAACAGAAAGAAATTTACAATGACAATATAACTCATGATTCCATGTGGCATTTAGATTTCAATGGTTTTGTAAACAAATTAGGAGCATGAGTTCGAGTATGGATTTATAACTTAGATAATGATCATTCAGAAGGACATGCTTTCAGGTTAAATTTTGAATGCACTAATAACATGACATAATATGAGACATTAATGTTTGGACTGCAAATTGTAAGAAAACTTGGAGCCAAGGGATTTTTTGTCATGAGCGACTTAGAACTTATCATAAAAAAAATCAAATGAGAGTATCTTGTCAATAATCCTATAATTAGATAATACAGAGAAGCCATTCTAGATTTGATTAATTACTTTCTTGAAACTGACTTTGTTGTTATTCCAAGAAAGAAGAACATGCAGGCATAGAGTTTAGCTACTTTTTCTAGCACATGCAGATTACCTTTTCATCCAAATCATCAATAAACTGTAGAGGTAAGACATAGGCCAACTATACCTGATAATTTGAAATATTGGTAGATCTTTTCACCAGACTCACACATCTATAATTTCATGAATTTTGAGGGAGAGTTTCAAAATTGTAATATAGACACTGACTGTACATTATATTATACGATAAATAATGATATAGATGTAAATGATGTAGATAAAATAGGACCAACTAAATTCACTAAAGTAGAAGTAGATAAATTAGAAACAGTCGAAATAGAAGAATTAACCAATGATGAATCAGAGATTTTAAACCGTAAAGACAACACTTTTCCTAAGGGATTAGCCCCACTAGAAGATATTTTTGACTCCAATTATGTAGATAGAAAACCCAAAATGGAGCCCCTAAGGCCAGGCATAGAAGAATGTAATATAGGAACAGAAGAAAATCCTGAGCTTATCAAAATATCCAAAGCATTACCTCCAAATGAAAAGCTAAAGTACATAGGTTTGTTTAAAGAATTTCATATGTCTTTTCCTAGCATTATGAAGACCTCAAGTCTTATGATACTAGTATTATCCAACATCAAATACCCATCAAAGAAAATCACAAGCCCTTTAAATGAAATATTAGGAGAATTAATCATGTTATTATGCCATTGATGGAAAAAAGAAGTTAAAATGATGTATGAAGCACAAATCATAGAACCTATTATATATTCTAATTGGTTCTATAATTTAGTCCCTACTAGAAAAAAAATAGGGGAAATCAGACTTTGTGTTGATTTTCAAAACTTAAATAAAGTGTCATTGAAAGATAACTATCCTCTTTCTAAAATAGACCATATTCTATGGAGGGTAGTAGGGTCATCCAGAATTTCGTTACTTGATGGATTTTCTGGATACAATCAAATCTTAGTCCAACCTGAAGATCAAGCAAAGACTGAATTTACCACTCCCTCGGGAACTTTCATGTATTTGAAAATTCCCTTTGCATTGATGAATGTAGGAGCTACATTCCAAAGAGCTATGGATGTAGCTATTGCAAAGGAAATTCATGACTTTTTGGTTATTTATCTAGATGATATCACAATATTTTTCGTAACATATAATGAACATCTAGATCATTTGAGAATACTTTTCATAAAATGAAGAAAATTTGGCATTTCCTTGAGTACTCAAAAGACACTTTTGGGATTAGAAGAATGTAAACTCCTGGGACACATAATTTCAAAAAAAGGTATTAGAATTGATCCAGCTAGAATAGAAGCAATTTTAAATATTAGTCATCATAGAAACATCAAAGAATTACATGCATTCTTAAGTAAAATATTTTTTCTTAAAAGATTCGTTTCTAATTTAGCAGAACTAGTTAGATAATTGAATAGCATGTTAAAAGAAGGATCCATCACTTATGTGGACAGTACATACTAAACAGTCTTTTGAAGAAATCAAAGAATCTCTCACTAAAACATTTTTCCTCATAAGTCCTAATTTCAAAAAAGATTTTATAATTTTTTCTTTTGCTTTAGAAGACACCATTGTAGTAGTCTTGTTGCAAAAGAATGATTAGGGTTATGAACAAACCATTGCTTCTTTCAGTAAATCCTTCAGAGATGCAAAACTAAAGTACAATATCACGGAAAAATAAGCACTTGTTTTAGTGAAAGATATAAAAGATTTCAGAGAGTACATTCTATACTCTCATATAATTGTAAATGTTCCAAATTCAGTTGTAAAGGAAATTATAACTCAAAATGGGCTTGATGGAAAAAGAGGCAAATGTATTGCCACTATATTGGAATATGACATTGAAATAAAGTCTACAAAATTAATTAAATGCTAGGGTTTAGCCAAACTCATGGCTGAATCGAACTGTCAAGCCTTAGATATAAATTTTATTGTTGTCCTGGATGATCAAGAAGAGATGACAACTCCACAAATCAGTGAAGCTTTCATAGATTCACACTGGTATGTAGACATTATATTCGTTTGGCTCAATATACAAGCTCCTCCTGGTTTATCTAGAACTAAAGGTAGATTCCTAAAAATGAAAGCAATGAAATATTGTATTAAAGATAATGCTTCATTTTGGAAAGATCACGGTGGCATTCTATTGAATTGTTTATTAAAAGATGAAGATGATAAAGTGATGTAGGAATTTCATGAAGGAGACTGTGGAGGACACTTTTATTGGAAAAAAACTGCTAACAAAATGTTGAGTGTAGGAATTTACTGACCCACTCTTTTTGAAGATGTCAGAAAGTACATGACCTCCTGTCATAAATGTCAGATATTTGAAGGGAAGAAGAAACTCTTACCATTACTCCTAAAACCTATCTCTAGAGAAATTCCATTTCAACAATGAGGTTTAGACTTCATGCTGAAATTCACCCACCCTCCTCATCCCAACATAAATGGATATTGATAGCCACTTATTACTTTACCAAGTGGATAGAATCAGTCCCTTCTAGACAAGCCACAGAGTCTGTCATTATCTAATTCCTTAAAAACAACATACTTTCTAGATTTGGATGCCCACAAAATCTCATCACTGACAATGCTGCTACCTTCAAATCCAAGAAAATGATAGATTCTTGCAACAAATACCATATCAACCTTGGCCATTCCATTCCCTATTACCCTCAAGATAATGGATTAACAGAATCCTCAAGAAAAAGCCTAGTCATTAGGGGAATTTTGAGGTCTAAAATAGGCCTCCCAAGAAAAACGTACAACAAAAATAGATTTTATAAGAACCAATAGGATTCAAGATGATGATGTCAACCATGGGGGATAATTCATCATTTTTTAAGTAAAAGTGTGAAAAGATAAAAATATAATAAAATAATAAAACTACTTTTTCAATTCATATTTTCAACTTAACTCCCAAATTGTTTACTCAAATTTTGACCATGGGTACTTGTTGGATGAAAAATTTAATTCCTCATCCAAGAAGTATCCATGTTGCATACTTTTGATGGACCTTGCTACATGAAAAATCAGAAATACATAAAAAAAAATGTGATTGCAATCACGTTTTTCATGTATTTCTCATTTTTCGTATAGCAAAATCTATTGAAAGTATGCAACATGAGTAATCCTTAGATGAGGAATTAGATTTTTCATCCAACGAGTACTGCCGCTCGAAATTTGAGTAAAAACTTTGGGAGATAACTTGAAAATATGAGTTAAAAGAATAGTTTTTTCTTTTTTGCCTCTAAAAGTTGATGATGTAGTCAAATATTATTTTATTATTTCCACTATTATTTTATAATTTCCCTAAGAGGCCAATTTTAGACCTGAAAATTCCCCTAATGTAATATCATCAAGAAACTGTTAGAAGATAACAAAAAGACCTTGAATAAAAGGTTGGTTATGGTTGAAGTCCGCCCTTGTGAAGATTTGAATGCATCTTCACGTGTTTTAGTGTATAAGCAGAAATACAGCCTGTGTGCCGACTTAATGAAGATATGGGTCTTTTTGCAGCGTAAGGACAATTGGTTATTAAACATTCATTCCACAATTGAATTGCATTGATTAGATTAGGTTTTTACAGTCTTCTGCTATTTTGATATAAGCAATGTAATTCCATTATGAGAAAAATAGAGAGTTAAATAGAAAACAACAGTTTGTTCCTCTCCTGTGTTTTTATGTTGCCTATGTATGACTGTTTATATTTCCACATTAATTTGTTGTAATCTCTGTGTTGTGGAGCAAACACATTTCCTCTGTCTGATTGTATTCAGAAATTCCAACATCACTGGCTTTACTGTCGACTTGGATTGCTTTTGGCATCAATTTTTTTCTTCTGATTTGCCTCCGCACTTTTAACCACATTTTTCACATATTGCAAAACTCTAAAATTTGTTGGGAATCACAATAATGGAAGATGTCCATAACAAATTCAGAACAAAGAGAAAAATTGTTGGGAATCACTAATGTTGTTAAACAATGGGGAATGACTATTTATGTTAGACCAAAACTTAATTGATGATCACATCCATAGAGATAAGGATTTATAACATGTTGTTAGTCAATGTTACTAAACACTTATGAGTTCTAGTTTATTCAATGTTCAACAATTTTTTTCACAAGTTAGACCAAAAATTCATTGATGATCATATTGCTAGAGATAAAGATTCACAAAATGGGGTTAGTCCATATTGCGAAACACATTGTGAGAATTGGTTTATTCAATATTCAACAATCTCGAAGAGTCGAATGTCTATCGAACTCCTACCCTACCCTCTGATACCACTTGTTGGAAATCAAGATTTCTGTTAGACCAAAACTCACAAATGTTAGTCAACAATCAACAAAAATAAAAATCCGCTGAAACACACTAAACCCACCAATTTATCCAATTTCCAACAAAAATAAGACAATTCAAGTCAATTAAAAAAATTATCGGCGGCACTCGTTCTTCGAAGGGGAACCCTGGTCATATTCGACGACCTGACGGAACAGCAGCTGACGACAGTTCCCTCTCGTCATAAATATATTTTTTGTTTCAAAGGTGATTCGCCGCGTTTTCATTTATAAACCACTCCCTAACATTTTTTATTTGCTTCCATTCGAAGAAACAAAAGGATTAGCCGACTTGAGGGGATTTCGGCATGCCGTCAGAAAGCTTTATCTATTAACGGAATAAAATAATGTTATCCATACAAAGCTTATTCCTCAAAAATTAATCTGCCAAAGAAGATCTGTAATTGGATACTGTACGATTTTGAAAATATTTCCAAAATCTGTTTGACGTCGTTCGTGTGTATCAAATGTTTCACATTCAAAATAAGTTCAAACCTATCATAATAAGGAATATAAATTTACCAATAGCAAAAAGTTACCCAACTCTAGCTAAGGTTCTTCCCGGCTTGGATATAACTTTCTTTTCAATCTAAATACCGTATGGTCCATGGGAAGTTCCCTACTCATTCGTATACTCTCAAATTTCTTTGCCAAAGTAAATCTGCCATTAACTCGCAAACTATTCAAATATAAGAATTTTCATTTCTATTGGATAAATCTATTTTCGGAGCTCAATTTACTATTTCTTCGTTGGTTTTTCTCAATATTTTGTTAAGTATATTTTTAAACCTCAAATTATATTCTAAAAATATCTTAAACTTTTAGGAATTTGAGGTATTCCAAAAAGTTCAAGTTGGATTGTGCCACGTGAGTATATCTTCTATCTTTAACAATCATGTTTTGATTCAGTAAAAGTAATTTGGTTTTTCAATCTAGTTTAAGTAAATGGAGTTGTACTTGTTTAGCAAAATATTTAGATTTTTTATATTTAATAAAAAAATTAAATATATACCTATCTATATATAGTTGTTTGGGGAAAATAATTATTTATATTTAGGGGAATTTTCTGATATTTTTATATTTTATATTTTTCATATTTTAATATTTTATATTTCTATAACATAGTAATTTTCTTATAGTATTGAGAATTTTCAATTAATCATTTGTTAGTTGGATTTCTTTGAATTTAGATTTAGAATCATAAATGGATGGTTCAAGTTATAGAAAGTAATTTTTTTTACATGTTTTTTTAATCTCTTAACTAGTACAAGTACTTGTGGTTGATAAAGGTACACACAACTATAATAATAATTATTATTATTGTTTGTGGGGTGAATATTTATGAGGGGACTTCAACTTGAAATCTCATCATTCACATGTTACTTCATAGCACATAAATCACCAATAGAGTTATGGTGAGGTTATTGTTATTATTAGTATATGTAACAGTTTACTTCCTTATCCATTAAAAAAAAAGATGACATTTTTCACTTGTACAAACTAAAACTTATAAACTTACAAAAAATGTTTAATTATTTTAAGAAAAACCACTACTTATAACAAATGAAGTTAATAATAATGCATCAAATAAATGGTTAATTAAATGGTATAAGATCATCATAGGAACAAAAAGTAAATACAAAAATTCACATTAGTTTCAAACCAAAAACTAATAAATTTGGAATTTTGAAGAAAATATTCACATAATTCCAAGATTCACTAATTTCCATAATAGGAATGAAACTAAATAAACCTAATTAAAATTATAAACTTGAGATTAAAATCTTGCAGAGTTAATCATAAAGTAAAAATATTCCATGAATCTAACTTCTCTTACTAGAAAGACCTAAAGAACAACACAAGGGTGGTTGCATAATTATCATTTCTTGAGATTTTGTTAGCTTTGAGTGTGTCATATTTCACATCATAAAGTCACATGAATTGAAAAGTTCTATTTTATTAAGTTAATACCCAAAACCCAAGGGATAAACAATTTTGAGCAATGTTTTTTTTTTCTAAATAAAACTACTTCTACTATATAATATAGGTAAAAAAATTACAATCGTCATCCTCCAATGTTGGAAAGCCAATTCTGATGGGAAATCCTAGATTCAAAATAGCAAAATAGGGGCTGCCCCAAATGGGGAAACCAACCCATGAGATGTGTGCCCATTTAGGGAAACCAGCTATGTTCATATCATGTTTAGACTCGAAAATAAGAAGAGACAAATTGACTGTACTAGAGCGAAATTGACTGAAAAAAAGCATAGAGAGTAGAATCCAGTTGTTAAGCAGTTGGTTTCTTGTCATCTTGAATTGGCGATCGAAGCGGCTCCTCCAAAATTCAACACACGTACTTGGAATCATCGTCTTCGAGCTTAGACACCTAGACATTCAGCGGAGGAGAGGATGTCGCGTGAGCATCATTTTCTGCATTGGTGTTTTCCTCGTCCGAGCTACTACATTGGTCATTGTTCGAGGCTTTCTGAACTGACAAATCCACCATCTTGCGAGGGGGAAAGGGGGAGGTGGGTGAGATGGTGGATTTTCAAGGACGCAACTTGGAGCAGGAACCGAAGCCATAGGACTCAATGGAAGGTTCATGAAGGTGCATTGACAAGCGGGCGGAGAGGCTGATGGGATACAATATGTCTGACTCATCCCAATCGATGGAGAAATTCACAGTTCTGCCAGTAGTGACATGAATGGGAATCTGGGAAGGGAGCTCGCGTCCACCACCCTTGGGGCAACGCATGTAGTGTCGACGGGGCATGGTGGAGTAGGAATGAAACTGAGGTGAGGGGGGAAGCACAGTGTCATGGCTAGGAGCCGCAAGAGCAAAGAAATGGAGCAGGGACTTGGCGGATGTAGAGGCACAGGGAGCGACAGAGCCAAGACGGAGAGAAAACAAAATGGTGAAATGGGGAGCTGGATGCACAAATTTAAGGTCCAAGAATGGTGGCAGAGGTCAAGAAGGCATGAAATGCAGAATGAAAGTGGGCAGGATGACACAATTTATTTCACGTTAACACCTACATCCGAGGAATTTTGAGCAATCTTAATGACATGTATTTCATCATATTACATAGACTTACTAAAATTGATAATTTTCCACTATATTGTTTGCCCCATTGCTATTAATTCAATGTATTGAGATTAGTGGTTGTACATATATAAATTGGTTATTGTATTATTTTCATTGATTTCATAGTTCTTATAATGGAGAAAGCACACACTAGAATAATCTCACTTTTAAAGCAATTTATCAAATAAAATTGTAAAAAAATCATTACATTTGGTAGAAGAATTTTTAGTTAATTAGCTAATATTTAATCAACTAGATGTCTAACATCATTATCACATAAAATAAACAAAAGGAAAAGACTCACATGAGCTCTAAAAAAAAAATTAATAGAGCTAGCATCATGAAGAAAAAGGTCACATGATTCTAACATTTCCAATAGATGAGGCATGGGTAGGGTAAATAGGTCATATCTATCTCACTTCTCAAAATTTTACTTAGCCCAACCACCTAATAATTTTAATCAAACACCACATTATCTAAAATTGCAATACCCTAGAATCCCAAGTATGCCCATATATGCTAGAGTTGTCATTGATTACTATTTCTTGAACCTATGTGAGCAATCTTTACGTTGCCCACCTTCTATCAGATTCTTAAGTGGGATTCTTCATGAACCTTCATGGATGTTATAGCTCAATATGGCACTCTCTTGAGACCATTAGAGAGAATTATTGCAAGGTAAGCGTGAGTACATCTACCTAATTGAAAATCCTTAAAAAAACTCAAGTTACCTCTCAAACACTCCTAGAGCATTAGAAGGAAATGTTTGATACTCCTAATGACTTGAAAAAAGATGTTGACCACTCCTACCCTTTATATAGAGAATGTTGATATGGATATGAATTGTAGAGTGAGAGGATAAGGTTTGAAGAGGTTAAAAAATTAAAAAATGGGGGATAAGGGTGATAATATCATGTCAAATAAAGTCAAATATGTTGATTTTTACCCCCTCCACCTCTCCAAATCAACTATAAAATAAGAAAAAGGGAGGGGGGGGAGTTTAAAGTAATGTAATATTGTCTAAGTGACAAGAGGACTCAAACTTGAGATAAGAATACCATAGTGAGCTTGATTACATGTGAATGTGATAGGAGGATACTCTGATTGAAGAGCCTAATGGTACTATATCTTCTATAAGGATTTTCATGTAATGAAACATCAATGGTTTCCCTTGTGTATTTTAAGTCGTATTACAAAGAAATGAATGTGAATGTTTTTATATATGAATATGTTTTGGCTTATAGTACATAGGAAAATAGAGGTTGGATACCTTGTAGCCTATGCTTGCAGGTAATAGGTGTTGTGAGTTAGAGACAAGACTCTTGAATAAAAATGATAGCTGAGACAAGATAAAAAAAACTTGACCATGTATAATTTGACTTCACCAATGCAATTCTACTGCTTAGATAGAAAATCTGACTTCACCATCGTGCTCCCTATGAAATTCTGAGAAAAACCATAATAATCTCGATATCATTCTGACACTATAAAGATTTACCTCCCAAGGAATCTTATTGGCATCAAATGATTCCTTAGTTCATGGTTTCACCTTTCTATGACTCGTTGTTACGTTCCTAGTTCTGATGGCCAGAACTCTGCTCGGCGCTCCTCTTGTGCTTATGTGAATGAATAAAATGCAGGTTTAAATACTTAGGTGCCGACAGAATTTTCAAGGTGTTGGCTTGTGTTTCTCATGAAGTGATAAGAAAATGTTAATAGTAAAATTAATGAAGAGTGGGAATGGCCAAATCGAAAGTCTAAAAGAGAAAATTGGCATAGCGCTTTTGGCGCACCTCCTGTGCATACAAATCACCATGGCCACACCTCCTCCAAGCAAGTGGCGTAGTGCGTGGTAGTAGTGGTGCCACTCACAAAAGAGCAGGCCACAGCCATTCCGACAGTGCTCAGGGATGAAAAGGGTGGCGATATTAACTTGTCGGAGGGGATGATGCCAACCACCCCTCTTGCCAATAAGAAGATCTTTGAGGTGGGCAAGGCGGGGCTCAACCCTCGAATTTCGAGCCAACGAAAGATAGCGGGCCCCATGCATACAAAACTGACACAGGTAAGTCTAAGGTAAAGTAAGTTTGCCCGAGGTACAAGGCCACTACCTTCGTGTTAGGCACGTGACCCCTCACCTACCCAAACATTGTTGGCCAACCACCGCATGCCACGTGTCCCTTTGCTGACGTCCTCAAGACTTCATCCCTATAGTTTTCATCCCGCTCTACTGCTCAGTAAAAACCTATCTCCACCCCGATTTTTACTCCCCACCATTTCAATTGGTTACCACTTACCGAGGTTTCTTACTAAGTTGGGTGCCCTGGTAAAACTCACAACACTGGCTGCTTTTCCCCTCGCGTCACTTTCACTGCTACCTCATGTATTTGGTCAAGCCCTTTTCATTATTTCCCTTTACTATTTTTTCAAATTTTTATGGAAAAAATGAAGCACTCTTCCACAAAACCCAGTAAGCCAGTGAAGCCAGGATCGCTCCCAGTCCAGAACCACTCATAAATGCCCACTACTAGCTCTGTGACAAAGTTTTCCATTTCAATGTGGCCATTATGAAGGTCGATATTTTATACTTTAAGCAACTGGGCGAGGATGTGTTTGGAGTGGTTGACTCAGGGCTCTATTAACAAATTTCCCCAACAATCTATCTCTTCCCTGAGTTCACCAACTTGCTTGCCGATGCCTACATTCATCGGAAGGATAATTTCCTCTCCGTTCGTGGGGTCAAATTCCTCGAAATTATTCCTCAACTCATCAGAAAGGCCTTATGTTACCCCTCCACCCAAGATTGTGTTGAATTCACTAAATTCATCCTCTCTTGTCACTTCTCAAATTTTCCAATGGAAAAACAAAGGGGTTTGCTTGAGCTCATCACTAATTCGCGCCTGTCTGCCCTCGCGTCTATAGAGACTATTTTGCTATCCATTTTTCATGACACCATATAGCCCATCCTAGCAGTCATCTCGAGGATGTTGGGTATAGACAATGCTGATAGGGTAAAAAAGGTTGGCCTAGGATTTCTATGGTCCATGATGCAACCTAGGGTTCTACTAGACATCCCCAGCTTCCTAGCCTCAGATATTAGAGCTAGCTCAAAAACATGTCATATTCTTGTTCCTTCAGATACTTCTCCTTGTTGTTTTACCTATTCTTGTTTAAGCATGGAGAAAATTTTGAGGGTTTAGGCCTAGACAAATTATCCATGAGAAAAGCCGAGCCCAAATCCATTTTTGAATGGATCGAGTCAGTTCACCAACACCCAGAGGGAAAGGGATATTCAAAATTCGTCATGGATTTCATGTCTAGGGATTATGCAGTCATAAATGACAACCCCCACCTAGGATTTTTCCTAAACACAAGGAGTGGTTCTAGTTTAGTGAAACAGATTGTGTCAGGCATTGGAACTTGTTTGAATATTATACTGAGATCAGTGTTTATGGTGCCGAAGTGCCGCGTTACCACCTGCTTTTGTTAATGTACATGAGGATTTTCAGCCTTGATTTTATCCACCAAGTCTTAAGCACCGACCAAACGCACTTTGTGCCCACAAATAAGGGATATATCTTTAGGATCCCAAATGTCGTAGGCCCTTTCACTATCAATTCAAGGCACACACTCCCCTCTATGGACAGGCTATTATGGAAGATGATTATCCCACAAGGAGATGTACGACACTATGATCCTAAAGGGTGTATCACATGCAAAAAGAAGAAGATTAAGTTTTCAGCATATGAGCATGAAGATAGGCCTCTAATAGAATGGAAAGCTAACTATGATTCATGGCCTTTGGATGCATATATGGATTCCAAATCCCCCACTGCCAAAGGAAAAGGAGTCAGTGTACACGGTGAAGTCGAGATCTCGAAACAGGGGAACCACCAGACCAACAAGGAACTCACAAATGAGGAAGATGATGATCACCTCATTAAGAAACAAATAATTGAAAGGACGGGAGAACAAGACACTGAGACTATCGATGATGATACCTCAAAACATATAGGTAATGGTAAAGAAAGACCATGTTTTCATCTCTCCTATGATTCCGCTTCCTCTTTAGCACCTTTGGAACTCTCATAGGCTCTCACTTTGGGTAAGGAGGAAATAAGACAATGTATTCAGGTGAACAACCGATTTGCAAGAGAGAAATTGAGACAAGAATTTGATCAGTTTGTGGACAAGGATCACACAAGGCTCATTAAATATTTAGATGTGGAGAAGGACCAACTTATAGTTGTTGTCCAACACTCATCCTCTCATCCCCTACCCCAGGATCCAAGTATAAAGCCTTGGAAATGATTATGGAATTTGCTTCTATCCCCTTGTCTAATAAGCTAAATCTACACAAGTCTATTGGGGAAATGATGCACACAGAGGTGCTCAAACACACTATCATGTTGGAGAAAGATGAGAGGAGACTAGCTCAGATGAAGATCACTTTGCAAAGGGAAAGGGAAAGTGCAAAGACTCTCACCACTCAGTTGGAGAATTATAAAAAATTGATAAGGGGTAAGGATTCAACCACAACTCGGTAGTACATAATATTTTGCGTAAGGCCGAGGTGGAAGTGTAGGAGATAGGATGAAAGCTGAACATCCATCATTCAAAACATATCCAAACAGAGAAGCTAGCCCAAGTTGAAAAGGAGAAGGAAGCCCTTACTGAGGCTCTTGCTCAGAGGGATGAGGAAATTTCTCAAAGGGATAAGGAAAATGAAAAATTAAAGGAGAAGTTTTATGAGTTGCAACAAGCTCATAATAGCCATGTATGTCTAGTACAGGTACCAGAGGACCCTCAGAGTGCTCCAAAGCATTTGACCAAGGCTCTGGCAGACCTGAATATGTTCGAGGATGAAACTTGTACCACTCAGTGACTTTTGGATGAAGCCAAGGAAGCCTAATCAGAGAACCAAAAGACAGTCTCATCCCTCCATAAAGAGGTAGAGACCCTTCACAAATAGGCGCAAGGGCATGAGAATTAGATCAAATATCCAAAGGCAAAAATTAAAGGTAATATATCATTATTGGAAGCTAGGAAAATAGTTTGGACATAGATTATAGTAGAGGTGAAAGAGCATTGGGAGCTCGTCACGCTAGAAAATGATAAAAAGAATGTGATCTGGGATTGTAAGGTACAGTTGGAGGCCAATCACAGAGAAGGGGATGAGAATGTGGTAACAACCAGGAGATACATCAAGTACATTAACGAAATCCCCTTAGAAGAACCGATCATGCGCAGAGTGGTCGAATGGCTCAGAACCATTATGGAGGTCACTAAAATGATTCATAGAGAGGAAGCACAAGTAAAAGAATCAAGATACTTAGCACTTGTCACAAATGGGGTGGAGGTCTTTGATCGCGAATGGGGTAAGTTAGTGGAATCCGATCTCCCACCATGCTAGGATCAGATAGGGGCATTGCTCCCCTAAACCACCTATGATCAAAAGTTATCCAGGATCAAGTGCAAGGTAGATCTCACACTAGAGAAGACCTCTAGCTTGAAGGATGAGAACTTGGTGGCAGCATTACGCAAGGAGTTCTTTCTCCTTGCCATGGTTATGAGGTTTTTCACTTCTCACCTTGATTACACTGAGTTGACTCATGTTCGGCCATTTTTCAAGCTTTTAGCTTCGTACCTCTTCCCGTGGATGTTATATGGAAAAAGTGCTATGAGTATTCGCATCCTCCAACTCCATCTACTTCGCAGAAACTGCCACCTAAGTTGCCACGCAACTCTGGCTGTTCTGCTTCTTCAGTGTGTCCACGTAACTCATGGGGTGTTGCCCCTCTTTGTTTTTCTCGTTATAAATTTCAGGATCAGGCCCATGCGGCCTTTTATTTACTTTTCTTCTCTAGTTTCAGTTACGTTGTAAAATCGGTTATTTTATTGTTATGTCTTTTCTGTAATTGGTGTTGAAGAGTAGTGCTCTTGATATGATACAGTTATATCATATCATTTTTTATTTTTATAGGAAATAGCAAGATCAAGAAAGAATATATGCCTAAGAAATATCTGGCTAATGGCCTTGAATGTAAAAAAATATAAAGAGTAAACTCAGCAAAGATAGAAGGGTTCTGGCTTGTCTGGAAGTTTCTGAGTTCAAATATTTTCTAGCCCATTTTGTAATGACTGTGATAAGCTCTATATGCATATCTTGAAGAGCTATTTTGAGAAGATATTATATTAATTACTTGTTGCAAATGGATTCCAATTGGAATTTTGAACAGTATGTATGTGTCTTTTATGTGTTTGTTTAACTCTCTCTATTTATGTTTCGATGAATGCTCCCTCTACTATATTGTGTTCAGAATGCTGGTCAATGATGTTTAATAAATGAATTTACCTATATCCCTCTGTTGGAAAATGGTACTCATGAGTTAATCACTTCTTCACCTTAATTGGGCTTGACACAAGATTGTTTTTCCATAAATCACATAACGATTTCTTTCGTATTTGAGTCTGAGAAGGGGGTGTTATTACTACTTAATAAGCCTGCCTCAATCAAACTCCCCTCCTATATTCATATAAACCTTAAACTACCTTAATATTCCTAAAGTGATGTTCACTGGTTTGATATCATTCACAACAACTGAATTTCATATAGCCTCATGCCCATCCTGAGTTATGTCCAACATACATCAGAGCTAGCACCTTTGCTCCCACTATTATGTAGAACCACCAAATAAATCAATATTACAGAAGTTATATTTCGGGAGGTCCCCTCAAAGTGAAATTTGATATAAGAAAGCCTCCTATTCTTAAGATTTCCTAGGCAGTGGTCTCCTGTAACTCAAGACTGTCTTTAGGGGTTACAACATCTTTTTGGCACCGTTGTCGGGGAACAAATTAGAAAATATTTTCCCTGGGATACGACATTATCTTCACCCTTCAATCTAGTGTGCACAAAGGGTTGAGATTTGCATAGCCCCCACCTTAGTGACTCCACTATTATCAAATCTCAAATTAGTTTTAATCCTGGCTTACACAAGGCCTCATGCCTGATCAGATACTTCCCATTTGAAAACCCCTTCTGTATCTAATCTTGAAAATATCATATTTAGGAGAATCTCGAAGGAAAATAAACCAAGTCAATCCGACCTACCCTCATTTTCTCTAGAATATTCTCCTTTCTCATTTCAGAAATGTGACATATATGGCCCTAGCTCCACAGCTCGTGTACTTGAATATCCTCCAGAAGCCTCTGCTATAATCAGTTCAATAATAAAAGACAAATCCGAATATATTGATACTTCTCTACCTCCCTTTCACCCTACTCCCAAGGTTGAAGAAGTTAAAGAAGTTGTAGCACTCTAAAGCTTCTTACAGACAAATATCCAAACCTCTACTCATCACATACCCATTATACCTCAGCCAACTCATCCTCATAACCTACCACCACATCCCCTCATGGTTCTACCTGGCTTCCTCCTGTACAAGTATGCTCCATTATTTCTACCTCAGTTACTGAATGACATGCTACAATATTATCTCAAGCTTCTGCCTCGGTTCATCGGGGAAGATAGTACTCTGGTTCATAGACATACTGAAAACTTCTGCGCCTTAGCTGAGAATGTGAATGTAGAGCACCTAGATGTGGTGTTAAGGATTTTCAACCAATCCTTGGATTGAGAAGCTTTGAATTAGTTCAAGTCTCTAGCCAATAACATAGTCCACACTTGGGAAGAATTGGAAAATTTCTGCACATTAAAATGGGGAGAAAAGAGGAACCATGGATATGTTCTCAGTGAGTTCAATGCCCTAAAGAAGAGACACAATGAGGGTGTAACAGAATTCATCAATAGGTTCAGCAAGCTCTATAATAATATTCCTATTGAAATAAATCATCCCCAGGTAGCTGCTAAGGTGCTCTTCGTAGGATCTTTCGAACCAGAGTTTGGGTTCACCCTAAGAGAAAGAAATTTTACATCTCTGGATCAGATATAGACTAATTCATTGGAGGTAGAAGCAAACTTTGCTTCTACTGGTAAATTGAAGGGGAAGACAGAACATGAAGGAAAAATAAATTACAGGTAGGAGGCTTCTACTTCAAATCAGGAGAGGGAATCACAAGAGTACAGAATTGAAGAAATGAGTAAGTTAATGAAGGACCTTTCAACGAATTTGGTTAAGCCTGAATTAGAGGAAAAAAATACCCCTCCTTGTCCAAACAAAATGATTCCTATCTGAGGGTTTAATCCCCAGTATTGGAAGCCCCCTTAGCAGTTGTTGCAGTGTGAAAGTAAGGAACATCAAGACCACATTCAACCTCCTTTTTACTTGGAGGAATAAGTGGAGGGATAGGCCAAATAAGTTATAGATAGCCAATAGAACCAATTCCTTTCTTACTCTGATGACGAGGAGGGCGAACTCATCTTGTAAGGGGAGCAAGAAGAGAAGGAGGTACCTCTAGAATACCAAGATGTTAACAATTATTGCAGAAAATTTGTGGATTTCATGTAGGCTCAACTACATAAGAAGTATGATCTTAGGTCCTCCAAGAAGAGAATATGAGTGTAAGAACAAAATGAAGCATCAATATCAAGAGAGAAAACCCCTCCTACTCTTGCTAATAAAGGGAAAAATCCATTAGAAGAGTAAAACTCTCATAAGGCCATCACATCCACCTCCACAAAACAAGATCCTAATCATCCCAAAAATGAGAAGTCCCCATCTATACCCTTAGACCTGTCCGACCTTCCTAAAGAACAATTCAAGGAAACCATTACAGAAAAAGGGCCTACATTCTTTATTCTCCAGAAATAATTAGAGAAGGTCAAGATCTAGGTTCCCCTGATTGAGCTCTTGAAATAGCCATCATATAAAGCTCAAGTGTCCTAATTCATATAGCCCCATGGTGTAGGGCCTCTTCCTGACAGCCTCAATCTCCAAGTTGAACGACCTATGGTGGTTTTTGGACCTCATGTAGAAGAGGAAGACTCAGCCACTCCCCCATTCTATATGACTCTGTTGATACATGACTTACTATTGCACAATTCCATGCTCGATTCTGGGGCATCACATGACTTGTTTCCTTAGTTTGTTATGGAACAGATGGGCTTTCAAATTACAAGGCCTTATAAGGAACTATATTATTTCAACTCCAAAAGGGTAAAGTTCTTGGGTATGATAAATTACCTAGAGTGAATTTAGCCTAGATTTTGCGCAAAAGTGTGGTAATGGATATTTTTGTAGCTAATATCCCAGCTAGGTTTGGAATGTTGTTGTCCAAATCCTGGGGTTCCAAGGTTGGAGCGTCAATAAAACTCAACTTCACCTACGCCACTATCCCAGTGATTCTAGGTTTTTAAAGATGGTCACCAAAGTCGATGTTTTGACCAATTCTACGGTGTATGGTAAGGAGGGTGAAATTTCTTGTCTTGTGCTCGAGGAGGATGAAAATTTCTTGTAAGAAATGAAGGTTTGTCGTCTAAGACAGGGGGATCCCATAAATAAAGTGGAAAACAAGATTTTGACTTTGCAGTTCGATGGGGCTTATTCACAAGAAGGAAACAGAGCTAGGGTACTCTTGATATCGTTAGAAGGATGCTTAGTTTCCCTCTCCTTCAAGCCATAATTTGAAGCCACAAACAACGAGGATGAATATGAAGAACTGTTGCTAGGACTATAGGCAACGCGGACCATGAACATACAGAATCTCAAGGTGTTTGGAGATTCAAAGCTAGTAGTAGGGCAAGTCAGGATCCAATGTCAAATTAAGCACCTATGGCTCAGAGCATACATGAATATTTTCAGGGAATTGGTTGAGAATTTCTTCTTGGATTTAAACATTTAGTTCATGCCAAGGGATAAGAACAGATTGGGCGAGTCGCTAGTAGTGGCTGCTAGCAATTTCCACCATATGCAGAATCTATTGCTCGGATAAGAGGTGGAAGTGTGATATCGCCCCTCCATTATGGAAAATGTGAAGCATTGGAAGGTCTTCAAGGATGAAGAATAGGTCAAGGGTTTCATGAGGATGGTGAGTGATTTCTCGAATTTGGTGATTTATTCGGCAACCGAGGATGACAGTCAAGAGCCAAAAAAGAGATGGGAGGAGACACTAGCCAGGCACCATGTTTTGAAATTAAAGGGAAATGCCATTCTTAGGGGTCTTGTGCCATTGGAAAGGATGTTTGATAAAAAGGATATCTCAATGAACCATATCAAACCATCACTAAATGAGCTAGTCAGGGATTTGAGTATTGTGGCAGAGGAATATCCGAAGGTGGTGAAGCTATCGAAAGGAGTCCCTGAAGAATATCAAGGATAGTCCCTAAATTTATTTCGATCATATAAAGACGTCTTTTCCTTGTCATGCTAGGATCTGAAGACTTTTGATACTGATTTCATATAACATAAGATACCCCTCAAAGAAGGTGATAAGCATCATAAGCAGAAGCTGAGGCATATTAATCCTCTTCTCCTTCCAACTATCGAAAAAGAAATAAAGAAGTTGTTCCAGGAAAAGTTCATTGTCCCTCTGAGGTATTCATAATGGGTGGAAAACCTGGTTCCCGTGAGGAAGAAAAATGGAAAAATCAGGCTTTGCGTGGACTTCCTAAATATGAAGAGAGTCTCACTAAAAGATAAATATCTCCTCCCAAAGATGGACCACATATTGCAAAAGGTGGTGGGATCCTCTTACATGTCCATGATGTACAGTTTCTTAGGATATAACCATGTGGTGGTGCTCCCTGAAGACCAGAATAAGACGAAATTCACCATACCATAGGGAACCTTCATGTATTCTTGGATGCCTTTCGGCCTCATGAATGCCAAAGCCACATTCCAATGCGCGATGGAAATTTCCTTCATAGGAGACCGGGATAAGTTTGTGTTGATTTATCTTCAAAAATTCACCGTTGTCTCGAAGACTGACGTTGAGCATATAGAGCATCTTTGATGAACCTCTGACAAATGTTGTAGGTATGGTCTGTCTCTGAACCCCCAAAAATCCATGTTTTCCCTGGAAGAAGGAAAGCTACTAGGAATATAGTAACGAAAGAGGGAGTAAAGATTGACCCGAAATAGGTGGAGAAGATAAACAAAATTTCTCTACCAAGAAACAAAACAGAAGTACAAGTATTCCTTGGAAGAATAAATTTTCTAAGAATGTTCATACCAAATTACGCCGAGATCATCTGAAAAATCACTGAAATGCTAAAAAATAATAGGGAACATAAATAGACTCCTCAATCGAGGTTTATTTCAACAAAATCAAGTAGGCTTTTGCAGATGCTTCAATGCTGGCAGGTCTAGATTATGGAGAGCCATTCATGATTTTTTGTTTCGCCTCCCCTCATACAATAGATGTGGTACTAATACATAAAAATGAAAAAGGGCATGAACAACCTATCATGTTATTCAGCCAATTCCTGTGAAATGCTAAACTAAAATATAATATCCTGGAAAATCAATCGTACGCTTTCGTAAAATCACTAAAGCCATTCTGAGTTTATGTGTTACAATATGTTATAACAACTTACGTCCCCCACTGCAGCGGTGAAGGCTATTCTGGTGTAGGGAAAAAGTGAAGGGAATGGGGGCAACTGTATAACTAAGATTCAGGAGTACAAAATGGAAATAAATCCTACCAAGCTCATCAAAGGCCAATGGTTGGAAAAAATTATGTCTGAATCCAACTGTTGAGCTCTAGGGATAATCCTATCTATGGCATGAGGAGATGCATCGAAGCATACAGTTGTACAACAGGGCATAGAACATTCCACACAAAAGACACATGTAAAGTACCTTATATCCTTATGGTATAAATATATAGTGGAATACCCTTTAACCCTGTGGTGTCCTCCTAACTATGACAAGGCCAAGTATCACACTTTAAGGTTATGATCTCAAAATTACACTATGGAAAATTGCGACTGTATTGGAGGGACCCAACTGGGATTTTACAATTATGTTTAAAGGAGAGAGAGGTTTATGAAGTGATGATAGAGTTCCATGAAGGAATATGAGGCGGGCATTATAGTTGACGATCCACTCGTCACAAAATCCCGAGAGCAGGTTTATTTTGGCCTAAGCTGTTTGTTGATGTACATGCTCACATTCGGGCCTACGAAAAGTGTCAAATGTTCATAGAAAAGAAATTTTTTTCACCTCTCCCGTTGATCCGAGTACATGTTGAAGAGCCATTCGAACAATGGGTAATTGAATTCATAGGTGAGATTCACCCTAATTCTAGCAGCCAACATTGATGGATCCTCACTGCCACGGATTACTTCACTAAATGGGTTGAGGCCATGCCCACAAGGAATGCCAAGGATTTGGTGGTGATCAAGTTCCTGGACGAAAACATGATATCTAGGTTTGGATGCCCTGCGAAAATCATCACAGATAATTCCTAGGATTTCAGGTCGGCTAAGTTTGTGAACTTCTGTCATCATTACAATATAATTTTTTGGCACTCCACTACATATTACGCACAAGGGAATGGGTTGGTAGAGTCATCTAATAAGACATTGGTGAGGATTCTGAAAAATACCATCGATGAAAACAAAAAGAACTGGTAGTCCCAGATCAAATTTTCTGTCAGGGTGAATCACATCACCACTAAACAATCCATAGGAAGGTCCCCTTATGAGCTGGTGTATGGGAGACCAGCAGTCTTCCCTATTCATCTCGCACTACCTGTGGCTAGATTCTTACAAGAAAGTGAGGAAGATCCAAATTACCTTGTCATAAGAATGAACCAATTGGTCGAACTAAATGAAACACAGGAACATGTAAACCTTATATTAAAAGAATACCAGGAAAAGATGAAAGGATTATTCGACCAGCGAGCTAAAGATAAGGAAATCCAAGTAGGGGTTTTGGTGTTGCGATGGGATGTCAGGTGGTCATACAAAGCAAAATATGGGAAGCTCGACCCACTTTGGTTCAGTCTATTCAGGGTGGTAGAGGTCAAAGGCAACAATACCATTGCACTTGAGAACTTGGAAGGAGACATGCTTGAGATGTCTGTCAATGGAAAGTTTCTCAAGCCCTACTTCTAGCACTAATATGGGCTACAACAACCCATTATACATATCCTCCAATTATATAAATTCCATTTGTTATTTTTGCATGAATTCGAGTTTTTTTTTTAATAAAAATTTCCTGAAAATGTTTTAACGATGATCCTGGGCATACCAAGAAGACCACAAGCAAGTGGTTTGCAAGTTCTCGACACACTCGAGCGAGTGCGTCATCCCCAATAGAGCCATTGTTGGCTTGTGTTTATCATGAAGGGATAATGCAACATTGAGATTCAAATTAATGAAGAGTGGGAATGGCAAAATTGAAAGGCTAAAAGAGAAAATTGGCATAGCTACTTTGGCGCAACTCTTGTGCTTACAAATCACTATAGCCAAACCTTCTCGAGGAAAGCAGCACAATCGATAGTAGCAGTGGCACCACTCATAAAAGAGTAGGCCACATTCATTCCAACGATGCTTGGAAATCCAAAGTGTGGCGAGATTGACCCGTCGAAGGGGATGACATCAACCTCCCCTCTGGCCAATTAGAAGAGCTCCAAGGGGGGCAAGGCAGGGCTGGGACCTTGATTTCTGACCCAAAAAAAGATGTTTGTCCCCATGCATACACATCTGGCACAGGTAATTCTAAGGTGAGGTAAGTTTGCCCAAGGTACAAGGCTAGCTCCTCACCTACCCGACCATCATTGAAAAACCATCGCGTGCCAGATGTCCCTCTACTGACGTCCTCACGATGTGAGCACTACATTTGTTGTCACACTCCACTACTCAATAAAAACTTGTCCTCACCCCAATTTTTACTTCCGACCATTTGAATTGGTTACCACTTGCCGATGTTTCTCACTCAGCTGGGTGCCCTGGTAAAACTCACAGTACTGGATTCTTTTCCCCTCGCCTCACTTTCATTGCTGCCTCAAGTATTTAGTTGAGATGTTTTCATTATTTCCCTTTATTGTTTGTTGAAATTGTTATGGAAAAAATGAAGCGCTCCACCCTCCAAACTTGGTAAGCCCGCGAAGACAGGATTTCTCTCGGCCCAGAACCACTAATGGATTCCCACTCGTAGCTCTGTGACACGATTTTCCCTTTCAATGTGGCCCATATGAAGGCTGAGATTTTAGATTTTAAGCGACGGGGTGAGGATGTGTTCAGAGTGGTTGAATTAGGGCTCTGTTACTAAATTTTCGCAACAATCTATCCCTTCCCTGAGTTCACCACCTGACTCACTGATGCCTACATTGGGTGGAAGGATATTTTCCTCTCTGCTCATGGGGTGAAATTCCTCGTAATTACTCCTCAACTCTTCATAAAGGCCCTATGTTACCCATGAGCCCAAGAGTGTGTTGAATTCACTGAAGTCACCTTCTCTTGTCACTTCTCAAAATTGCCTCTGGAAAAACAAAGGGGTTTCCTTAAGCTCATCACCAATTCTCTCCTGTATTCCCTCCCACCTACAGAGATTATTCTATTGTCCCTTTTTCATGACACCATACAACCCATCCTAGCAGTCATCTCAGGTATTTTGTGTTTAGACAATGTCGATAGGGTAACAAAGGTTGGCCTAGGGTTTCTATGGTTCATGATGCAACCCGAGGTTCTACTAGACATCCCCTCCTTCCTAGCCTCATCTATTTTAGCCTAGTTCTAGGACATGTCATCTTCTTGTCCCTTCAGATACTTCTCCTTGGTGTTTTACATATTCCTGTTTAAGCATGCATACAATTTCAAGGGTTCAGGCCTAGAGAAATTCTTCATGAGAAACGTCCAGCCCAAATCCGTTTTCGAATGGACTGAGTCAATTCGCCAGCACCCAAAGGGAAAGGGATATTCAAAATTCATCACATATTTCATGTCTATGGCTTATGCAATCATACATGAAAGCCTCCCACCCAGGATTTTTCTTGAGCAAAAGGAGTGGCTCCAATTCAGTGAAACGAATTGTGCCAGGGATTGGTACTTATTTGAAGATCATACTAAGATTAGATTTTATGGTGTAGAAGTGTTGAATTTCCACCTAGCGATGTTCATGTCCATGAGGATTTTGGGCCTTGAGTTTATTCGCCAAGTAATAAGCACCGACCAAACCCACTTTGTGCCTGCAAAGAAGGGATATATCTTGAGGCTCCCAAATGTCATAGGCCCTTTCACTCTGAATTCAAGGCACGTACTCCCCTATGTGGAGGGGTTGTTCTGGAAGATGAATTTCTAATAAGGAGATGTATGGCACTATGATCCTAAAGGGTTTATCACATGTAGAAAGAATAATATTAATTCTTCAGCATATGAGCATGAACCTAGGCCTCTAATAGGATGGAAAGCTAACTGTGATTCATGGCCTTTAGATATAGATATGGAGGTAAAATCCCCAGCTTCCGAAGGAAAATGTGAGAGTCTACAAGTTGAAATGGATATCTTGTAACATGAGAACCATGAGACCACCCAGGAAGAGGAGGATCACCTGAGTAAGAAACACAGAACTAAAGGGTTAGGAGAAGAGGAAACTTAGGATATCAATGATGAAACCTTATAGTATACAGTACATGGTAAAGACATAACAAGTTTTTAGCTCTCCTATTATTCCTCTTCCTCTTCAGCACCTTCAAAGATCTCATAGGCTGTCACTTTGGGTAAGGGGGAAATAAGAGAAGAGATTGAGGCAAAGAACCAATCTGCAAGAGAGAAACTGAGATCATAATTGGATCGGTTTGTGGAAAATCATCACACAAGGCTCACTACAGCTTTGCATGTGGAGAAGGACCAGCTTATAGTTGTTTTCTAACACTTTTCCTCTCATCCCCTACCCCCAGGATACAAGTATAAGGCCTTGGAAATGATTCTCGAATTAGCTTCTATCCCCTTGTCTGATAAGCTGAATTTTCAGGAGTCCATCAAGGAAATGTTGCACACAGAGGTTCTTAAAAATTCCATCACCCTGAAGAAAGCCGAGAGGAGACTAGCTCAGATGAATATCACTCTAGAAAGGGAAAGGGAAAAAGCAAAGTATCTCGCCAATCAGCTGGAGAATTGCAAAAAAATGATAAGAGGTAAAGGAGTCGACCCCAACTCAGTAGTACATACTCTTCAATGTAAGGCCGAGATGGAAGTGCAGGAGCTACGTCACATGCTGAACATCCCTCATTCATAACATATCTAAACAGAGGAGCTATCCCAAGTTGAAAAAAACAAGGAATCCCTTATTGAGGCACTTGCGTAGACGGACGAGGCACTTTCTGAAAGGGATAAGGAGAATACATAATTAAAGGAGAAGCTATCTGAGATGCAAAAATATCATAATAACCATGTATGTTTAGTACAGGTTCCAAAGGACCTTCAAAGTGCTCCAAATCACTTGACCAAGGCTTTTGCAGACCTAAAGATGTCTGAGGAGGAAGCTCGTACCACTAGGTGACTCTTGGACGAAGCCAAGCAGCCTACTTAGAGAACTGAAAGATAGCCTCATCCCTTCAAAAAGAGTTAGAGGCCCTTCAAAAAGAGGCTCAACGACATGAGAAGTCGATCAAATATCTGAAGGCACAAATTAATGGTAATATGTCATTAGTGGAAGCCATGAAAATAGTCTGGACAAATATTACAGGAGAGGTGAAAGAGCATTGGGACCTCATAATGCTAGGAAATGATAAGAAGAATGCCATCCAGAAATATAAGGTACAGTTCGAGGCCAGTCATGGACAAGGGGATGAGAATGTGGTGACAGCGACGAGATACATAAAGTACATTAACAAACTCCCCTCGGAAGAAATGGGAATGCGCGAAGTGGTCGACCGGTTCAAGACCATTATGGAGGTCACCAAAATGATTCAGAGAGAGGATGCACAAGTAAAAGCATCAGGATGCTTGTCACTCATGAGAAACAGGGTGGAGGTATTTGATCGAGAATGGGGTAAGTTTGTGGAAGCCAGTCTCCTTCCATGCAGGGATCACATAGTGGCATTGCTCCCCTAGACCACCTATGATCAGAAGATGTCTGAGATCAAGTTCAAGGTAGATTTGACACTGGAGAAGACCTCTCGCTTCAAGGCTGAGACCTTGGTGGCATCATTATGGAAGGAGTTCTTTTTTATTTCCATGTTCAAGTGGTTTTTCGCTACTCACCTTGATTACTCCGAGTTGACTCAACTTCTGTCATTGTTCGAGATTCTTAGCTCTACACTTATACCCGTGGATGTTATATGGAAAAGGTGCTATGAGTATTCATATCTTCTTTGCAGCAACTGCCACCTTAGTCACCCCGCAACTCTAGCTCTTATGCTTCTTCAGCGTGTCCATGTAACTAAAGGGGTTCTACCACTCCTCATCATCCTTCTTAAAAATTTCAGGATCAGGCCCATGCAGCCTTTTATTTACTTTTCTTCTCTAGTTTCAACTAAATTGTAAAATTGGGTGAAATACCAATTTCACCCTAAGTATTTTTTTATTATTATGTATTTTTTGTAATCAGTGTCAAAGAGTAGTGCTCATGATATGATAGAGTTATATTGTATCATTTTTTATTTTGATAGGAAACAACAAGATCAGTAAAGAATATATTCCTAAGAAATATATGGCTTATGGCCTTGAATGTAAAAAACTATAAAGAGTAAACTCAACAAAGATAGAAGGCTTTTGGTTTTCGTGGAAGTTTTTGAGTTAAGATATTGTCTATCCCATTTTTTAATGACTGTGATAAGCTCTAAATGCATATCTTGAAGAGATATTTTGAGAAGATAATATATTAAAGAATTGTTGGAAATGGATTCCAATTGGAATTTTGAACAATATGTATGTATATTTTATGTGTTTTTTTAACTCTCTCTATTTCTATTTCGATGAATTATTCTTCTACTATATTTTTCTGGAATCTTGGTCACTGATGTTTAATAAATAAATTTACCTATATCTCACTGTTGGAAAATGGTACTCATGATTTAATCACCCGGTCACCTTAATTGGGCTCAACGTAGGAGCGTTGTTCCATAAATCACATAACGAACACTTTCATATTTGAGTGTAAAAAGGGAGGATTATTAATACTTAATAAGCCCACCTCCATCAAACTCCCCTCCTTTGTTCATCTAAACCTTCACCTACCTTATTCCTAAATATATGTTCACTGGTTTCAAATATGGCCCATTCGCAATAATTGAATTAGATACGGCCTCAGGTCCATCTTGAGCTATGTCCAACATACATCAGAGCTAGCACATGTGCTCCCACTGTTATCTAGAACCACCAAATAAATCAATATTACAGAAGTTATATTTTGGGAGGTCCCCTCAAAGTTAAAGTTGATATAAAAAAACCTCTTATTCTTAAGATGTCCTAGGCACTGGTCTCCTGCAACTCAAGATTGTCTCTAGGGGTGACAACACAAGGCATAGTCATGAGGTGCATTGGAAACAATCAATGTTTGGCACAAGGTGGTTGGGGCCTCCAACTCCATCGACCCCCATACTTGACATGCATTTTTTTTTATTATTAGAATGTTATTATTTTCTTGGTTGGTGGTTTAACATGTTGTAAAGTTTGGGCTAAACAATATATATCATTGTATGTGGGCATCTATGAGGTAGGATGGTCAGACCGATTGGGTGGTTTGAAGCCCCTCCACCCATGACATAACATGTGGGACATTGTGTTGAGTGGGGGTGGATCAACCAGTGGTGGCCGACCTGCCACCCTAACTTTGACATTTATTTTTAATATGTATGTGCGGTGGGGTGGCAAGGGTGGTGGTCCACCACCTATTTTTTGATACATATATACATACATACATACATACATACATACATACATACATACATATATATATATATATATATATATATATATATATATATATATTAAACAACAAATTAAGTGTTTACGAATTTTCCAAAAATAAGGGATATCAGTCAAATTAAGTAGGCAACAATTTCACCTTCTTTCAGGAGCAAGATTCCATGCCCTAAACTCGGTCAATTTTTAGGATCATTAATCATGGCCCACATGCCCACTTTGAAAAAAACAATTACCAGCCATATCTCCTTCATACAAACCGGATTGTAGTGTCATTTGCGCCATTGGAATCAAAGTGTTGAGCACTTCGATCTAAACCTGGCTTGAGAGAAATATGACTATGAATTTTGAGCTATAATAAGCCCTCTTTGGCCTCTGAGTGTGTCTAGAGCCACTTGCATCATTCATCAACATTGAAGAACATAATTTTCATTTTTCATTTACTTTATCTGCATCACAATTGTCCTGACATGTCACCCTTCCTTCTCCTTCACCTTTATTCTTCAAAGCCATGAGTGATGAGTCTGTTAGGGTCCTATAATAATAGGGATCATAATTTTGAATTGACTATGTTAAATCTTGTAAAATTGAACATAATTTTTCTTTCTGCAAATGTTTTCCCATATTAAAAAATGAAAAGACGGTATGTCCTAAAAGAAAAATCAAAGTACCAAAAGAAAGAAGATCAAAAAAGAATATAAAGTATGAACCCCTCAAAAAGAAACAAAATAGATCCTGAAAGTGTTGCACATTCAAATGCAACTACTCTTAGTGACTTTATGAAAATAAAAATTGTGTGCAGCTTGTCCAAAAATTCCACAATTCATGTTGATCATAGAATTTAATCTTGATTCATTCATGCTTTTAAATTTCATGTCATGGTAGTTAGTGAATAAGATATGACCAAACCATTTAATCTTGGCGGATCAATAGTTAGGTAGAGAATAAAAATGAGCTCAATATTTTAATCTGAGCCATTGGAGGTTATAAGGTTAGAAATAGCTTAGTTTTCTTATCAAAAGAAAATAAAAGGGTAAACAAACTCAAATTCACCCAATAAATGAAGTAATAAATGTTAGGGTAAATAAAGTGTAGGTAGATTACTTTCACAAGTAATGGAAAGCATCAATTGGTTAATCTCATATCACTAATATCCTCCTAAATCCCCTTCGCCTTGCTAAAATCCCTATTTCCACTCTTCAAAATCATTCCCCCTTGTAAACAATCCCTTTACCCTTCCTAAAGCATTTTTCCCTAGTTCAAAACCCATTTCCCTTTGAAAATTCACCTCTGCTTTACTAACTTTACATTTTCATAAAAAACATGAAGATCCCATTTTGCCAAAGGCTTAAAATACCATACATTATATGGGGCCCCACTATAAAAACCCCTCCCCTGTATCATTTTAACCTATTCCTAGTGTATTTCTAACATCCCACCATCTTATTTTCTGGCCCCCTTTAAATCATTTCAACCTATAGTTTTATATTACCCCCATACTGCTTATATATATCCTAACCCATTTATATTCATTTACCCCATATTATATTAATTCCCTACTTTACTATATCCCAGGGTCCCACATTTTTTCAAAACCCACTTTAAATTACTCAGTGCTATCATTATCAAACCCCACATTATATTACCTAACCCATCGCATATATAAATCCCCTCCCACTAATATATTAACCCGTTCATATATTCCCGACCCACTTTATATACTCCTCCGCATAAAATATATGTCCCACCTATCAGAACCCCTTACTTCTACCAGTCACCTGATCATTGTCGATTAGATCCAATGACCAATAGAGCATTTGGCACCCCCGATAGTCCAATGTTTAACGGGGGGGGGGTCAAAATGGGTGGTTTCACACCCCCGCTCCCCTGCCATGCATTAGTCCCATATTTAATCGCACCCCCCAATACCAAAACCACTATACTATTTCTCACGATGCGATAACTCTCCATAGCACATTTTTTGATATGTGATAAACCGCCAGGCTACTTCCGTGCCTTGTGATGAAAACCACCATTGTTAGAATTAATCCTCCATGCCATATGACTAACTTCTTCTGTTTAAAAGTAATAAAGCCCGCTCGAAACCATTTTTTCACCATTGTTGTTTAATTGCAAAAAAGAGTACAAGAAACCTTTACCAACCCAGTTTCTAGCCATTCTCGATCAGAATTGAAGCCTTGCAAACCAAGAAAGCCCCTTCTATGGCCATAACCCCTTCAAAAGACAAAAATCAACCATTTTCCAGGTAAATCCTAAGCCTCCTGAGACCATTAAATTAAGCACAAAAAGTAATAAATTGATAAATTAAATGAAAAAATGGCCTCCCAGAACATAATATATGTTAACCCTCTGAAAACACTTGTGGTAGATGTTGACCACACCCCTGTAGCTGACAAAGACTTCAAAATCAATGATACAATGACAGATCTTAACCTTTTAGAGCTCCATTGCTGGAACCATGACAAATTCATTGATCAGGCTGATGGTATCCACCTCTAGGACTCAAACCTACCTAAATACATCTTCCCAAAGACCTTTCAATTCCTTGAACTCATCAGAATTTTAAAGATCAATTATTTTCCCAATGAAAGACCTTTAATTACCCCAAATCAATAATTCCTTTTCACAATTATTGATCAATCTATAAATCAGATGTTACAGATCCAAGAAAAGCATGATGAAGTCTCATTATCTATTGAAATCCTCACTGAACTAAATCTAAAGCTAGACTTCCCAAAAAGATTCCAAATATTCTAGGCCTTTCTTCCTCCATCAGTATGAACCCCAAAAAGTAATCTTCCATACTTAGCTTCCATATTTTCAGAGAGAACCGTACATATTTTCATAATGTTGTCATTTATTTTAGGGTATTTTACTGATGAATATGTAGATGCATATATCCTAGTTTTTTTGTCCATATTCTGCCTAGGTCAGCCTCCAGCTTCAACTTTCAAATTTTCCCGATACCTAGAAGATGCAATCCATGATGAGCTACTTGAATTAATAAAGGAAGGAGTGGTTAAATACTCCTAAGCTTTGTTCCATTTGTTCTTATATTTTCAATTAGAAAGGATTGTAGTTGGCCTCCAAAAAATGGACACAGAGGGTAACCCCCAATCTGTAGTCTTTTTGACATCCTTGATCATAAAATATTCCATATAATCCAGCTATAAACACTTTATTGATTCACCTGTTTATCCACCACACATAAGCAAGAGCATTCAACCTAGAGTCAATGAAAGTCCTAGGAGTGAAATGGAGCGAAGAGGAGAAAGAGCTTCTGGCTTAGGGTTTCTGGAAGTCGCGGATGCCGACAGAGATGGGGCTTGGCTGGTCAAGGGACCTGGGTTCTGCTACGGTGTCCATGCGTTCCACCTTCCGCGGACACAGAAGGGAGTCGTTTGGATGGACACAGGCGAGGCAGTGGTGGAAATGGAGCCACTGTCGGCGCTCCCCTGGTTTCAACATCCTCCTTCTCTGACACAAAAAAGGTCCCCATTTTTGGTAGAATGCCATGGCAGAGGGATGTTCAAGGATTTTTGGGATGCCAAGAGAAGAACACGGACGGCCGACAGAGTCCGAAATCCCTATCCCTTGTTCTGGAGCTCCCTGAATTGGACGCCCTCCCAACAGATGAAGCAGAGAATGTGGTTCGGGGTTTTGACGAACCTGTTGGGAGTTGGAATGGTTGTGGCTCGCGTTGGAAAGCCGTTTAGATGGATACGGGCTATGCTTCATGTGGAGAATCCTCCTGCGCTCACGGCCGGTGGGCTTCTACACTTAAAGGATGGCCTTCGCACTGTTTCGACCCTTTTTCAATGTTGGCACGTCTTTTGCCACTACAATGTGGATCATGGCTGTGGGTCGCCCAACAACTCGGTGAAAACTCGGGCACGAAAGTATCGCTGTACCCGTGCCGCTCAACGACCGTTCTTGCCTCGTTGGGCATGGCCGTACGTCGTCAACATACAGAGCGCAGGCGACACCGGCGGTTCAGGCCGCCGCAAGCTCGAGGCCTCCTTCTTCGACAACCGAATGCGCATTGGACCTTCCATCCAAATAAATGCATCTTGTCCAAGTTGCGCATCGAGGGTTTAAACCCACTTGGGAACTACGCAGTATCTTATCGTTAGGACTCATGACCCTCCAATGTCCTCTAAGCACGACGGCCCAAGAGGCCTTCTATTGCGAAGCAAGACAAAGACTCGGATCAGATCCCCTGTTTCTCAAAAGCATTTCAGATTCCAACTCCTACGTTTAGCAAAACTATTTTGCTTTGGGTTTCTTCTTCAGATCTGATACAGAATCTTAAGATTAATCTGGAACGATATATGGGGATTCCCTCGATACACCAGAGACTTCTTTTCCAAGGTAAACATCTTGAGGATCTTCTTCCCCTCTCTTCTTACAACATTAACAGAAATGATTCTATTCGTTTACCTCTTCAGCTGGTGCAGTGTCACTGGGATGCCTTTCAGCACCTCCTACCTTTCATATAAAGATAATTATTCTCGTAACCCAAACTTCGCAATTTCCAAACATCAAACTTCTTCGTCGATGTCAATAAGTACCCCTTCGTTGAAATCAGTTTTCCGGCTATTGCGTACGATTCAAAATTTTGGTACAAAGCCATCGTCTACAGATTTAAAGGCGGGACTTTGGCCGCGAACAAAGGACCTCTTTGATTGGATCCACGATATCCGGACTAGCAAATGCCGTATTTGTCGTCGTCACGAGGACCATAGTATTGTTCGATCAATTCAAGCACCAGAACAGGCTTAATATATGTCCTCGGTTTTTTGGAATGCTGGCCTTCACAACCCTGGTTTCGTACTTCAACTCTCGTTAACAGCAACCATCACTAGAACTCCTGTTTGGGTCAGGCTTCCCAACTTCCCTCTCCATCTATGGCACTTGGCAGTGTTCAAACGCTTGGGAGATTCATTGGGACGCTTTCTCACTGTAGATTATGAAAGGGCAGATCAGGGCCTTTACACTTATGCCCGATTATGCGTGGAACTTGACATCAGCAAAGGCTTGCCTGATCAAATCATCCTCAAGATCGGCGATTTCGTCTGGACTCAGATCTTAGACTACGAGAACACTGCATTCCGCTGCCGCCACTGTCACCAAACAGGGCATCTGCAGAACTCCTGCCCCACACCAGCAGGAAAAAAGACTAAAGGAACCCATACAAAGTCCAAATCCAAAAAATGGACTCCCTGCACCCCGCCGCCTGCTGCAGATTCTACCTCCTCGAGCTCTGATGATGATGGGAGTGACGCAGAACCAGATCTTGCTCCTCCGACTAAGAACTTGTCCACTGATGCTCCTGAGCACCCCCCTGATACTACCGTTACTCAGAAGCATAGTCATGAGTCCGCCTCCTCTGATTCAGATAAGGAGGCCCCTCTTTTGGAGAACTCCAGTCTTCAAATTTTCCCAGCACATACTCACCAGGATGGTTGGGTTAAAGTCAACAAAAAGAAAGGGAAGAAACTCCGAGTGGTAAACTCTACCAATTCTGGGTAGGAGTTGGTTCCTTACTGCTTTCCAGTCGCTTGTTGCTGCTCCTTGCTTGTCTATTTTCTCTCTCCGGGGACCGAAGTTGATATTTTATCATTTCCGGTTGGCCGTGTTTTTGTTTCTCTTGAATGTACTTTCTTATGTACCATACTTTTGCTTAATAGAATTAGTCCAATTCAGAAAAAAACCTAGATTCAATGAAGAGATAAATAAGGTGTAACAATTGTCAGATCAAAGTAAAACATGAGACTGGTATTTATACCAGAATCATATATAAATTAGGGTATATGGATGCCAACTTATTCAATACAAGCTTCCCCAATACCTCCCAATGAGGTTATTTTCATTGGAATACATCAGAAAAAGCCTAAATTCATATGAACTTAATTTCCTTTAAGCAAAGAAGAAAACTCAATTTAAGATTAAGAACCATCTTGGTCCTTTTATTTGCATACTAGGAATTTTGGTTAGCAAACAGACAAGTGTTTACAATATTTCAAGTTTAGTAATAGTTTCGAATGGCAATACGATCCCTTGGGAGTCATAATTAAGTTAAGAGTCAAATTCAAACTGACCCCTTTTATTCATGAGTCAAAGCCTTAGTCTATCCCCACAAGACAAAAGTTCAAAGAGGGCAAGAGATAAAGGTTCTTATTCTATAGAGACTACTTCTGATACCAAATTAAAGCTAATGTACATGAAAAAGGAAAAATTGAATCTAGTGATGGAATAGGAAGAAATGGTTGATACAATTGAAATAATTGATATAGATATAGTGTTCAGAGATGATGCACCTCCAACAGTTTCATAATAACCACAACTACCATCTACCACCAATGCTCAAATTATTCAGAAACAACATAGTGCAAAGGTTTGATCATCAAGAAAACTAGTGGATAAAGAGAAGGATATAATGGAATAATACAAAGAAATGAAATTAAAGAATGAAGCATTGAAAGATGTAACTTATGCCCAGTATTGGAAACAAACTCCTAATGAACAAAACGGATTACTTTAAGCCTTTGATTACAAAACTAGAAATATGCAAATGAAATTTTTGTAGCCAACAGTGGAGGCTCCAAAATCATCAACAAATTACAAGAAAACAACCTCTGAAGTTCTTGCTAAATATGTACATCCCATAGATCATATTGAGTTTCATAAACAAGTAGGAGAAATTACCTATTCCACTACGAAAAACAAGGCTTTAAATGTCCAAAAAATATAGAATTCTCTAGAAAATATCAGGGCACAGTTAAAAATAAAGAAAGCTTCTTCACAAGCAAAGGATAACATGATAAAATCACTTGAATAATTGGTCATGGAGGTTAGATATAATCCAAAGGATATAAAAGAAACAAAAGAGATTATCAAGAAGAAGAATGAAGATATCGTTGCATTGAATAAACACCTTAAGTTACCCACAACAGAACATCCACAAACTAAAGAAGTTTTAGAGAATGAAAATCATAAGGATGAAATAATGAATCTCATCATTCAGTTGACAGCTCAACTGAAAGAGATGGAAACTGAAATGGTCAAATTAGTGCAGGAAAATCAAGTGAGCCTAGAAGAAATCCCTATCACTTCCATTCCGATAGCTTCAACATCAACTCTAGTAGTTACAGTAGTCCCAACTACTACAACAGTTCCAGTGACAATAGAAGTTGCAGCAAGTACACCAAAAACATCATCAGCTCATCCCATAGATGAGGCTAGTAAATTAATTAAAGCAATGCAGGATATTTCAATTCAAACTACTAAGATCAACAGGCTTAAAGAACGAGTAAAAAGTCTAGAAGATGAAAAGAAATTGGTTCAGATAATGCATAAGGCTGAAGCAAAAAAAATCATACAGACTGAATAACAGGATACAAAAGCTAGAAAAATATTGACATTGGTAGAGCCTTTAGCCCAAGAAAAGAAACAACTGTGGGCCAATAGCATTAATTCAGTTAATGATATTTGGCCTTCTATCCAAGTTATATTTCATCAAAAATATTTCATAAAGGAAGCTAGTGAAGCTATTCAGAAAGTTAAAGAATAGCTTGGAAAGAAACTAGAGGAAGCCAATGATATAATTAAGTTTCTCAATTCTAAAAACAAGCATGAATTAGAAAAAATTTGGATAAGTGACATAACATAATCAATCTTAGAGGTGAAAAAAGTGATTTCCAAGAGAAATCTAATGACCCAGCTTCAGGATAAGTTTCAAACTATGGATTTTTGAGTGAATAGATTCATAAACAAGTTTGATGTTTTGAGACAAAAAGGTTTTCCTAATCCATTAGTGATCAATGACAGACTAATGAGGCATGAATATTATTATAAAAATATTAGGGAAGTAGCTAAAGAAAATTCCAACAATTCCTCATTGAAAGGAATTCCTACAGGAAAAGTACTCATTCAAATCTTTGAAAATATATTTTACCTCCACCGTGAGGTAAATCATCTTTTTGTAAAAAATCCTATGTTTACCAAGTATGCTGAAGTAGATGAGATTTGCAAGACGATGGTAAAAATGAAACTTCTCGATGAAGAAACCTAGGAAAAAATGTGTGAATTACAGTGATAGGTAAAATTAAAAAGAGGATGAAGAGTAAACATTGTAGGTAGATAAGGAAAATACATGTAAAAGATGAATACAGATAAAAGATAGAGCTAAAAGAAAGGTAGACGACAAGTAGCATGAAAGACAAGCTAGCCAGCATGAAAGGCATCAAATATCATAGAAGAAAATAATAAATAAAATCAACTAGGACAACTTTCATTTGGTTAATAGGTATCTCTATCTTCTTGCATGAAGATATTTTGTTTTCCTTGAATGAATCCTAAACTAGTTTATAGGATATTTTGTATTAATTTTTGTATAAATACTTCATCAATTCGAAGTATTGAGGGTGGATTCCTGAACATTTCTATAGTTGAATTGAGCTACTACCTAAGGGTTTATTCTACCATTTTCAGGTTGACAGAAAGAAAAAGTAATAAAGGCATTCCATTACAGGATTAATGTGTTGAGCTAATTCAGTGAAGTATATTTCAATTTTTCATTGTTATTTTCTTAAGTATTCCATAAACTTGCGTGTTTTCCAAATTTAAATGTTATAATAGAAATATTATTGCATAATTTGTTTCAATACACTATGTTTTGAAATGCTATTCATTTTAATATTTTCTTCTAATATTTGGCTTTGAGAATCCTTAATTTATCTCTAATCTCGATTGAACTCTTTCACCTTCCTTCATCGTCTGGTTTAAGGAATGCTTAACTGCTCCTTGATCCCTATTGAAAACCACTTCACCCTTTAGTGTTTAAGATTTTATTTTTATCAGATACCCTGCCCTATAACGCTTCCTTTAGAACTTGATTTTGTCTTGTCTTATTGATATATTGACTCCATATCCCAATGGAAAAGTAGAAATGACAACTATCCATCTAAATCAGTAATTCCACCAATAGATCAAAATTAAAGCACATCTGTTAGGTAAATTGAATCGAGATTAGAGTCAAGTTTGATCGAGTTAGATAGTGATGGTTTTGGGGCACATGGTATTGTGCACCCATGGTTTTCAACTCATGGTATTACATGTAATGGAGCCTATAAAAGGCTTGGAGGAATTCATTCTAATGTAGGCCCAGATGTGAGTGGTTAAGGCTCACTTGGGTAGATTAGCTAGGGTTTTGGCCAAGGGTAATGAAATTTCATTAGGATGGGTTTTCCTCAGATTTTGGGGTTTTTCCTGATTAAACATATGTGTTTATGTTTAAGATTTTTTGTTGGTTAATTTTAATTATTCCTCTCGGTAATTATATATGTTCCCCAGTAAATGTTTCTTCATTTGGTATCAAAGCGATATTTTGCTTCAGAGGGACACTTTTATAGCCAAGGGTTTTATTGTCCAGGTGAATGGAGAAATAAATGCAGCCTTTTGCAGATCTATCCATATGGAGCATGGTGTTGTTGTGAAATAGGATGGTGTTTTCCATTCATAGGAGTAGAGGGGTGTGGTGTAGAGGAGAACTGATATTACATAACCCACTGGAGGAGTGCTCTCACTAGAGTAACGTGGACGGGCACATTGAGATGGAAATGTAATTTCTTTGCTACATGGTGAAACCTATGAAAGGAGAAAAGCTACAATTTTCTATGCCTTCTAGGGTATTGAAGGTCGATTTTGATAACATATTGGTGTCGATGCCCATTAGGGAGATCATAAAAATTTTCTCAAAAGGCTATCGGAACAACTGATGTGAAGAAGCTGGATGTTGTGAGAAATTTGTTTAAATGTGTCAGATAAAGACAGATCTAGTTGTGAAGATGTTGGATCAACATAGATCTAATTAGATCTAGTGCTTAAAAGGTGATGGATGCCTAGTGTGAGAGATGGGTCTGTCAGAGGTCTGCGAGCATAGAAGATGTTGTGAGACCAGCTCAAAAAATAGAAGAAAAGAGATATCAACGCCTTGAAAATAAGCCACTTCGAGGGGGCAACCTTCATTACATTACATGAATGAAAAATTCTTGGATGATACAAATTACAAAACCTCCTTTCTATATATAGGAGTCCATGGGGCCATAATGTAATCCTAGTGGGGCCACAATGTAATCCTAGCCGACCTAACAATAATAATTTAAGGGAACAATAATAACAATATGGGGGTTACAAGGGTGCAATAATAACAATAAGGGGGTTACACTAACAACAATAAGGGACTATACTAGTAATATAGGGACCTAATATGCCCCTCTCCTTCAAAAAAGTGTTGTCCTCAATGCTTGAGTAGCTCTGGGTGCTTCTATATAAAATTCTCATCCTCCCATGTAGAATCTTCAGTGGGTAAGTTCTTCCACTCGATGAGATACTCTGAAATTGATCAATTTCGTAGCTGTCGAGCTCTTGTTTCAGTGACCGCTTTAGGTTCCAATATGATTTTTTGTTCCTTATCAATTTTTGGCAATATTGTTTGAACTGGAAATTTGTCACCTATAAACCTATTTAAGCATGAAACATTGAAAACTGGATGCACTCGCAAAGAAGAAGGAAGCTCCAATTTGTATGCCATAGTACCAATCTTTTGCAACACCTTGTAAGGACCATAGTACTTTGGCGATAATTTATTATCCTTCTTAGCTTGCTTGGGGGAAATTTTTTTGTATGGTCGTAGCCATAAAAATACACAGTCTCCTACATCAAAAATTCTCTCGCTGCGATGTTGATCTTCCTGTTGTTTCACTCGATTTTGTGCCAAATTCAGGTCATCCTTTAAGAGTTGGAGAACTTCTTGTGGATGCTCGATGTGATCTTCCGCCCAATCAACCTTAAACGCTTAAATATAATGTTACTGATAGGATGATATCCAATGCATAAATGGGGTCATTTTTGCCGCAATATAGACAAAGTGTTCTACCACCATTGAGCGAGAGAAACTACTGACCTACGTGTTTGTCATCGTATACAAAAAACGAAGATATCCTTCCAAACATTTATTTAGATTCTCGCCTTGACCATCGTATTTTGGATGATAAGATGATCTATGAGCTAATTCCGCACTCAAACAAGAAAACAACTCCGTTCAAAATATCTAGTAAAATGGATTTTATTGCTCACAACAACTGGTTTCAATGTAGCTTCTGAATTGTGTCCATAAATGTAGTAGCAACTGTACTTTCTTTAAATGGATGAGATAATGCACAAAATTTTGCATACTTAGTAAGTCTATCAACTACCACCATGATGACACTCTTTCCTTCAAACTTAGGTAAACCTGTGATAAAATCCATTGAAATCTCCTCCCAACGTTGACTTGGAATGAATAAAGGTTGTAGAAATCTCAGGGTCTTAATCATCTCAAATTTATTCTGCTGGCAAACAAAACATTCCACCACAAACTTTTGAATATAAGATTTAAGGCCCTCCCAAAAAAATTCTTTCTTCACCCTGTGGTAAGTTTTTAAAAATCCTGAGTGTCCTCCTAAAGGGCAAGTGTGCAATTCCAAAATAATCTTTTGTTTTAGTTGGGAATTCTTACAAATATATAAGCGATATTTATACCATAAAGAATCATTTTTCCAACTAAATGTATCAGATGTACTAGGATCTTACTGCAATTTTGAATTAGTGCCCATACTTCTTTGTCCTTCTTCCATTCATCTCTTGCTTCAATTATCCAATCTAGTAGGATAATAGAAATGGCACAAAGTAATGCTTCCACCTCTTCATTATTTCTTGAGAGTGCATTTGCAACAACATTAGGCTTCCCTTTTTTGTAGATTATTTCAAAGTCATAACCCAACATCTTTGTGACCCATTTTTGCTGCTCTTCTGAAGATAGTCTTTGTTCCAAAAAGTGTTTAAGACTATCATGATCAATTTTTACCTTGAAGTGTCTTCCCATTAGGTAAGTTAGCCATTTCTTTAGTGCATGGAGTATTGCTAACATTTCATTCTCATAAATAGGTTTCTGTAAATACTTTCCTTTGATTGGAAGACTTTCAAAAGCAATGGGTCTTCCTTCCTGCATTAAAACTGCACCAATTCCATTTCCTGAGGCATCACATTCCACAATAAAGGTTTTTGTGAAGTCTGGCGTAGCTAAGACCGGTGCTAGGCACATTGCCTCTTTAAGATGTTCAAAGGTCTTAGTTGCTTCAGGAGTCCATGAAAATGCATCTTTCTTCAATAATGTTGTTAGAGGTGTTGCTATTCTCCCATAATTCTTAACAAACTTGCGATAATACCCTGTTAACCCGAGAAATCCTCGCAACTAATTTATGGTTGTGGGGACTTTCCATTCCTTAATGGCTTTAATTTTGTTAGGGTCTACTTTAACACCCTCGTGAGATACAATATGACCCAGATATTCCACCTCTTGTACTCCAAAGAAACATTTGGATGTTTTTTCATATAATTGTTTCTCCAGCAATAGTTTGAGCACCCTGTCAACATGTTCAACATGATCCTTCCAAGACCTGCTGTAGATTAGTATATCATCAAAAAATACTAGCACAAATTTTCTAAGGAAGGGTTTGAAAATGGAATTCATCAACCTTGAAATGTAGAAGGTGCATTGGTAAGGCCAAAAGGCATGACCAAAAATTCATAATGACCCTCATGAGTTCGAAATGCTGTTTTTGGAATATCTTCAGTCTTCATTCTAATTTGATGATATCCTGAACGAAGATCCAACTTGGAAAAATAAATTGCTCCATGTAATTCATCCAATAATTCATCAATCATAGGAATGGGAAATTTATCTTTAATGGTGAGCTTATTGAGCTCCCTATAATCCAGAAAAATGCGCCATGATCCATCCTTCTTGTGTACCAATACTACAGGAGAAGATAAAGAACTTTGACTAGGTTGAATTATACCTGCCTCTAACATTTCTGCAATCATACGTTTAATTTCGCTCTTTTGGACATAAGGATATCTATAAGGCCTGATGTTTGGAGGAACACTTCTTGAAATCAAATGAATAACATGATCATGATCACGAATAGGTGGGAGTCCTTTGGGATTTTCAAACACCTTGGAACGATTGTCCAAGACTTGTTGGAGATTTGCAGAAATAGATGATTTTGATGTTGTAACTTCTAGTGAGCATAATTGTGCAATTATGCCTCGTTGTTCTTTCTTTAGAAGCTTTGTCATGACATTAGAGATTATTATCTTTCCTGAATTCCTTAAAATACCACGTAATTCGACTTCCATTACTTCCAAAAAAAATTTCAAGAAAATTTCTTGAAAATTAAAAGCTACCATCCCCAAAGATTGTAACCATTGTACTCCTAGTACAACATCAACACCTCCCATAGGAATTTAAAGAATTGGACTATTAAATACATATTCCCCCATGGTTAGCTAGATATTATGGCATTTTCTGGAGAAATTTATAGTTCCTCCATTTGCAACCATCACTTGACATTCTGGTGCTGGGTATAGGAAATAATTCAATTCCTTGGCTACCTTAAAATGAATAAAATTATGGGTGCTACCTGAATCAATCAACACTATTACCTTTCTCTTCTTGATATGTACCTCTATCTTGAGAGTTTGAGGAGTGGTAATTCCTGCCAATGTATTACACGATATGGTCGGACTCATTTCTTCCTCTTCTAGGGTTGGTTCCTGGTGCATATCCTCTTCTTGTTCATTTTCTTCTTCCTCTTCACAATCTATGTAAAATAATTTCTTCTCAACACACTTATGACCTTTAGTGTATTTGCTATCACAACTGTAGCAAAGCCCTTTTGCTCTTTTTTCTTCAAATTTTTGTGGTGTCAACCTTGTAGGTTGTGGAAATCTAGGCGTAGCAACACTTCCTTCTTTATAGAATTGAGTGGTAGGCTTCCTTGTCGCCATAATTTTACATTCAACTTTTCTTGCCAACCTGAATGCCTTCTCCAATGAATCAGGTTCCAGAACACGAACTTCATGTTGGATGTTATCCTTTAAAGTGCCTATGGAGAGATCAATCCTGTGTTCCTCCGGAATATCAATTACCCTTATATTCAATTTTTGGAAGTCCTCAATGTGCTCCCCCACTAGACCCTTTTGTTTGAGGTTTATCAATTGGCTAAAGAAGGTGTTTCTCTTTGTATCCTCATAATGTGCTATCATTTCCTCCGTAAAAATTGAACAAGTGACAAAGTTTTTACGGGAGGAAAGCCATCAATACCATACAAATGTATTTTTTTCTAAATGTAAATTTGCAATGCTTACCTTTTGTGTGTTTTTCACATTATGGAGATCAAAATATTGCTCCATTTGTAGTATCCATGTGACAGGATCCTTTCCATCAAAATTCCTCATATCCATTTTTGGAATATGGTGGTTCTTCCCACTAACATTAGAGTTTATGAAGTCACGATTAACATTTATTTTGTTCTCATCATGAGTTTCCTCTACTATCTTTTCACCATTAGGAAACATTTATTGTATCAAATTTGTCAAACCTTCCATGTCTGATTTTAGATCATTCTTCATGTTTTCCATGTTGTCTTTAATCTTTTCATCGATCTTAGCTTCCATGTCATCCATCTTAGATTCCATGCCATATATCTTAGATTCCACACCTTTATTCAAACCATCCATATTCGCTTCCACGCCTTTCTTCAAAACATCCATTTCATTTTTTGTTTCTCTTTGTGAGAGCGAAATTTGGTGCACTTTCTCTTGTAATTTTGATAGACCATGTTGCAATTCTTCATCTTCATGAGTCACAGTAGAGCCTTCTAAATAATTAATGGGTGTTGAATTATTTTTACGGGGGATTTTTTTTTGAACCCAATATTGATATATATTCTACAGTATGCCCCTGGAATCAATTCAAATTGATTCTTCAAACAAGACTTATGCAATTCGTAAAAAAAATACACACCTTTTTCTTTCTTTTGAGGAGCTCGATATTGAAATTGGATTATATTTGTGATTGAAGCTCTTCAATATCTGAAGTTGGACACTAGGGTAGCCTTCTAAATTATCTTTCGAATGCCACAGGTCTAAATTGATTTGGATTCTCCAAGGAAAAGTTATGTCCAATCTCCCATAATTACCTAATTATGGACTAGTTCAGTAGAGAAAACCTATACAACTTGCCACATCTCACTATTTCGACTTTTAGCTCTAATATTAATAGAAAAGAAACTAAAGTCCATGTAATTGTGACCACTTTTTACGACACTCCAATCCGATGCTCAGAGAGAGAGTTATGAAGATTTTCCCACGATCACCTCTTTGAGATGAAATTCAGGAGCCTGAAAAAGCACTAACTTCCACAGATCATATCTCCAAAAATATTGCGAACCAAGCTTTGAAATTATTTGACGAGTTTCCTCAGGATTTCAGTTTTGTGCCCTAAAAATTTTAGATTCTGAACCTTCGTAGAAAACAAGTTATAGCGCAAATTCCACGATGACCTGGTTTGATTAAATTGAGTGGCCTGCAAAAAGACCTAAATTCCATAGATCATATCTCTAAAAATATTGTGAACCAAGCTCTAAAATGTTTCAAAAATGTTCCTTAGGATTTTGGCTTCGCACCCTAAAAATTTCAGCTTCTGAAACTTCGTAGAAAAAAAGTTATAGCGAAAATACCACGATGACCTGTTTGGAGCAGCGAAACCCTGGAATCCAAATCTCTGATACCAAATGTTGTGAGACCAACTCCAAAAAAAGAAGAAAAGAGATATCAACTCCTTAGAAATAAGCAACTTCAAGGAGGCAACCTCCAATACATTACATCAATGAACAATTCTTGGATGATACAAATTACAAAACCTCCTTTCTATATATAGGAGTCCATGGGGCCATAATGTAATCCTAGCGGGGCCACAATGTTATCCTAGCCGACCTAACAATAATAATTTAAGGGCACAATAATAATAATATGGGGGTTATAGGGGTACAATAATAGCAATAAGGGGGTTACACTAACAACAATAAGGGACTATAGTAATAATATAGGGACCTATTAGAAGACACAGGATGAGTCATGTAACTATGAACCCTCTCGAGTTTGACATTATCCATTGGATGTTGGGGGATTGAGATAATTGACAGCGATGTAGATGCTAGTAATTTTCTCTGGTTTTCGAACGCCGCTGTAGCTGCCAACAATGGTGAAGATCGATGAAGATAAGGAGACATCATGCTTGATAGAGTTCAAGAATGCAGACAAAGTATTATTGGTCGTCATTGGTGTGTTAGCCCTGTGCATAAAGCGAAGGATGGTGAGAACTATGGCTATCAGAAATATAATATAAAACAAGCCTCGAGCTCAGGCCTCAAACAATCAGTGTATCTGATGTCAAGTGAAGTACCACTAAACCAGGGGAGAACTTAGCGGCTTCGAAAGAATGATGAAATTGAGCAGGAAATCTTGGAAGCTGGAATGCATGAGCTTCAATCACTACAGATCCCACGAAGGAGAATTGGAGTTAGGGCCTATACTGCTAATGCAATCAAAATGCGACACATGCTGGTATACAAATGAGGATGTGGATGGGGCAAGGGTTGAGGTTTCGATGGTCATCAGGGTGGAAGCTTTGTTGGAGATGGAAAAAAATATGTCTACAATGGACAAGACCACCCTTCATTAGTATGTTATCTGCATTTGGAGATGATGGACTATGGGGGGTCCATGAGATGAAAGCACTTGGTGAGAGAGGATGTGTTAAAATAGCAACAATGAATATATATATATATATATATATATATATTATGGAGTTAATTTTTAAATGTAAATGGGCATACTGTTGTAATACATTATATGGCATGCATACCCCTGGGTAGTCACAGGTAAAGTCTAGGTTAGACCTAGGTGATAGGGGGGATGCCAAGTTAACATCGACCTTCGGTAAAAAATTTGAAGGGGGGAAAGGGCTATAGTGAGTGGGGTTATGTCACTTAGCATTTTTGGCTAGATTTAGTCAATAATTTCCAAGTCAAGTTTTAGGGGGAATGTTACGTAAATTGACTCAGGATTAGAGTCAAGTTTGATTGAGTTAAACAGTGATGGTTTTGGGGCATGTTGTATTATGCACACATGGTTTTGAGCTCATGGTATTGCATGTAATGGAGCCTATAAAAGGCTTAGAGGAATTCATTGTAATGTAGGCCTGAATGTGAGCGGTGAAGGCTCACTGGGCTGGATTGGCTAGGTTTTTGGCCAAGGGTAATGAAATTTCATTAGGATGAGTTTTCAGTGGAGTTTGGGGTTTTTCGCTGTTAAACATCTCTTTTCATGTTTATGATTTGTTGCTGGTTATGTTTAATTATTCCTCTCGATAATTATTTATGTTCCTTAGTAAATGTTTCTTCAAAATCAATCCTACATAACTAGCCTAAAATCAATTAAAACAACAAAGTTAAATCATTAAGAGAGAGCCCTCTCTTATTATTAGGAAGGCTAGATCCTAATCTACAAAAGTGGTTGATAGTTACCTCTAATATTTCTTGAAACACACATAACAACCCCAGGAAACTTTGGAGAGATAACATACTGGTGACTCCACTGGGGAAGTCAGTCCTCAGTTTTAAATAAATCTTAAAGGAAACACTTTTGTTCATCTTTTCACCTTAAGTTTTATTTACGGTTGTTAAATATTTTCATTAAAAGTTAAAATTTTGGGTTCCAAATTAACATATTATACCAGGGCTCATCGTGATCCACAACCTACTATAATTGTTGATGATCCTGAAATTTTTTTAAGAAAAACTAAAAAAGTAGAAAGCCTATGAAGTAGTAGTCACTAGGTCAAAGAAAATTCACTCCCTAGAGAATTATCAAGCTTACCGGATATTCAATTTGATTTATCGTTTGAGAATTCTTTATTTAGAACCAAATCTGAAAATACAATCCATGATATTGTAATAGACCCTAATTTTATTCAATTTTTTGAAGAAAAGAAAGAGACTATACAACTTGACTTAGATCCACATGTTCTAGAGACTTTTGATAAACTTGATATTTTTACCTCAAATTTGAATTAGCTACCCTAGTTTCTTCCACCCCTAAGCGTTCTACCATTCCTCCAGAAACTGTAAAAATAGATCCATTTAGTTATACCTTGCCCATAATCTCCAATTTTCTTCATTCCACAGAAAAATTCATCCCCAATATTCCTCTTAAACCTAAACTTTCATTCTCCTCTTCAAGTGTTCCAAGTACATCTTCTAGTGTTCCAAGTACATCTTATAGCACTTCAAGCTCATCTCCAAGCACTTCAAAATCATCTCCAAGCACTTCAAGTTCATCTCCAACCACTACTACTTTACCTCCCAGTCAAGCTAGAATATTAGCCATGGCAGCCATATATGCCCCTTTGGTCTTAAAAGCCCCTTTACATGCCATGCCATAGGATTACCAGAGTAAAACATTTCATTTTTTGTAATATTATGATTTTAGCAACGAGCTAAATGGAATATTAAAATTTTTTTTTTATTGCCTAGCAGCTAAAATAATTGGGTAAGGAAGCCCATGCTTATTAAAATATGAATAAAATCCCTCATATTATGAAAGGGTAATCATTATTGGAGCTATATTCCACACCATCATTTGTGAACAAGATAATTTGCAAGTGGAAAAGGTAAAGTTTGACCAAGTCAACAACGCTGCGATAGGTGGTGGAGATCATTCAGAGAAACAACACAGTATGAATGGGAAGAGGTTTCTTTCGTGAATGAAACCCTAATGAGTGGGACCCATGCTCAGAGGAATCTCACTTGTTTAAAAGGAGGTCAAGTGATCCAATTGGATATCGGTGGCCACCCACCTATTCCATTTGGACCAGCACCATCAATTCTTGCAGCTTTTCACATTCAGCACAACTTGCTATTTTTAGCAGTTTTTCGGGTCCTCCACTCTCGGAGCCGTTTTGGGGGCTTAATGATCCAGGTGGATATTGGTGGCCACCCACCTATTCCATTTGAACCCCCATCATCAGTTCTTTCAGTTTTCCAGTTGCAGCATAACTTACTATTTTTAGTAGCTTTTTTGGGCCCTGAACTTCCGGAGCCGTTTTGAGGCCCTAAACGACGTTTTTTGGGTATCGTTTTTTGGGTATCATTTTACCAGCGAATTTGATCATCAAAATTTTCCCGAAAGTTGTAGTCCTTGGATATATCTTTCTAACGAGCTATTGAGCGCATCAAACAGAGATCGGGTGCCAAAGTTATGCCCCCAGGAAGTTGAACCACCAATTTACCCAAACGGGCGCCCACAGTTTTGGCGCCTCATCTCCTACGGTTAGGTTTTTGGACGTTTTGGATTCTACATTGTTTCTCGATAATAAATAGGCCCTCGAGCGTCATTGTAACACAGTTCAGAGGCCTGTAGCCACCACATCTCTTCTCATAGATAGCTACTAGCGCCCTAGCTATTTTATTTCCATTATGTCTGTAAGCATATTTATGTTATTAATGAAATGACGCATTATTTCCACTGCATATCTGTATTTATGGTTATATGTTTATTCTGTTGCGTTCCCGCATAAATCCAGATCATTGGTATCAAAGCGGGTCTACTCTTTCTTTGTTTTTCTTTGCATGTCCCCAACGTGATCAGGGTATAAGGAGTTAGGGCTCGATCTGGTTGAACCCTTGCAAGATTAGCCTCGCAAACCCCGATGACCTCCCATGGTGGTAGAAAAGAAAGACGAGGGAGCAGGATATCCTATCAAAATATTGCTCGAGGAGGCCATCGAGAAACAAAGGAACGCAATGATGGATAACTTTGCTCAAATCCTTCAAGGACTGCCCACATATGGCGCATCTGCATCCAACAACCACTCTGGAGGTGCCACTCCCTTCAAGGTACAGGTAAACTTTGACATTCCTATATTTGAAGGAAAACTAGATGCAGATGCCGTAGACAGATGGTTAAATTTGCTAGAAGGGTATTTCTCGGTCCATGACTTCTCTGACCAATAAAATATTATTTTTGCACTCCTCAAAGCTGCCCCCCATGTCAAAGACTCGTGGGAAACCTATCGTGAGCAAGAGGGCGAAGGGGAACACTCTCTGTTCTCCACCACACCCACTTGGAATTTGTTCTGAGATGGCATCAAGGAACAATATTACCCCGTGGGGAGCTATGAGGACAAATACATCCAATGGACCACGCTGCGGCAACAAAAGGATCAAGATGTGCACGAACTGACGAATCTGTTCCATACCCTACGCACAAAGTTTGGTATTAAATATTCGAAGAGACATTTGGTGCTCAAGTACCGTGGCTGTCTGCACAAACACATTGAGGAGGAAATGGAATTCCTCGACATTACATGGCTTGGCACGGCATATCGCTATGCCACCAAGATTGAGCAGAAATTTAAGCAGAAGAAGCGACACTTTGTATCTGCGAATCTGAAAGGTGCCCCCGAACCGAAGAACAAGGGGCAAGACCAAAGCAATGCGACTCAGAACAACACCAAAAATCCAAAGAAGGACACAGGGAAGTGGTGTGACTTTCATAACAACCCCACTCACAGCACAAACGAGTGTCGGGCCAAACAGTCTTTGGTGGCCGAACTAAAGGCACCCGAATGAGATGCATTTTCTGATCCTGAGTTAGAACCAGACAAAGGCAATGAAAAAGGGAAGCAGATCATTGATTCAGATCCCAGTGCCATTGTTGCCACCACCAAGATCCAGAAGGAGGGTCCAGAGGATCCAGAGGAGGGGGAGTGCCTCTTCCAGTCGCAGATGTGGGTAAAGGGTTCTCCGCTGCACTTTCTCGTCGATAGCAGAAGCCAAAAGAACCTCATTTCAGCAAAGGTTGTGAAGCGGCTCGGCCTACCGACCATAGCACACCCACAGCCGTATACCATCGGGTGGCTCCACCCAAGGATAGATCTCCGCATCCTCCAGCAATGTCGCCTTCCATATAGTATCAAGCCATTCACGGATGAGGTATTATGTGATGTTGCTCCTCTTGATGTAGCTGATGTATTATTGGGCCAATGATACTTGTAGAGGCGACATGATGTGTATGATTCTAGGCCTTGTGCTGTTATTATTACTTTGGGAAATAACTTGTACAGGATACCAGAGGTAGTATCGCCTCCTGTCATCTCTTTGACTACTGCAAAACAACACAATAAGATTGTTTCCCAAACCAGGAAATTCATTTTCCTTACGACTCACTCATAGGGAAAGAAGAATATTGTGGCCACAACCTCGAAACAGGGCTCCCTTGCATGGCTGCAGCAGATGGAAAAAGTTATGGAGGAATACAATGACAATTTCTCCTCACTCATAAAGGTTCCTCTACACTGTCAGGACAAGCACTCCATTGATTTTAATCCCAACACACCATCGCTTGATGTTGCCATACATCCTGCAACTACACATACATAATCCAAACATGTACTGTCTAAGGCTGATAACGAAACCAAATTTACTAAATGCATCCAGCATGTCCACCCGTAGGTCCATGACATCTTCAATACATCTAATACTCAGTTCAACAAAATTTGCCTCATCTCATGGAGGATCTCAATGCAATAGGGACCATTTCTTCCTAAGGAGGGAGGAATGATCCAGGTGGATATCGGTGGCCACCCACCTATTCCATTTGGACCAGCACCATCAATTCTTGCAGCTTTTCACATTCAGCACAACTTACTATTTTTAGCAGGTTTTCGGGTCCTCCACTCTCGGAGTCGTTTTGGGGGCTTAATGATCCATGTGGATATTGGTGGCCACCCACCTATTCCATTTGAACCCCCATCATCAGTTCTTTCAGTTTTTCAGTTGCAGCATAACTTACTATTTTTAGCAGTTTTTTTGGGTCCTAAACTTCCGGAGCCGTTTTGAGGCCCTAAACGACATTTTTTGGGTATCATTTTACCAACGAATTTTATCAATAAATTTGTCCCGAAATTTGTAGTCCTCGGATAGATCTTTCTAACAAGCTATTGAGCACATAAAATGGAGATCGGGTGCCAAAGTTATGGCCCTGGGAAATTGAACCACTAATTTACCCAAATGGGCGCCCACAGTTTTGGCACCTCATCTCCTACGGTTAGGTTTTTGGATGTTTCGGATTCTACATTGTTTCTCAATAATAAATAGGCCCTCGAGCCTCATTTTAACACAGTTTAGAGGCCTGTAGCTGCCACATCTCTTCTCAGAGATAGCTACCAGCGCCCTAGCTATTTTATTTCCATTATGTCTGTAAGCATATTTCTGTTATTAATGAAATGACGCATTATTTCCGCTGCATCTCTGTATTTATGGTTATGTGTTTATTTCCGTTGCATTCCCGCATAAATCGGGATAGTGCGTTGTCAAAGCGGGTCTGCTCTTTCTTTGTTTTTCTTTGCATGTCCCCAATGCGGTCAGGGTATAAGGAGTTAGGGCTTAATCTGGTTGAACCCTTGCAGGATTAGCCTCGTAAACCTCGATGACCTCCCATGGCGGAAGAAAAGAAAAATGAGGGAGCAGGAGATACTATCAAAATATTGCTCAAGGAGGCCCTCGAGAAACAAAGGAACGTGATGATGGATAACTTTGCTCAAATCCTTCAACGAATGCCCACATATGGCGCATGTGCATCCAACAACCACTCTGGAGGTGCCACTCCCTTCAAGGTACATGTAAACTAGTACATTCCTATATTTGAAGGAAAAATATATGAAAACGCCGTAGACAGATGGTTAAATTTGCTGGAAGGGTATTTCTCGGTCCATGACTTCTCTGATCGAGAAAATATTATTTTTCCACTCCTCAAAGCTGCCCCCCATGTCAAAGACTCGTGGGAAACCTACCGTGAGCAAGAGGGTGAAGGGGAACCCGCTCTGTTCTCTGCCACAGCCACTTGGAATTCATTCCGAGATGGCATCAAGGAACAATATTACCTCGTGGGTAGCTATGATGACAAATACATCCAATGGACCACACTGCGGCAACAAAAGTATCAAGATGTGCACGAACTGACGAATCTGTTCCATACCCTGTGCACAAAGTTGGGTATTAAAGATTCGGAGAGACATTTGGTGCTCAAGTACCGCGGCTGTCTGCACAAACACATTCAGGAGGAACTGGAATTCCTTGACATTACATCGCTCGGCACGGCATATCGCTATGCCGCCAAGATTGAGCAGAAATTTAAGCAGAAGAAGCGAGACTTTGGGTCTGCGAATCTGAAAGGTGCCCTCGAACCGAAGAACAAGGGGCAAGACCAAAGAAATGTGACTCAGAACAACACCACAAATCCAAAGAAGGACACAGGGAAGTGGTGTGACTTTCATAACAGCCGCACTCACAGCACAAACGAGTGTCGGGCCAAACAGTATTTGGTGGTCGAACTAAAGGCACCCGAATCAGATGCATTTTCTGATCCTGAGTTCGAACCAGACAAAGGCAATGAAAAAGGGAAGCAGATCATCGATGCGGATCCCAGTGCCATTTTTGCCACCACCAAGATCCAGAAGGAGGGTCCAGACGATCTAGAGGAGGGGTAGCGCCTCTTCCAATCGCAAATGTGGGTAAAGGGTTCTCCGCTGCAATTTCTCGTTGATAGCGGAAGCCAAAAGAACCTCATTTCAGCAAAGGTCGTGAAGTGGCTCGGCCTACCAACCATAGCACACCCACAGCCGTATACCATCGGGTGGCTCCACCCAGGGAGAGATCTCTGCATCCGCCAGCAGTGTCGCCTTCCACACAGTATCAAGCCATTCACGGATGAGGTATTGTGTGATGTTTCTCCTCTTGATGTAGCTGATGTATTATCGGGGCAACCATACTTGTGGAGGTGACATGCTGTGTATGAGTCTAGGCCTCGTGCTGTTATTATTACTTTGGGAAATAACTTGTACAGGATACCAGAGGTAGTACCGCCTCCTGTCATCTTTTTGACTACTGCAAAAGAACGCAATAAGATTTTTTCCCAAACCAGGAAATTCATTTTCCTTACGACTCACTCACAGGGAAAGAAGAATATTGTGGCCACAACCTCAAAATAGGGCTCGCTTGCACGGCTGCAGCAGATGGACAAAGTTATGGAGGAATATGATGACAATTTCTCCTCACTCATAAAGGTTCCTCTACACTGTCAGGACAAGCACTCCATTGATTTGACTCCCAACGCACCACCGCCTGATGTTTCCATACATCCTGCAACTACACATACAGAATCCAAACATGTACTGTCTAAGACTAATAAAGAAACCAAATTTACTAAACACATCCAGCATGTCCACCCGCAGGTCCATGACATCTTCAATACATCTAATACTCAGTTCAGCAGAATTTGCCTCATCTCATGGAGGATCTCAACGCAATGGGGACCATTTCTTCCTAAGGAGGGAGGAATGATCCAGGTGGATATTGGTGGCCACCCACCTATTCCATTTGGACCAGCACCATCAATTCTTGCAGCTTTTCACATTTAGCACAACTTACTATTTTTAGGAGGTTTTCGGGTCCTCCACTCTCGGAGCTGTTTTGGGGGTTTAATTATCCAGGTGGATATTGATGGCCACCCACCTATTCCATTTGAACCCCCATCATCAATTCTTTCAGTTTTCCAGTCGCAGCATAACTTACTATTTTTAGCAGTTTTTTTGGGTCCTAAACTTCTGGAGCCGTATTTAGGCCCTAAACGACGTTTTTTGGGTATCGTTTTTTGGGTATCATTTTACCAGTGAATTTGATCATCAAATTCGTCCCGAAAGTTGTATTCCTCGAATAGATATTTCTAACGAGCTATTGAGTGCATCAAACGAAGATCGGGTGCTAAATTTATGCCCCCAGGAAGTTGAACCACAAATTTACCCAAGCAGGCGCCCACAGTTTTGGCGCCTCATCTCCTACGGTTACGTTTTTTGACGTTTTAGATTCTACATTGTTTCTCAATAATAAATAGGCCCTCGAGCCTCATTTTAACATAGTTTAGAGGCCTGTAGCTGCCACATCTCTTCTCAGAGATAGCTACTAGTGCCCTAGTTATTTTATTTTCATTATGTCTGTAAGCATATTTCTGTTATTAATGAAATGATGCATTATTTCAGATGCATCTATATATTTATGGTTATGTGTTTACTCTATTGCATTCCTGCATAAATCTGGATCAGTGGTATCAAAGCAGGTCTGCTCTTTCTTTCTTTTTCTTTGCATGTCCCCAACGCGGTCGGGGTATAAGGAGTTAGGGCTTGATATGGTTGAACCCTTGCAAGATCAGCCTCGCAAACCCCAACGACCTCCCATGGCGGAAGAAAAGAAAGACAAGGGAGCAGGAGATCCTATCAAAATATTGCTCGAGGAGGCCCTCGAGAAACAAAGGAATGCAATGATGGATAACTTTGCTCATATCCTTCAACGACTGCCCACATATGGCGCATCTGCATCCAACAACCACTCCGGAGGTGCCACTCCCTTCAAGGTACAGGTAAACTTTGACATTCCTATATTTGAAGGAAAATTAGATGAAGACGCCGTAGACAGATGGTTAAATTCGTTGGAAGGGTATTTCTCGGTCCATGACTTCTCCGACCGAGAAAAGATTATTTTTGCACTCCTCAAAGCTGCCCCCCATGTCAAAGATTCGTGGGAAACCTACCGTGAGCAAGAGGGCGAAGGGGAACCCTCTCTGTTCTCCGCCACACCCACTTGGAATTTGTTCCGAGATGGCATCAAGGAACAATATTACCCCGTGGGGAGCTATGAGGAAAAATACATCCAATGGACCACACTGCGGCAACAAAAGGATAAAGATGTGCACGAACTGACGAATCTGTTCCATAGTTTGCGCACAAAGTTGGGTATTAAAGATTCGGAGAGACATTTGGTGCTCAAGTACCGCGGCTGTCTGCACAAACACATTTAGGAGGAAATGGAATTCCTCGACATTACATCGCTTGGCACGGCATATCACTATGCCACCAAGATTGAGTAGAATTTTAAGCAGAAGAAGCGAGACTTTGGATCTGCGAATCTGAAAGGTGGCCCCAAATCGAAGAACAAGGGGCAAGGCCAAAGCAATGTGACTCAGAAAAACACCAAAAATCCAAAGAAGGACACAGGGAGGTGGTGTGACTTTTATAACAGCCCCACTCACAGCACAAATGAGTGTCGGGCCAAACAGTCTTTGGTGGCCGAACTAAAGGCACCCGAATCAGATGCATTTTCTGATCCTGAGTTAGAACCAGACAAAGGCAATGAAAAAGGGAAGAAAATCATTGATGTGGATCCCAGTGCCATTTTTTCCACCACCAATATCCAGAAGGAGGGTCCAGAGGATACAGAGGAGGGGGAGCGCCTCTTCCAGTCGTAGATGTGGGTAAAGGGTTCTCCACTACAATTTCTCATCGACAAAAGAAGCCAAAAGAACCTCATTTCACCAGAGGTCATGAAGCTGCTTGGCCTACCGACCATATCACACCCACAGCCGTATACCATCAGGTGGCTCAACCCAAGGAGAGATCTCCGCATCCGCTAGCAGTGCCACCTTCCATACAGTATCAAGCCGTTCACGAATGAGGTATTGTGTGATGTTTCTCCTCTTGATGTAGCTGATGTATTATTGGGCCAACCATACTTGTGAAGGCGACATGCTATGTATGAGTCTAGGCCTCGTGCTGTTATTATTACTTTGGGAAATAACTTGTGCAGGATACCAGAGGTAGTACCGCCTCCTCTCATCTCTTTGACTACTGCAAAACAACGCAGTAAGATTGTTTCCCAAACCAAGAAATTCATTTTCATTACGACTCACTCACAGGGAAAGAAGAATATTGTGGCCACAACCTCAAAATAGGGCTCCCTTGCACGGCTACAGCAGATGGACAAAGTTATGGAGGAATACGATGACAATTTCTCCTCACTCATAAAGGTTCCTCTACACTGTCAGGACAAGCACTCCATTGATTTGACTCCCAACGCACCATCGCCTGATGTTGCCATACATCCTGCAACTACACATACAAAATCCAAACATGTACTGTCTATGGCTGATAAAGAAACCAAATTTACTAAACACATCCAGCATGTCCTCCCGCAGGTCCATGACATCTTCAATACATCTAATACTCAGTTCAACAGAATTTGCCTCATCTCATGGAGGTTCTCAACGCAATGGGGACCATTGCTTCCTAAGGAGGGAGGAATGATCCAGGTGGATATCGGTGGCCACCCACCCATTCCATTTGGACCAGCACCATCAATTCTTCCATCTTTTCACATTCAGCACAACTTACTATTTTTAACAGGTTTTCGGGTCCTCCACTCTCGGAGCCATTTTGGGGGCTTAATGATCCAGGTGGATATTGGTGGCCACCCACCTTTTCCATTTGAACCCCCATCATCAGTTCTTTCAATTTTCTTGTTGCAGCATAACTTACTATTTTTAGCAGTTCTTTTGGGTCCCAAACTTCCGGAGCCGTTTTGAGGCCCTAAACGACGTTTTTTGGGTATCGTTTTACCAAAAAATTTTATCATCAAAATTTTCCCCAAAGTTGTAGTCCTTAGATAGATCTTTCTAACGAGGTATTAAGCGCATCAAACGGATATCGGGTGCCAATGTTAGGCCCTCGAGGAGTTGAACCACCAATTTACCCAAACAGGCGCCCACAGTTTTGGCACCTCATCTCCTATGGTTAGGTTATTGGACGTTTCGGATTCTACATTATTTCTCAATAATAAATAGGCCCTCGAGCCTCATTGTAACACAGTTCAGAGGCCTGTAGCCGCCACATCTCTTCTCAGAGATAGCTACTAGCGCCCTAGCTATTTTATTTCCATTATGTCTGTAAGCATATTTCTGTTATTAATGAAATGACACATTATTTCCGCTACATCTCTGTATTTATGGTTATGTGTTTATTCTGTTGCATTCCTGCATAAATCTGGATCAGTGGTATCAAAGCGGGTCTGCTCTTTCTTTGTTTTTATTTGCATGTCCCCAACGCGGTCAAGGTATAAGGAGTCAGGGCTCGATCTGGTTGAACCCTTGCAAGATCAGCCTCGCAAACTCTGACGACCTCCCATGGCGGAAGAAAAGAAAGACGAGGGAGTAGGAGATACTATAGAAATATTGCTCGAGGAGGCCCTTGAGAAACAAAGGAACGCGATGATGGATAACTTTTCTGAAATCCTTCAATGACTGCCCACATATGGCGCATCTGCATCCAAAATCCACTCTGGAGGTGCCACTCCCTTCAAGGTAGAGGTAAACTTTGACATTCCTATATTTGAAGGAAAAATATATGGGGACGCCGTAGACAGGTGGTTAAATTTGCTGGAAGGGTATTTCTCGGTCCATGACTTCTCTGACCGAGAAAAGATTATTTTTGCACTCCTCAAAGCTGCCCCCCATGTCAAAGACTCGTGGGAAACCTACCGTGAGCAAGAGGGCGAAGGGGAACCCTTTCTGTTCTCTGCCACACCCACTTGGAATTCGTTCCGAGATGGCATCAAGGAACAATATTACCCCGTGGGGAGCTATGAGGACAAATACATCTAATGGACCATGCTGCGGCAAGAAAAGGATCAAGATGTGCACGAACTGATGAATCTGTTCCATACCCTGCGCAAAAAGTTGGGTATTAAAGATTCGGAGAGACATTTGGTGCTCAAGTACCGCAGCTGTCTGCACAAACACATTCAGGAGGAAATGGAATTCCTTGACATTACATTGCTTGGCACGGCATATCGCTATGCTGCCAAGATTGAGAAGAAATTTAACCAGAAGAAGCGAGACTTTGGATCTGTGAATCTGAAAGGTGCCCCCGAACTGAAGAACAAGGGGCAAGGCCAAAGCAATGCAACTTAGAACAACACCACAAATCCAAATAAGGACATAGGGAAGTGGTGTGACTTTCCTAACAGCCCCACTTACAGCACAAACGAGTGTTGGGCCAAATAGTCTTTGGTGGCCGAACTAAAGGCACCCGAATCAGATGCATTTTCTGATCCTGAGTTAGAACCAGACAAAGGAAATGAAAAAGGGAAGCAGATCATTGATGCGGATCCCTGTGCCATTGTTACCACCACCAAGATCCAGAAGGAGGGTCCAGAGGATCCAGAGGAGGGGGAGCGCCTCTTCCAGTCGCAGATGTGCGTAAAGGGTTCTCCGCTGCAATTTATCGTCGACAGCGGAAGCCAAAAGAACCTCATTTTAGGAGAGGTCTTGAAGCGGCTCGGCCTACCGACCATAGCACACCCACAGCCATATACCATCGGGTGGCTCCACCCAGGGAGAGATCTTCGCATCCGCCAGCAGTGCCGCCTTCCATACAGTATCAAGCCATTCATGGATGATGTATTGTGTGATGTTGCTCCTCTTCATGTAGTTGATGTAGTATTGGGCTAACCATACTTGTGGAGGCGTCATGCTGTGTATGATTCTAGGCCTCGTGCTGTTATTATTACTTTGGGAAATAAATTGTATAGGATACCAGAGGTAGTACCGCCTCCTGTCATCTCTTTGACTACTGCAAAACAACGCAGTAAGATTGTTTCCCAAACCAGGAAATTCGTTTTCCTTGCGACTCACTCACATGGAAAGAAGAATATTGTGGCCAAAACCTCGAAACAGGGCTCCCTTGCATGGATGCAGCAGATGGACAAAGTTATGGAGGAATACGATGACAATTTATCCTCACTCATAAAGGTTCCTTTACACTGTCAGGACAAGCACTCCATTGATTTGACTGCCAACGCACCACCGCCTGATGTTGCCATACATCCTGCAAGTACACATACAGAATCCAAACATGTACTGTCTAAGGCTGATAAAGAAACCAAATTTACTAAACGCATCCAACATGTCCACCCGCAGGTACATGACATCTTCAATACATCTAATACTCAGTTCAACAGAATTTGCCTCATCTCATGGAGGATCTCAATGCAATGGGGACCATTGCTTCCTAAGGAGGGAGGAATGATCCAAGTGGATATCGGTGGCCACCCACCTATTCCATTTGGACTAGCACCATCAATTCTTGCATCTTTTCACATTCAGCACAACTTACTATTTTTAGCAGGTTTTCGGGTCCTCCACTCTCGGAGCCGTTTTGGGGGCTTAATGATCCGGGTGGATATTGGTGGCCACCCACCTATTCCATTTGAACCCCCATCATCAGTTCTTTTATTTTTCCAGTTGCAGCATAACTTACTATTTTTAGCAGTTTTTTTGGGTCTTGAACTTCCGGAGCCGTTTTGAGGCCCTAAACGACGTTTTTTGGGTATCGTTTTACCAGCAAATGTGTTCATCAAATTCATCCTGAAAGTTGTAGTCCTCGGATAGATCTTTCTAACCAGCTATTGAGCGCATCAAATGGACATCAGGTGCCAAATTTATGCCCCCGGGAAGTTGAACCACCAATTTACCCAAACGGGCGGCCACAGTTTTGGCGCCTCATCTCCTACAGTTAGGTTTTTGGACATTTCAGATTCTACATTGTTTCTCAATAATAAATAGGCCCTCGAGCCTCATTGTGACACATTTATGAGGCCTGTAGCTACCACATCTCTTCTCAAAGATAGCTACTTGTGCCCTAGCTATTTTATTTCCATTATGTCTATAAGCATATTTCTGTTATTAATGAAATGACGCATTATTTCCTTCGTATCTACTGCAGTATTTATAGTTTATGTGTTTGATACATTTGCGTTCATAAATCCGGATCGGTGGTATCGAAAGCGGGTCGCACTCTTTCTTTGTTTTCTTTGCATGTCCCCAATGCGGTCGGGGTATAAGGAGTTAAGAGACAGTCGGTTGAACCCATATAGGATCGGACCTCGCAAACATGATGACCTCCCATGGCGGAAGAAAGAAGACGAGGGAAGCGGGAGATCCTATAAAAATGTGTACTCAGAGGAGGCCCTCGAGGAAACAAGGCAGTGATGATGGATAGCTTTCTCAAATCCTTGTGTACCCACATATGGCGCATGCATCCCGACAACCACTCTGGAGGGTGCCCTCCCTTGGTCTGCAATTAAACTTTGTATTCCTATATTTGAAGGAAAAATATATGAAGATGCCGTAGATAGATGGTTAAATTTTGGAAAGGGTATTTCTCGATTCATGACTTTTACGGCCAAGATTATTTTGCACTCCTCAAAGTTTGCCCCCTACATGTCGAAGACTCATGAGGAAACCCTCTGCAACGTGAGCAAGAGGGCAAGAGGGAACCCTCTGTTCTACGCACACCCCACTTAGATTCGTTTGAGATGGCATCGAGGGAACAATATTACCTTTAGTGGGAAACTATGAGAAAAATACATCAATGAGACCACTTATTTCTTTACTATGAGATCAAGATGTGCATGAGTAAACGAATGTTTGTTCCATACCACCAACGCACAAAGTTGGGTATTAAAGATTGAAGAGACATTTGGTGCTTAAGTACTATATTTTGGACAAACACATTTAGGAGGAAATCGAATTCCTCGACATTACATCGCGCAGCACGACATATCACTATGCCACGAGATTGACGAGAAATTTAAGCGAAGGCGAGACTTTGGATGCGAATCTGAAAGGTGCTTGAACCGAAGAACAAGGAGACGAGAGCCAAACAATCGACACAGAACAACACCAAAAATCCAAAGAAAGGACACGGGGAAGTGGGTGTGACTTTCATATGAGCCCTCACAGCACAAGCAGTGTCGAACCCAGCGATCTTTGGTGGCCGAACTATAGGCTTTTAGAATCAGATGCATTCTGATGGTGAGTTAGAGAACAACAAGAGCAATGAAAAAGGAAGTAGATGCGTGATGCGAGATCAGTGCCATTGTTTACCACTAAGATCCGAAGGAGGTCGAGAGGATCCGGAAGGAGAGGGCGCCTCTTCTAGTCACGAGATGTGAGTAAAGGGTTATCCGTTGCAATTTCTCGTCGATAAGCGAAGCCAAAAAGATCCTCATTTGTGATCATGAAGCGGCTCGGCCTCACAGGCCATAGCACACCCACAGCCATACATCACGATTGGCTACACCCGAGAGAAGATCTTTGCGTCCACCGCTTGATGCCTTCTATATAGTATCAAACCATTCCACGGATGAGTATTGTGTGATGTTGCTCCTCTGATGTAGTTGATGTATTAGTGGGCCAAAAATAACATGGGCAACATGTTGTGTATGAGTCTAGGCCTCGTGTTGTTATTATTGCTGGGAAATAACTTGTCTGGGATACCGGTAGATACCAGCCTCTGTCATCTCTTTGACTCTTTACCAAAACAACGCCTTGATAATTATTTCCCAAACCATGAAATTAATTTTCCTTACGACTCATTCACGGGGAAGAAAATGTGTAGCCTAACCTCGAAACAAGGCTCCCTTGCAATTTATGAATGGACAAAGTTATGGAGAATACGATGACAGCTTCTCCTCACTCATAAAGGTTCCTTTACCTTTATCCCGAGACAAGCACTCCATTGATTTGACTCCAGTAGCACCAGCGATGTTTACCATACATCCTACAACTTCTGCCTCTGAGAATCCAAACATATCATCTAAAGGTGATAAAGAAACCAAATTTACTAGTAAATTGACATGTCCATCCACCAAGTCATGACATCTTTTAATACATCTAATACTCAGTTCAATTTTCCTCATATCATGGAGGATCTCAGCGCCAATAGAGGACCATTTCTTCCCCAGGAGGAGGAATGATCAGTGGATATCGTGTCACCCACCTATTCCATTTGGACTGACACCATCAATTCTTGCGGCTTTTCACATTATTTCTTCTTATTTTAAGCGGATTTTGGTCCCTCCACTCTCGGGCTAGTTTTGGGGGCTTAATGATCAGTGGATATTGGTGGCCCTTACCTATTGCATTGAACCCCATCATCACTTCTTTGTTTTCTGAGTTAAACCTGCTTAGTATTTTTTAGCAGTTTTAGGTCACCTGAACTAGGAGCCTTTTTGGGGTACTCTGTGGCCATTTTTGGGTATTTTTTTTCCAAAGTTGTATTCCTTGGATACATATTTCTAATGAGCTATTTAGCACATCAAACGAATCCCGAAGGTGTAAAGTTATGCCCCTAGGAAGTTGAACCCTCAATTTACCCAAATAGGCGCCCACAGTTTGGCGCCCATCTCCTACGGTTAGGTTTTTTGGACGTTTCGGACTCACCATTATTTCAATAATAAATAGGCCCTCGAGCCTCATTTGCCAACATATTTCGGAGGAACTGTGGAAACACCGCCACATCTCTTCTCGAGATAGCTACCGATGCCTATGACCTATTTTCGTATGTGTAAGCATATTTACGTTATTAATGAAATGACGCATTATTTCCGTTGCATCTCTATATTTATGGTTATGTGTTTGATACATTTTGCTCACACGCCATCCAGAATCATCGAAGCGTATTATTTCTCATGTTGAAGATTATTGATTTCTTTGTCTGTTCACATTTTATTTGCATTCTCGTGGCATTCCATGAGTTATGAGTGTTGCCAAGCCTGAGAATTATTTTTAGGAATTCCTTCTCTCCAGTTGGAAAGAGAGGCCTCTTGAAAGGATTTCTCTTCATTTTCTCAACATCAGGGCTTGAGAATGACATTTCCTCCGGCCCTGGCATTATTTCTTCTCAAGTATAACAACGTATTTGCGAGTGTTGTAGTGAAGGTTCTACAACACCAATTTCGGAGCTATTTTTAGAGGAGGAGCTCATTGCCTTTGGAGGATTATTGAGGAAATTTTAGACGGATTCCCATTGTCTGGCATCATTTCAACCATTTTCATCACCTCTGATGCAGTCCACTCTCATTCTTTGTGTTATTTTCATTGAGTATATGCGATCGGGTTGCGATATTAGTTTGGAGGGGTAGATCTTCGGTGTTAGGATCGGCCTTTCCTTGGAAGATCTCTTGATATGTTAGCTCGTGCATCATCTTCGGCATTAATTCATTTCCGGTTCGGGGTTAAAACTACACCCCTCAGCTCACTTCATTTCGCAGAATTGCCATTTTTGTACTTGATTACGACCAATCCTTTGCAGGATTGTTGTATTATTAATTTTCAAGGGTTGAGGCTTGCTCCCCATTTATTTGAGCCATATATTTCCTTAATCAAAACCTTATTGAAATCATTTTTGAGTTATCCATAATAGATTGTGGTATCATAGCCGAGTTTCACATATGTAGCGGTGTTCTTCCATTTTCTTGTACATGTTTTATTGAGGCTTGTATTGCCTATCTTGAGTGACTTTTTCCTCAGGGATTGTACTCTTTGCGGCTATATTTTACATTTTTATTTGCTATTTACATCTTCATGTGCCCAGGCTCATAAAAATAACGTTGTCATTCCATTATATGTGCTTGCATTCTTGCGGTCCTTCATCGGGCATTTTCAGAGACAACTAGGTGTGGGAGACCTATTTAGCTTACCTAGAGGATTTGCTAGACCTCCTCTTGGATCACATAGGACTTAGACACATTGATCTAAGGGATCCGAGGTTCTTGTTTCAATTCTTGTAGCATCCATTCCTGAAAATGAATTTTCTGAATGCATGCCTTGCTAATTTGTTCTAGAATTGGAATATTACGGTGGTATGTTATATTTCTTGGCTCGGCATACAGTCTTAGCCAAAGAATAAAAAATGATATTAGAATGATAGAAGAATATTAGATTAATCTCATCGGTGTTTGGATATATAGAACCTCTCCAAAGAGGAAGAGAAAAAGAAGAGGAAGGACCATGCACTTCTATTCTCATGAAGGAGAAAGACAAGAATGAAGGATACTTAGATCATAAGATTCTAATTAATTACCTTGTTGAGTTGAAATCTCAGCCCTAGAGCCTTCACAAAGACTCTATATTTTCCACAATTCATCCGGTGGAAGGAAATGAAGAGACCATGCAACAAAGAGATCAAAGGCAATAGATTCCTATTGTCTACATTTGATGGGTAAACTACAACGAAGAGATTAGGAAAGAAAGCTTGGGCATTCTTCCTACATCTAGTGGTAGAGAGGGAGAAGCGAAGTTGCGGCGATGCACTTGGAGGGTGAAGCCAATGTTTGGTGCTTAGCCACATGAGCCATGTAAGGGTGAATAATTTTGCAGGATTCGCTCGAGGGTTGATTAGGACCTTTGATGAAGAGATGCGGAAGGAGAGAAAGCCCACACCCTGCAGGAGGGAAACATGTACCAGCAACGTCACGGTGTTGGAAGAGAAATTCTACATCAATGGGGGAGCTACATTTCATTTGGAGGAAATAACTATTGCAGCCATACAGTAAGTTCCATCAAGGTATGAATGAGTTCCCGCACCAATCAGCAAATGTACATTAGAATTCCTATTTAAATAGTGAATAATCATATCCTACTAGCCTAGAGTAGCAGATTCACTACGTTGTGCAACATGGAAAAATTCAAGGAGAACGGATAGAAGATGGAAGACATCGTAGGATGGATAACATCTCTCATGCTTGTGTTTGACATTCCTTGAGCCACACATCATGATGGGAGCTTTTTTCCTACCGCCTATTTTGGCCCTTATAGGATCAAATTGATGCTTGAGAAAGTGCGTTTCAAAATCCATGAAGTGCAAGACAGACAAGAATCTGATTTGGGAGGATGGTAAGCCCTCATGGGAATTACCCAAGATGAAGAGAAAGGAGACATCTGATTTGTAACCTTTACAACACCCTCCAAAAAAGACTACCCTTTTAAAATTTTGGGGCCCCTTAAATTACAAAAGAATTGCTAAGTCACTAAATTAGCAAAAGTAGACATCATGCAAATTGCGACTTTCTTGTCTCATGATCTCAGTCGCCAGTGTAAGTGCTATACATTAACTCATGAAAAGCTGCTGACCCTATAGCGACCTTGACCAGTCATGGTCATGGGAGTCCTGGTCAGTCATTCCATCGCGGCAAGCGACCTCGCGACCTGATGCAATAATCGCCGTCGCGTCAGGTCATTTCCACATCAGCGACTTAGCGACCTTGCGGCTTCAAACCTGATCGCCCAGTGCGCATAACGCCAGTGTAAACGCAAAGGTTGGCAATCTGCGGCCAACGACCCAGTAATAGCGCATACGTCGACTTCCTATAAAAGTCGCCAGTGCCGTCAAACCACATTCAATGATTTGTAAAGGAAACGCCTCATGGCCCTCTTGTAATTTTCGAGTAAATTCACCATTTCTTCTGCGTTTCCATTCCTAATGTTTTTCTTACTAAACCCATCTCCCTTTAGCCTATAAATTGTCTTTTGACCATGATTTAATGGTACTGATTTTTTGCCATTACATATATTCATAATTTACCAAAAGCCTCTCTGTTTGCCTTCACCCCATGGCATCATCCCTTTCTTTGCAAATCATGCCAGCTCTCCACAGCCTAGAAATATACAAATTTTCAAAGAAGAGGGCAAAAGGAGTTCAAGGCAGCGCGCAAACCAGCCAATTCATCTACTGCGACCTGCGGCCAACGACCTGGTCAGCAGTGTAATCTGTCCCTCGATCTTGCGGTGGCTACTGACCAATGACCTTTAATTGTCGCCCAGTGTCGCCAATTCACCACCTCGCTGTTTATCGAGATCGCCGATTACAAACCCAGTAACCCTCCGGGTCGCTGAGTCGCCAGTCCCTTGAAAGATCCTTGCCAGAACCACTGTTTGTGTGATCCTTGCTGACCCGGACGACTCATGATCCGGTCTTCTTTAACACATTTAGGTTTGTCAACTGAATTAGCAGATTTTTATTCACCATGACGTTCTTATCGTAGGACTCTTTTCTGAATTTAACAGGTAGATGAAGTGCATACAATGCTCTCGAGATTCTAGTGACATGGCGCCCATGATCTCGGAGAAAGGACAAGGGGCAGAGCAGCGGAAGAAGGCCCGATGAGCTGGTGGTGGTGTCCCCACCCCCAATGTCCAGAAATTCTGCTGAAAATGGCGGCTGGTGTGTGGTTTATAGAGTTATGAGTGCAGAAGACTCAGGAGGCCTCTTGACAGCTCACTGCAGCAATTAAAAGGAGTCCAAACTACATCACAGGCGGGGGCACATCATTATATTCCCATGTCAGAATCATAGGCTGGATAATACAAAGAGACGGACCAGGAGAAGATTGTGATGGAGATGCATTGAAGAAGCCAGAGCTTTCACTGCGGCCCAAGTAGGATCGGATGCACACCTTTATTATTCAACTCATAGCGCCCAAACCGACACTTTACTTTTCGAAGATAAGAACACTCACTCACCTTAGATCCCCGTCATTCAGTATATTATGATAGTGGGAAGGCTTAGAAGTTCAAGTGAAAAAGAACCAGAGATACCCGGTGAAACTAAGAAAGTTTATAAATTAGTTCTTGCCATGCTCTGCGGAGCTACGAACGGGCCTCCACTTTTCAACGGCGGTGGAGCCACCATTATGGAATATGTGACAACACGGGGGACCCGTTTTAAGCTGGCGGCATGCGATGGCGTCAGCTGCCCGGACCAGCAGACTTCCGGCATTGAAATGGGACGAAGGAATGCTGCTAGATTTGTAGCCATACCTACCCCAGATGCGGTGTGCGCAGTGAGTTGTATTTTGAACCTAAGCCCAGGACCCAATTTCATAGCATAATCCATCTACAACCCAAAGTATTAAGTCTAAATACAAAGCGGACCTAGATCGGATCTCCCAAATCTTTGTTCCCGCTCTGTACGGGCATTTATTTGGCCAGATGCCCCTTACATGTCATGGCGGAGCCCAGAGCGTTTCTAGTTAAGTGGTAGCCTTTGGTTCCTTTCCACTGATACACCTTCATCGAGTCTTTGGAACTTCTGAGCGCCACATGTTATGCCGTTTGGTAATCGGACAAATGCGTCTCGGGAAGTGTCTTTCGGATGTCACATGGTTTCTCCAACATCTTGTCTAAAGGAAAAAAGAAGCCATAGCCCTTGTACCCCTCCTTATTAGTGCATTCACGATTAAAGACTTCAAGGAGTGCACATAACGACGGTATGACAGAAGTTATCAGTGAGGCAATTGAACAAGGAAACTATGACCCGAGAGGGTGGTCCACGGAACAACTGGCAGAACCCAGCCTCGGGTGGACCTCCCTGACATCTCCCGAACGCCCATTGAGAAGATGAGAGAGAAGCTGAGGTATAATGCTAGACGGCTTGCTCGGGGTTGACGTGGTCAGGGAAGACTTGGATGTCCCGAACTTGGAAGACGGAAGAGCGTCGGTTAAGACTTCTTCTTCATCCATGCTCGAAATCAGAATCAACACGGGGAGTCAGCGACCATCCCGCCCGACAAAGGAGGCAGAAACCAAAGGCCCAACGGGAAAGGGAGAGGAAGCTAAAAGAAGATGAGGAGAGCGCGCAGGTACAAGCTATGACACAAAGGAAAGCGGCAAAGAGACGGGAAAGAAAAAAGAAATAAAGAGCCTGAGAAACTGCCAATGAACAGTACAACAAGGCGGAGTTGGACAAAACGGGCCCAGGCTTATCGCCGTATTCTTCTGTGAAACAAAGGAAAGTACAGAAATAAAGCGGCCATGAGAGCTGAACTAATAACCCGAACGAGAGGCCATTTACAGTGAAACAGAAAGAAAGAGGAACCGAATAAACCCTTGTGAAAGGCGAGAACGGAGGAAGAAGGAGAGAAGACACGAGAGGAAGAAGATGACACGCTAAGATGATCTTGAGTAACTCCTCTCGGCGGCTGCTAGGGCCGTACAACTCTCAGTGCTGTCCTTGAGACGAGGAAGAAGAAATTGTATTCGGCAGCCAGTTATTTTGATCAATTTACCCCTACGTTTCCAAGATCCGTCGAAGGAGAAGAGGAGTCGTTGGCACATAGTCCCTCTGCATCACTCTACTGATATCCACGGAGTAGGATATAGTTTTGGATGCCGGGACTAATCAGGTAATGATAAACGTCAGTCACATGTAATTTGCGGCTACGAAGAAAATATAACCGTGGAGTAAATGATAGCTCTACAAAGCGGTTCTACCTTGTTGAGCAACGGGTCATGAAGCGGAAACCCAGCATTGCAAGCCCAGAGTCCGGTAACCCAAATCAGCCACACCCGACCAAATGAAGTCTCTTGCTATTTTTCAAGTGTGAGTGTTGGAGATGACTGTAGAGCAGACGCTATGTGAGATGTTACCATCGGAATAACTGATGCTCTTTTTGTAGAAACACAGTAAACCGAGGAAAAAGACAAGATCAGCTCAAAGAGGCTTCCTGAGGCTTTGGACGGGATGATGGGTTGGACCATTCGGTACCCTCGAGCACTGGTACTAGAGGAAGTGGATCCTACATGAGATGCGAAAGTTCAACTCCGCATAGCGATGCAATCACGGAAAAATTGACTAAAGAACTTGGACAAAAGTGATGTCCTCGTCACGACCATCGATTAGTGAGTATCGACTCGATGCATGCAGTACCACATCCATCTTGGAGCATTAGAGGAAGAAAACTGTGAACAAGTAAACCAAGATATTCAAACATTCTTGCAACCCATCAAGCGGTATGAGAGCGTCAAGACCCTCCATCTCAAGAGCATCTTAGTCAATTCGCCAGCCTCCGGCGGTTATACCAACTGCGTCGCTTTGAATCAGATTGGACAAAGAGAGCCCTGGCAATCAAGGCGGCTTTTGGAATGCGCGTATAGGTTGAAGAGGAGAGTGCGAAATTTACATCCCCATAAGCGGCTGATACCAGGCATGAGGATTTCCTTAAGAACAACGAGTTGACATTAACGGTTCGCGTCCGGCGGCGGTAAGTCTTTGAGCAGCAAGAAGAACCAGTGCGCCATCCCCTTAACAACGGGGCCAATTCGCGAGAATTATATCATCTACCCGAAGATTGAGAAGGAGTTAGTGTAAAGGTAACCCAAAAGTCGAAGGTGAACGTCAAGAAACCCATCGGACAATTTTGGCATTATAAATACTCCTACGGGACATTGTCTGAGGCTTTTTCTTTTGGGAAACTCGGGAGCTACAAGCATTGTATTTAAAGATCCGACACTTGAGCATATAGATATAAGTCTTGTTAAAATACCCTATGGTTATGATGTGTTTGCTTTATGAACACCTTGTGTATTTCTTTCAAGCAGTTTCGGGAATATCCTATGATTAATAGATACGTTCTTTTCATGATATCGTTTATACGTCGGGGCTATGCGTGTTGTATCGATGATGTTTATCTTATTATCTGTTATATTAATGAATGTTAATAAACTAGATTGTTAGCATTTCGTTTCATCTTTCGGGGAAGGAAGCAGAGTATCTTATCATCAAGAACTATTTTTTGTGTGATCGGACACTTGTGCAAGCAATTACCCTACAAAGATGTGTTGTAATGACATCTCTTGAGGTGCATGTGCTTTATCTATAATCTTGCTACATAGTGTTTAATTCATGTTTAACACGTTAATCTCGTATTCTATATCGGGTGAATAAATTAATATGTTCACGGAGTTCAAGCGAGTTCTTTTGAGACTAGAGAAGTCATCTTAAGTGGTAGCGGGACCCACATTAGGACGGGATCCCTACTCCAAACGGTTTAAGGTCTAATTGGGACTTTCTACGGGAGATCCCCCTCTTGTTGGCCAGGACAAATTTTCCGTCAAACGAATTGGCGGCGAAGGGGGCGAGATGGCGGCCTCCCGGCCTGCAACAAACATCCCATCACAAACTCCCCCAGGGAGGTCACAAACGATGAAACCCAACCCTCCTCTTCCGGGAGAATATATTCGGGGAGGGAGCCGATATTATGAAATCACTAGGGGGCTTGTTGAGAGCCTTACGCCCAAGCTACTTTGAGATCTTGTCAACCGGTTACGTTTCACTCCAATCTGCATGGAATACCTCCCCCATGCAGGACCATGCAAAGGTATACCCCTAGCAGACCCATTGCAAGTACTATGCACACAGAACTCCCACTAAACCTCATGTTGGAAGACCTACTTTGCATTTATTCAGAACGATCACATTCTCCAAGAGGGTGAAGAGTTTGCGACACGTCCTTTCCACAACTTCCGGCTAACCAACCCCAGGCCAAACAACGACCGGGCACAACGCCCACCCGAAGGGGATGGTGAGCGGCGGCGAAATATGGCGGGGAAATAGAGCCGTAGAAATGAAGAAGATAGGAATAGAGGCCCCCGGCCCGGGAGGGGGATAGGGCCGAGGCCAAAGAAACCAAGCTCTAGCCGCCACCCAAACCCTGAGGCCTCTGGCAAACAACTTGGGATATCTTGGGGTTTTCGAGCCGTCGGGGCACCAAGACGAACCTCTACAGTCACGAGTCGACATCGGTCTCGGGTTCGGAGGGAGAATGCGGAACATCGGTTGCGACAACACGGCGAGCGAGAGAATACAACCCCTTGCTGGATGGCTCCAATCCCATTAATAGCACAGGGCCGTCAATCTTGCCCCAGGCATCAGGGGAAGCATCTACCAAGATTCGACCACGAAGGAGGCCTGCAATTTGAAGATCATATTGGCAGTTTCTATTTGTCTGCATAAAAAACTGTAAATCTGATCGATGATGTCGCATATAAAGTAGACACATACCCTCGAAAACAAGGCGTACTTGGTACCGCTCTCTCCCCGATGCCTCCATCACTTCATGAACAATTAAATTAGCATTTTCTGCATAAGTTTTCGAAGAAGATAAAAACTCCTTCTATGCTTCTAAGCCAGGCTAAAGAAAGCACCATCGAGTGTCAAAAAAGGAAAAGGTGAAGGACTTCAACCAGCAGCTTCGCTTCACCATCTTGCGAAATTTCTTGCTCTGACTTAGCATTGGATGACTCAATCACCATTGACTACTACACGAAGCCTTGATGTGCTGAGTTTCGTAGGCTTGAGGAAGCTAGGTGCTAACCTTACGGCTAATTATGAGGCTGCTCTCGGCTTGTGGAAAAGGACATGCTTTCGATAGGAGCCATCGATCATGAAGGACGAGATGATAACAAACCCAACACGAAGAGGTCGGTCCTCCCTCCTAAGACTATGCGATAGGGATAGAGATACTCTTGACTTTGAAAGCATGGCCAAAACGCTCAAACATTTAAACAAATGAAGTCACGACCTGGGAGAAAAGGCTCGAAGCCACGACTAGTAGCCAGACCACCTAAACCTTTTTTGAAAAAGTAATCTCAATACTGTAGACCTCAGTCAACACAATCTTTTGCTCTAAATGTGGAAGGAATGGGAAAGACAATTTGTTCTTTTCACCAAGAAGTTTGCCCATTCAGAAGAAAACATGCCCTCGATGGATTGGTAGCATGTGGCCGGTAGTTAATCAGCTTTAGATGATCAAACTCGGGGGGATGTGGCGGAGGTGAGTTTTCGGATCATGGTAGAGAAAGTCAGTCCTCAAATGAAGAACGAGGATCCTCTATCCTTGCTTTTGGCGTAATTAGAAGTGGAAAGCCCAACCTCTGTCGATATTTACATGCGTAGATACTCCCGAAGGATCGGCGCGTGCGAAATTATAGCCTCGAGAAGCGGGACACATTGCAGGCGTGCAGAGACAAAAGGGCTTTCTGCAAGGAAGATCCGCTTACAGGAGCGGAAAACAATGCACTTGGAAAAACTTCCCAGCAACACTACCGACGAGTCAAAAGGAAAACTTCAGAGCTATCTCTGAGACTTGTAGAGCCTAGTCTATAGCGAGAACTTGATTATAGCATTTATTTGAGGATATGAAGAAAACTGAGAGCAAACATTTCTCTCTCTATGAGTTGGCTAAGCATTACTAATCAAAGGAGCTCATTCTTAAAACTTTACGCCGTCGTCGGCTACAAAGTACGAACATGCGTCTACTGAGGCGGATCAGATGTTCAATCCATAGTAGGCATACATTAATACCATCAACTCTGAGATCCACCCCTAGTTCCTTTTGTCTTTGAGATGTTCAGCTTCAAGTATCCCTACAGCTGAAATACGTTGACTCAATTTCTCTACAAACGTCATGCCCTTATGCATGCATGGAAACTTAACGTGCATGGAGAAGATGATGCAAAAATCATACAACTCGATGGATCACAGGAAAGTACACACCATAAGGGAATTGAACAATGTCATCAATAAAACTGTCATCGGATTCTAGGGTCCATCAGATTTTCGACATTGTAGTTGTTGATATTCAGTAACATCTGACCTATTGCTCATTAGAGATTAGTCCCGACAAATTACAAGGCTACTTAGCCATATTTGGTCCCCATTTGTGGCTTCCTTACAAAGGGCGGAATAATCAAGCCAGTGAAAGTAGACCTTATGAAACACAACATCTAAACGTCACGGAACGCCATTAATAGACCCATCATCTTTACAAAACTAGCATGTGTTTCCTACCAAAGTCAATATTTGGATGCTACCAAACCCCCCGGAGTCTCCTATAGACCCAGGGCTATCTGACCTTTGCCAGCGAGGCCAGTAATCGACTTACCACTTCTTGAAACTCATTCCATGGCCCCAGTGCCACGAAGGAGCAGTGACCTATGGACCTTGTATTATGTGGATCAGAAGACTAATGGCGGTAGTCTTTGGTTGCATATTGCTTGACCATACAGAATAATACGATCTCATGCGAGGCAGAGTTTCGATTGCACCAACAACTTCCGTAGTCTGAGGCATTAATCCTCGGACTTAAAAGGCAGACTTGAAGGTAAAATGTTTGCGAGTCATTGGAAGTCAGAGATCATGCCTGCCAGTGCATAGCACTATTCTTTGTTTATCTCCACATTTTAAAGACGTATCAGCAAAGTGTAGGCGTTTGATTTTACGGTTTTGATGCATTTGGCATAATCTGTCCTTAGGATGCACAACGCTGACGGATACTGCAGCCAATCTTTAGCTGCTAGATTCCACGCCTTTGAGGGCTGACTTTTCTATTGAAATTGTATAGGCCCTGTGCCGGACAATATTTTACAATTTCGCGTGTTTAATGATGATCAACGAGATTTTGGATTTTATGTACAGCAAGAAGTATTGAAAATAGCGGCAATTGATGAGGAAGAACATAGGCATAGTTACGAGGAAAAAGAATAGAGAACCATGAGAGAGAACACTATGCCAAAGTGAGTATCATTAGAAAAGATGTTTGTCCTCAAACCCGATTCCGCGGAGCCTCAGAACACCAAAGTGCAAAGTTCCATATTGGCTCATCGGCAAATCAGCAGGGTGAGATGAGAACCTAAGTTTGTTAACCTTGGCAAGAAATTTGTAGTGATGAAGAGCCATGAGCTCACCCGGCCCCTATTCAGGAAGTATCGTGATGTATTTGCTGGGCCGAGTATGAAGATCTACGTGCATACGATACTTTCGCATCATTCAACATGTGATACCCATGAGAAGAAGGGATTAAGCCAGCTATGGCTTCAATACATCGGCCTTTAGACGATGATTCTAAAGAAATTAAAAGCTTTTTAGATGCTTTCATATCATTTTCAAAGTTAGTCACTCACGTGGAGTGTCGAATGCATTACTGTCTTGAAGAAGTACATTCAAGAATTAAACGTATTGTAGATTCCTTGTGTAGATGGATCCTCGAACAAAGACAACTACCGGGGTACCCCCCATGGAGCCAGTCATACAAAGTTTGTGTCCCGGATCGAAGATATTCCTCCCCTATTGGGCCAGCTTCACCGGCCCTTCCTCTTGAAGTATTGGTAGCTGAACTGAAAACGGATGAAAACCACATTAAGGGCCAATGGGAACGCTGCTGGTATATGCCTTTGGATTGATCGTCTGAGGAGCCACCTTCCAACATTGCCAGACTATAGCCCATGGTCTAATAGGGCGAAGCGTGGTGGTTTATTTTAGGCAGTGTTCTGCTTGTATTTCAAAATGCGGGGGCGACCATTACGTCACCTTGGAACCAAGTCTTCGATAGATGCGAGGTATGGAATATCATAATCCTAAAGGCGTTTCTTTGTGAGAGGGAAATTTGCTAAAACACATTATCACTAAACGAGGGCATTGTGGTTGATCGAGGAGCAGAATAAACCATTGCTCGATTCCGCCCCAAAGCAACAAGAAAGCAATGCAATCCCTTCACAGGGAAGATTAATTTTATTAGTAAATTCATTTCAGATTTTGCGCGGGTGTCGAACATTGCGAGGGAATGATTAAGAAGAATGCCGCATTCAAATGGAATCAGAAGAAGAAGGCTTCGAAAAATCAAAGAGTATAGCTGGGAAACCCCTTCCCTCAAAGTCGGATCTTGATAAAGGTTTCATCCTATACACGTTCGCTGATTCACATAAACACGCTGTCCTCCTACAGAAAGATAATAACAACGATGGAAACTGACCCATTTCTTTTATGAGCACCGGCCTACGAAATTTGAATTAAACTATCAGGAAATTGACAAACGAAACCTATACGGTTTATAAGGCGATAAAACATTTTAGGCCTTACATCTTGAAAAGTCAACGTCACGGTTTTTGTACCACACCCCGCGGTCAGCTCACTCTTCGTACGGCAAAAGAACTAGAGGCGAAAGGCGGGGCAAGTTTGGATGGCATGTTTATGAGAATCGATTTAGAGTTCAAACCGGCCTTTTATGCAGATCAAAAGGAGCGGACTTATCGAATGGCAGAGAGTACGCAAATACAGCCGAGATGGAAAGAATGGTAGGAACAAAAATCGACATGTATGGAAAGCGATATGTACTGACAAAATAGCGCAGTATTCGACATTTCAAGATATCTAGCCCAAGGCACGATAGACCATTCTTCTTGCCCAGAACGAAGCTTGTATGAAATAAGATTAAAAGCCGCATCTCACCAAGCTGATCCAAGGTAAGTTATTCAAAGAACACCCACGATGAGGTCTACTCTGACTGCTTGGAAAGCAGCGGAAGCCGCAGAAAATCTTAACCCCGAGTTACGCAAGCGGACCAAGTGGTCATTTCGGGGTCTACGCCCATAAGATAATGCGTGCGGAGATATTATTATTCTCTTTCCCGGAGAGCTGGCGCATGCATATGTCAGGAAATGCATTGGTCTGAAGTTATAGCCGTAATGCAACTGCTTCTACTCATTTCGATGTAGTCAGAGGAACAGCACAACGAAAATGGAGGTTTGGATGTAATTGGGGAAATCATACCTCACTCTTCTAAACAACATCGGTATATCATACGACTCGATTACTTCACAGTGGGTTGAGGCAATACCCAGATTCACACCTTGTACAGTGCGGTCAATTATTAAATTCCTCGCATTTCATGTGGCCGGAGTTTGGTGTTAAGACTTCTTTAGTTTTTGATAATGCGACTTATTTCTCTCTTTTTAAGTTATATGATTTTCGCATTTGGAAAATGGAATTATTAAACATTACATAAACTTCACTACCCCCAGGAAATGGTTTATTTGAGTCCACTATAAAGAACCTTATCGTATTATTAAGGAGCTCTCTATCCCTTGTGAAATTGTACAATGCCTTCTGATACCTTTGTGGGATGGCCAATTATTTCTCCCAGAATCTCTTTGGGCACCTCCCCATTTTTCTTGTGTATGGAAAAAGTTTGTCCTCCTTCTCATCTATCTCTCCCGGCCCTCCATTGTCCAGAATGTCATGGTACTCGTGTCCCACCTTGCAAAACCGAATCGACACCTTTGAAATTGGAGGAAGGAGGAGCCCAAAGACAGGAAAAGTTGCTAGTCATCGGGCCAGAATCAAAGATGGTTTGATATAAAGTGTCGTGGAAACAAAACTTTTGAGGTAGGAGGCCCACAGTCCTTAAGTGGGATAAAACCCATGAGGAAAGGAAGCATGCCAAGTTCCGATCACTTTGGAGCGGGCCGTTCCAAATTAATGAAAAGATAGGTTCCACACATTCGGATTACAAACCCTTGATGGACGGAGTCGAGGTCCTCCCGGTAAACGGGCATGACCTCAGCCTTCTTCATATGACCTTTCGAGGGCGCTCGAAGTTTTAATACCATAGTTCCTTGTCTTTTGTTTGTTTATATAAAAAAAAAAAAAAAAAAAAAAAAAAAAACCTAAAGGAGGATTTGTTAGAACTACGCAGTTGGCATGCGGCGGGTTCTCCGCGTGGGAAGGCCTTTCCCCAGATAAATTCAAGGCGGCGGAAGTTGTTACCTATCCACCTAGAGGACGCACATTACCAAGCACGGGAGTCGTCAAACGGGGAACTTACCTCGCGGAGGCTGAGAAGGGTGTCCTCGGAAAAAGAAAATGCGAGTGTAAATGGTAACCGGACTAGAGAGAAGAGATACTCTAAAACGACGATAGAATATGCAGGAAAAACCAAAGTCCTCATACCCGGGCCAGGGAACAACCTCTCTGCAAGCAAGATAAGTCGGGATCCCTCATCGCCAATTCATGACCATTTCAAATCAGTACCATGAGCACATTTAAATAAGTGCCTCGGGCACATTCAAAATAAGTGCAACTGACACACAAATAAGTAAAGGCAGAGAAAGGCTTCACAACGCGAAGGTGATGTAATGACTCCCACAGCCAGAGTGCCGGCCAGGCTGTGCTTGTGGCAACGTTCATGATTCCTAGGCGGTGACTCATGGGATGAGAGGTTATTTGGCCAGACAACACGATGAGACAAAATAATCGTGCCGGACCGACAGCCACCTAGAGTTCTCCAACCTTCAGTTCGGAGACATTTGAAGAAAGGAATTTGTTTGGATAGCGCCCAACCCAGGACCGGCAAACTCGACGGCTTCAGTGGACGGCCCAGAGGCTAGGAAGTAAGCAATACATGGTAAATGAGGGCCGATTATAAACCCCTCCCCCCCACTAAGGCTAACTATTAGCGAGACTGCGGAGTTCGTCAGTGGGTAGCCATTTGTTGTAACCTTTCTTTACCCTCAAAAAAAAAGACTACCCTTTTAAGAATTTGGGGCCCCTTAGAACTAAAAGAAAGTGCTAAGTCACTAAGTAGAAAGTAGACATCATGCAAATTGCGACTTTGCGACCTAGCGACCTCGAGTCGCGGGTCGCGGAGTCGCCATTACGTGCTCATGGCACGACCTATGACCTTCGACCCCGGATGCTCAGAATGTGAGTGTCGGATGCTCGAAAATGTGACTTAGTGACCATACTGACGGAGTAAATAAGTCGGCTAGGTCAGCCCAATCAGGTCATTTCCATCGCGGCTGCATGACCTTGCGACCTTAATGACCTTAGTCGCCCAGTGCATAAAGTCCTTGGTCACTCCTTATAAGGTTTGTAGTCTGACAATGAAGCCCACATTAATGGCTTACATACGTGCGACTTCCTATAAAAGGGGTCGCAGTAGCGTATTATTGGTGATTTGTAAGAGCGCCCTCTGGCAGCTCAAGCAGCAGTTTTCAGGGTAAATTCCATTTCTTCTTTCTTGTTTCCATTCTAATGTGCATACACAGCCATCCTCCCCTTGTAGCCTATAAATTGTCTTTTGACCATGATTTAATGTTTTACAGATTTTTGCCCATTACATATTGCATAATTTTAAAACCTCTACTTGTTGCCTTTTCACCCATGGCATCATCCCCTTTTCTTTAAAACCATACCCACGGCCTCTCCTTGGCCCTGAAACCTTGCAAATTCCCAAGAGAAAGGGAGCAAAGGGTTGGTAGCACCAGAGCCCAGAGCAAGCTAAATCACCCAGGCCTGCATTGTGACCTAGTCGCCAGTGCTGATGCAACCTCTCAGTCTTGCGATTTGCGGCCTGCGACCACGGCGACCTGGTCCTTGGTCCTTGGTCATACTTCAGCTGTTTATCAAGTCTGCTGACCTAGCGACTTGTGACCTCAGGGTCGCCAGTCACATCGGAGTCACTGAGTACCTTAGAACCACTGTTTGTGTGATCTGTGACCATTGACTCTTCGATCAGTGTTGCTTCCCCAACATTTGAGTTTGTCCTTGAATTGTAGCCGATTTTTATTCACCACTTAGCGTTCTTATGTTGAATATACTGCGAGATTGCCAGTGCGAAGATGGGGGTACATACACATTATGCCGATTTGTGACGCGCAAGCGCCCCATGATCTCGGAAGAGACAAAGGCAATGGAAAAGCCGATGGCCCCGAATTAATTGTCCCCACCCCCAACAATCAGGAATACATTATGTACTTTTTTGAAAAGGCAACTGACATGAAAATTAGTACGAATTTATCGGGGATTCATGCAGTTGCGAAGAATTTACCGGAAGACCTCCCAGACAATATACTTAGGCGATAAAGAGTCAAACTACATCACAGCCAGGCACATCAGCCATATTCCCATGTCGATCGCCATTATGGATAATACAAACCGAGACCGAAGAAATTTGTGATCGAGGAAGGTCGTGGAAAGTAAGAGCTTTCACTACGGTAGGATCGGATGCACACCTTTATTATTCCTTCTTGCGCCCAGGCAATACTTTACTCGAATGAAGTACTTCTCTTGCCGTCGTCGTCGTGCTATTAAACAATGGTGGGAGGAGCGAGAAGTTCAAAGTGAAAAAGAACCGAAGTCACCGATTAGCAAGCTAAGAAGAAGTTTATAAATTGGTTGCGCCATGCTCACTGCCAGGCTTTTCTGAGCCCAGTACTCACTTCCAGCGGCGATTCAGGCCCTGATTATGGAATATGTGACAACTCTGAGAGGCCGATTTCGCCGGGCGACATGCGATGGCGTCGCGCGGAACCAACCCAGACACCGACATTGGCTCGGACGAAGGAATACTGCTTGAATTTTACATGGCTTCATACCTACTAGATCAGTGAAAATGCTTAGAGTGAGTTTGACGGTAGAACCTCGCCCAGGACCACGAGAACACGCGCGCAATCCATCTACAACTTAAAGTGTGCAGGAGTCTAAATACAAAACGGGACCTAGATCGGATCTCCCAAATCTTTGTTCCTTCTGTCTGAGGCATTTATTTATCTAAGCCGCCCCTTCCATGTCTGGCGGAGCCAAAGGAGACCACACAGTTAAAGTGGTAGCCTTTGGTTCCCTTTCCTGAGTACACCTTCATCCGAGTCTTTGGAACTTACAAGGCGCCACATGTTATGCCTCGTTTTAGAGCAATACGGACAGAAATCTTGTCCTGGGAGGTGTGCTTTGGATGTCACATGGTTTCTCCAACATCTTATGCAGGGAAAAAGCCATAAGCACGCTGCCCCTCACTGTTGGTGCCTTCCATGATTAAAGACTTCAAAGGGAGGAGTCTTACTTCGAAGCGAGGCATAATGAAAGTTATCGAGCTAGGGGCAATTGAACAGAAACTATGACTGGAGAGATTGGTCTGAACAACTGGGAGAGCCAACCTGGGGTGGACTTATCAGTATCTCGAGCATGACGAGAAGATGAGAGGAGAAGCGAGGTATAATCTTGAAAAAACCGGCGCTTGCTCACGGGAGTTGACGTAGTCCCGGGAAGACTTGGATAATCCCGAGAACAGACGTCGGTTAGGGGCTTCTTCTTCATCCATGCTCCGGAAATCCGAAGTCAGCACGGGGTCGCGCCATCCAGCGAACAAAAGGAGGCGGAAGCAAGGCCCAACGGGGAAGGGAAAGGCTAAAAGAAAGTACGAGCGCGCGCAAAATGCAATAACGACGCACAAAGGAAAATCGGCCAAAGAGAGACGGGAAAGAAAAAGACAAAAAGAGAGCTGAAAACACGGCGAGAACGGGCGCTTAAGGCGGAGTTGGACGGCGGAGGCTGAACGCCAAAAGAAAATAGAAAGCGAGTGCTGCCGGCCCCAGCGAAAGGAGGGAGCCGAAATAAAGCCGGCAGCATGAGGCTGGGCTTGCTGACAAAAGGAAAACCGAGCAGTATTTCTGTGTTGAAACGAAGAAGGGGCGAGATAGGAAAGCGACGACGAAGGTTTGAACGGCGGAGGAAGGAAGAGGAAGAGAAAGAACAAGGAGAGGAAGAAGATGACACGCTAGATGATCTTAGATACTCGACGTACCTTTGGAGCGTACACAACTCGATGTTCGGTAGCCCCGAGGACGGGGAAGAAGATGTGTTGACGACGGACTCACATTTGATCAATTCCCTTTCGTTCAAGATCAGATAGGGAGAAGAGGAGGTCGTTGGCACATAGTCCCTCTTGCATCATCTGCACGGTATCACGGGTAAGGATATAGTTTTGGATCTGAGTTAATCCATTAATGATAAGCGTCCCGTGAGAATGCGCCTTCGGCTAGCGACTCTGAGAAGAAAATGTAACCGGATGAGTAGAAGAATAGTAACTACCAGCATGGACTACTGCAACGGTGAGAACCGCGAAAAGATGGCGAGGAAGCGGGGAGAGAGCTGACATTGCAGCGAGGAATCCAGCTAACCCTGAAATCAAGCCTACTTGGCCGTGGAAAGTCCTCACTGCTATTTTCCAGGAAGTGTGAGTGTTGGAGATGACTGTAAACCTTGGTGCTCTTGGTGAGATATTTCTGTAATAACCAGTCGCTCCTCACAGCGAAATACGAATGGAAACCGGAAAGACAGATCGGCTCAAAGGCTTCTGAGCTTTAGACGAGGATGATGGGTTGGACCATTCGTACCCTCGGGCACCTGAAAATTTGCCTAAGAGGAAGTGGATCCACAGGATACGAAAGTTCAACTCAACGCAGCGATGCAATGCGGAAAAATTGACTAAAGACTTGAGACAAAGTGATGTCCTCGTACGACCATCGATTAGTGGTATCGACTCAGTGCATACGGCACACCACATCCCATCGCTTGGAGCATTAGAGGAAGAGAAAACTGCAAGGAACAAGTAAACCAAAAGTATTCGAACATTCTTGCAACCCATCAAACGGAGCCTTGTAGCTGATCAAGACCCCTCAGCATCTCAAGAACATCTTAGTCGATTCATCGCGCTCATTGTGATTTATACCAAGCTTGCGTCGCTTTCGAATCGAGATTGGACAAAGGAGACCACGGGAAGCGGCTTTGGAATGCGCGTATAGGTTGAAGAGGAGAGTGCCAGTTTGGTATCCCCCATAAGCGGCAGTACCGGGCATGGCGGGATTTCCTTAGGGAACAACGGGTTGACGATGCCGATTCAGCGTCCGTAACTGACAAGTCTGGCAGCCAAGAAGAACCCGGGTCGCAAATGCGCAGCAGGGCCAGTCGCAGTCAGCATCATCTACGAGGTCGCGAAGGAGTTAGTGCCAAGGTAGCCCAAAAGTCAAGAAGATTGAAACGATCAAAGAAACCCAAACGAGACAATTTTGGCATTATAAATACTCCTACGGGACATTGTACAAGACTTTCTTTGGGAAACTTCAGGGCACAAACGCATTGTATTTTAAAGATCTGACACTTGAGCATATGAATATAGAATCTTGTTAAAATACCTATGGTTATGATGTGTTTTTCTTTATGAACACCTTGTATGTTTTCTTTCAACTGATTTGAATATCTATGATTAATGAATCTGTTCTTTTCATGTCATCGTTATCACATCCCAGGCTATCCGTGTTGTATCGATGATGTTTATCTTATTATCTTGTTATATTAATGAATGTTAGCCAGCTAGATTATTTAGCATTTGAACATCTTTGAGGAAAATGAAGAATTATCTTATCATCAAAGACTATTTTTTGTGTGATGGACATACATTGTAATTACCCCACCAAGATGTGTTCAACTGTGACATCTCTTGAGGTGTATGTGCTTTATCTATAATCTTGCTACACATAGTGTTTTAATTCCTCTTTAACCGTTAATCTCGATTATTCTATATCGGAGTGAATAAGTGTATGTTCGCGGGTTCCAGGTTCTTTTGAGACCCGAAGAGAAGTCATCTTAAGTGGTAGCCGGACCCACATTCGGACTTGGATCTCTCCAAGCGGTTTAAGGTCCCAGTAGGACTTTCTGGAGATCATTGGCAGGACAAATTTTCCTCCTTACATCCTGAAGTGAACAGTGGATGTGGTTGATGAGAAAGGAGATGAGGAGGCCGCACGAATTTATAATCTTGGGCAGAGCTTGTACATTGGTTACTCTTGAAAGAGTTTGGTCATCATCCTCACTCTAGGGTATGTGGTCGGATAATTGCATATTTGAGTAGCATAGAGTATGGATGCATAGTGTTGGTATGATATTCATATCATTCATGCATGTTCTAATTACATGACGTTGCACACATGATGGAAGTGGAGGCGAGGGAAAAATAATTTTGTTTCTTTCTTGTTCTTGGGAAAGCAAGAGAGAAATTTCTTTCACACTTTACAGTGATATTTGCGGGAGGAGGAGATGGGATTATCTCCTTGGCCTTGGAATGATAAGGAGGTACTTCCACCTTGGGAGGAACTTCTTATATTAACTAATGATATGGGAGATATGTTGAGAATTATCATGTCAAAAAATGGAGCTATGAGTTGGAAAAAGCACTTGTTTTGTTAACAATCTTGTCACTTGGGGAGCTTGGGGTTATTGATGAGTATCCCAGGATCCTTACACCTGATGCAATTGGTGAAAGGAGAGATGAGATAAGTGGGGTAGTGGATGGATACATCTATTATGTTGTTATAATCTTTCATTTCTATAGTCTGTGACTTGGATTTCCAAGTATAAGGAGGGTGATCTTCATGTAGCATATGGGTACATTCCTCTTCATGGGGGAGTGTGTCATACCACTATGGAGGGAGTAGTAGATATACATGTTCATCATATTACTCGCAAAACATGGTAAGAATATTTTTTTCATCCATGAATTATTTAACACAACATTTGGATACTCTTACCATTCATTTTGATTTTATTCTCCCACAGAGGCCAACTTTTCATTAAGCTCCATGGACAACATTGGGCCAATTTGTATGATTTTGCCTTAATCTTTATGAAAGCTGTAGTAAATGTTTTCTTTCATTTATGTTGATTGATGTACTAACCCTTGCTACTTATCGATAGATATCATGACATACATAATTATCCATGTGACTAAAAACAACTTGCCATATGATTTTACGGAAAAGCAGTTTAGAAAAGCTACTTGTGTTGTCACTGTGGAAAAATTGTTGGTACTCTCTTATATGAAACCTTCACCATTTTTCATCATTTGTTGCCAGTCATGATTTAATTTCTAATATCAATTTATATGTATTAGAATCATTATTGGGAGGGAGACATGAAGTGGATGTGTCCCTTGGGAAAAGAGAATTCCCACTTTTTCATTGCATGCTCTAATGGGAGCATGAGAATGTGGCCACTACAGCCAAGCACTTGTTTTATTTTGTTGAGGTGGGCCATATGATTCATGGATGCCATATGGTAGTGGTTTCCTATCCATCACATATGGATTGATTTGGGCACAGCGATTCACGGTGTTGGAGAAAGAAATTTGGGGATCTAGTCTACATCTTGCAATTGAGGAAACTATTTTGCAGCCCCGGGGTCAGCATTTTCTCTGCACTAATCATGAGTGGAGAAAGATTACAACTGATGGGAGTAGGCTATAGGATTCTTACCATATTCATATTTTTATCCACTTCATTTCCGGAAAGCAGGTGGAAGAGAGATTTTTAGAGGTTGCCATGTTGGGAGGCCACTCATTTTGTATGGATGGTGCCCAGGGGATGGAGGATCCACATAGAGGAAGATTTTCCTCAACACATTTGCCAGACTCCTGCCTTGGGTGGAACTTTCCGGTTCTATCCCTTAAGTTTCTTGGGACAAGCGACATTTTGGAGGAGGGTACTGTCATTCCATTTTAGTACCCATTAAATGGATACTAAAATTGTTTACTATCACTGTAGCTAAAATAATTGAGTAGAAACCCATAGTGCTAAAACGTGGATAAAATCCCTCACTAAATGCTGAAAGGAAATCATTATTGATGAGTTTACCTCTAAATAATGCAAAGGATATTCACGCAGTGGAATAAATTGATTTCACCAAGTCTAGTATATTTGGTGAGGTGGAGATCACTTGAGAAACAATGCAATATGAATGGAAAGTTTATTTGGTGAAAGAAACATAATAAGTAGGACCCATGCTTGAAGGGATCTCTGTTTAAAGGCAGCAGAGTGATTGTTTCTCATGTTGAAGACTATTTATTTTCTTTGTACATTGGAGATTTTTGCATTCTCTTTCTTTGTTCAATAAGTTACTGGTGTGCATGCTTTGTACGTTCCTTATTTAGGAATTCATTATCCTTCCAAGAAAGGCCTCTTGAAATATTTTCTCTTCATTTTCTCCACATATAAACTTGAGGCCAAGCACTTCCTCTAGCTACAGCATTATTTCTGCTCAAGTATAATGTTTTGTTACAGGGTGTCAATGGAGGTTCTACAACACCACTTTCGGAGCTATTTTTCAGAGGACGGAGACTCCTTACCTTTGGAGGATAAATGAGGGAGCATTTGAGCTGATTCCCATCATCTTTAGTATCAGTCCAACCATTTTCCATCACCTACAGCATAGTCCCTCTCATTGAATGTGTTATTTTAATTCAGTATCTATAGTGAGGGTTGTAGTATTGGTTTAGAGGGGAAAATCTTCAGTGTTAGGATCAACATTTCACTTGGAAGATCCCTTGGAGGAGGTGTATTCATTTGGTGCATCATCTTCAGCCTCCTTCATTCATTTCCAGTTTCTAAGTTGAAGCTGCTACCCAACAACTCTAGGATTTATGTAGAATTTCCATTTTGTAGTTGATTAAACCAATCCTTTTAAGGATTGTTGTATTATTGTTGTCAGGGGTTGAGAGCTTGCTCCGCCATTTATTTAAGCCATATATTGTCATATCCATGTATTGACATAATTTTTTAGTAGTTCTCCATAATAGACTGTGTTGTCATAGCCAAGGGTTTCACATATGTAGCAGTGTTCTTCCATTTCTTGTACATGTTCTATTGAGGCTTATATTTCCTATCTTGAGTGAATTTTTCCTAAAGGGATTGTACTCTTTGCTGCTATATTTTACATTTTTTTTATATTTACATATTCATGTACCAAGGCTCATAAAAATAACGTTTTCATTACATTATATGTGCTTGCATTTGTTGTAGTCCCTTCATCGGTCTTTTTCTCAAGACAAATAGGTGTGGGAGACCTGTTTAACCCACCTAAAAGGATTTCTTTGGAGCCTCCTATTGGATTTAGGACTTAGACACGTTGATCTAAGGTATCCAGGTCCTGTTTTCAATTCCTGTAGTTGCCATTCCTAGAAAATTCATTTTCCATTCATGCTTTGCTAGCTGTTCTAGATTTGGAATATTACAGTTTGATGGTACTGGTCAATATACTGCTCAACAACATGTAAAAAAAATGACGGATTACTTTGAATTACATGAAATTGATGTGGCTTATGGTCAAATGACATTATTTTCATAAAAATTAGCAGGAGATGATAAGAAATGGTTTAAATATTTACCTGCTAACCATGTTGTTGATTTAGTTGTTTTTCATCAATTGTTGATTAATAGATGGGAAAGAAAGAAAAACCATTTACAAATATTATGTGAATATGAAAACATTAGGAGATATAATAATGAATTGTTTCAAGAGTATTGTACTAGGTTTAATAACATCTATAATCCAATTCCAGTGAGTATCAGACTCTCACCAGAATTGGCCCTCATCAAATTTCCTGACAGTTTTGATGCTGACGTGTCATATCAATTAAGAGAAAGAAACCATGCATGTTTAGAGAAGATGAAAAGTGATGCAGTTAGTGTAGAAGCTAACTTGTTTTCCAAAAGAGATAGGATGAGGAATGAAAGAAGAGTTACCATTAAGGATGAACAATCCACATCAGACATTAAGATATATAGTTTTGTTAAAAGTATGGAAATAATAATGGATAGATTACAAAACATGCAAAGAAAACCTTAATGGGATAATCAACAAGGTCCTAAAATTAGAAATCCCAACTTTAAGAACAATCCTAATACTGGTAAACCAAGAGAAGTAGTACTCAATCAACAGATTAGACCACCTTTCCAAGAAAATTATCCAGAGAGTTCTCAGCAAAATGATGAAGACCAAGACACCGAGATAAGCTTGATGGGAATAAATGATGAAAATACTATTTTTCTTATCCAAGAACAACATGAATTATACATGTTACAGCAATTACAGTTAGAATATGTAGAGTCTTTTGACTATAAACAAGGCTATGAATCTGCTATCTATAAATTTCATAAACAATATAGCGTTAGAAGCAAGAAAAACACAAAATCCCCTACTAAGAACCATCCAAAATCAGACTAAGAAAACAATAGAATCTTGTGTAGCCAAAATCCTACAAATTCTCCCTAGAGAAACCCACAATACTTCAGGCCAAGAGATTGTAGACATCACATATACTACTACTAAAAATTCAACTGCCACTCAAACTGTTCTAGTCAAGAAAATTTAAAATAAAACAGTGGAAACGCAAACTGAAATACCAATTGTTGATAAAAAGGACAAAAATACACAAACTAAAATTGGTAAATATGAAATCATTTAGTTAGGAAAAAATCAAGTACTATTTAATATTCAAATTGAGATAGCCAAATTGAAAATACTTGTTCCTTTAACACAACTAGTAAAAAATGATTCATACAAAGCCCAAATCATTGAAACACTGAACATAGGTGAAGGAGAAGACGATGTTAACCTCAATGATGATACACTTGAATTATTATTGGTCCTAAAGTTAATTGTAAACATCAAAAAGGAGGTGTCCCTCCATTCCACATTAGCTTGAACATTCATGATAGAGTTTTACACAATGCCATGTTATATTGTGGAGCATCTCTTAACTTAATGCCAAAATCTGTCATGTAAAAACAAAACTTATACATCACTAGACCATACAAAGACCTGTTCTCCTTTGATTCTAGTCAAGTTAAATACCTTGGCCTGATAAAATATTTTTCTGTAACTCTAGCCCAATACCCAACTAACAGTATTATCATGGATATTGTAGTTGCCGATATCCCTCCAAAATATGGAATGTTATTATCTCTCTCATGGGGAGCAAACTTGCAAGGATCACTACAATTAGATATGTCATAGGCTACGATTTTGTATTTGGTCAACCAAAAAAGATTTACAAATAAAATTTGATGAAATACATGTTCAGTAGTGCAAAAAAACCATAGAATTATCCTATCTATTCTCTGCATTATGATATGCATTCCTTCATGTTATGTAGCTCAGACACTAGAAAAGATAAAAACACATAAGTAGAACAGAAACACAAAGAAATTGATAGTGACAATATAACTCATGATTCTATATGGAATTTAGATTTCGATGGTTCTGTAAATAGATTAGGAGCAGGAGTTGGAGTATGGATTTATAACTTAGATAATGATCATTCAGAAGGACATGCTTTTAGGTTAAATTTCAAATGCACTAATAACATGGCATAATACGAGGCATTAATTTTAGGACTGCAAATTGTAAGAAAACTTGGAGCCAAGAGATTTTCTATCATGGATGACTCAGAACTTATCATAAAACAAATCAAAGAAAAATATCTTGTGAATAATCCTAGACTTAGCTAATACAGAGAAACCATTCTAGATTTGATTAATTATTTTCTTGAAACTGAATTTGTTTTTATTCCAAGAAAGAAGAAGAGGCATAGAGTTTATCTACTTTTTCTAGCACATGCAAATTACCTTTTCAGCCAAATAATCAATACACTGCAGAGGTAATACATAGGCCAACTATACCTAATAATTTGAAATATTGGCAGATATTTTCACAAGACTCACACATCTATAATTTCATGAATTCCGAGGGAGAGTTTCAAAACTGTAATATAGACACTGATTGTACATTATATTATACGATAAATAATGAGATATATGTAAATTATGTAGATAAAATAGGACCAACTAAATTCACTAAAGTAGAAATAGATAAATTACAAACAATAGAAATAGAAGAATTAACCAATGATGAATCAAAGATTTTAAACATTAAGGACAACATTTTCGTAAGGGATTGGCCCCATTAGAAGATAATATTTACTCCAAAGATGTAGCTAGAAAAACCAAAATGGAGACCCTAAGGCCATGCATAAAAGAATGTAACATAGGAACATAAGAGAATCCTAAGCTTATCAAAATATCCAAAGCATTACCTCCGGCTGAAAAGATGAAGTACTAAGTTTGTTTAGAGAATTTCAAGATGTCTTTGCCTAGCATTATGAAAACCTCAAGTCTTATCATACTAGTATTATCCAACATAAAATACCCATCAAATAAAATCACAAGACCTTTAAAATAAATCTTAGGAGAATTAATCATGTTCTTATGCCATTGTTAGAAAAAAAAATTTAATAGGATGTATGAAGCATAAATCATAGCACCTATTAGATATTCTAATTGGGTCTCTAATTTAGTCCCTACTAGAAATAAAATAGGGGAAATCAGACTCTATATTTATTTTTCAAACTAAAAGAAAGTGTCACTGAAAGATAACTATCCTCTCTCTAAACTAGACCATATTATATAGAGGGTAGTAGGGTCATCGAGAATGCAATTACTTGATCGATTTTTTGGATACAACCAAATCCTATTCCAACCTGAATATCAAGAAAATACTGCATTTACCACTCCCTCGAGAACTTTCATGTATTTTAAAATGCCATTTGCATTGATGAATGGAGGATATACATTCCAAAGAGCTATGGATGTGGCTGGTCTATAGGAAATTTATGAATTTTTGGTCATTTATCTAGATGATAACACAGTATTTTCGAAAACAAATAATGAACATCTAGATCATTTGAGAATATTTTTCATAAAATGAAGAAAATTTGGCATCTCCTTGAATCCTAAAAGGACACTTTTTGGATTAGAAGAAGGTAAACACCCCAAACACATAATTTCAAAACAAGGTATTAGAATTGATCCAGCTAGAATAGAAGCAATTTTAAACGTCAGTCTTCATAGAAACATCAAAGAATTACATACATTCTTAGGTTAAATAATTTTTCTTAGAAGATTCATTTCTAATTTAGTAGAACTAATCAGAGAATTGAATAAAATTTTAAAAAAGGATCTAACACTTAAGTGGACAGTAGAGGCTAAACAATATTTTGAAGCAATTGAAGAAGCTCTCACTAAAACATCTGTCCTCATAAGTCCTAATTTCAAAAAATGTTTTATAATTTTTTCTTTTGATTCAGAACACACCAATGTAGCAGTCTTCTTGCAAAATAATGATCAGGGTTATGAACAATCCATTGCTTTTTTCAGTAAATCCTTGACAGGTGCAACACTAAAGTACAATATTATGGAAAAACAAGCACTTGCTTTAGTGAAATCTATAAAATATTTCAGAGTGTACATTCTATACTCTCATATAATTGCATATGTTACAAATTCAGTTGTAAATGACATTCTAATGTAGAATGGGCTTGATGGAAAAAGAGGCAAATGTATTGACACTATATTGGAATATGACATTGAAATAAAGCCTACAAAATTGATTAAAGGCCAAGGTTTAGCCAAACTCATGGCTGAATCGAACTGTCAGGCCTTAGATATAAATTTTATTGCTGCCCTAGATGATCAAGAAGAGATGAAGACTCCACAAACCAGTGAAGCTTTCATAGGTTCACCTTGGTATGCAGACATTATATTTGTTTTTCTCAATCTACAAGCCCCTTTTGGTTTATCTAGAACTAAAGGTAGACTCCTAAAAATGCAAGAAATGAAATATTGTATCATAGATAATGCTTTACTTTGGAAACATCATGGTAGAATTCTATTGAATTGTTTATTAAAAGATGAAGCTGATAAAGTGATGCTAGAATTTCATGTAGGAGACTGTGGACGACACCTCTATTGGAAAATAACTGCTAACAAAATTTTCAGCGCAGGTTTTTACTGGCCCACTCTTTTTGAAGATGTTAGAAATTATGTGAACTCCTGTCATAAATGTCATATATTTGAAGGGAAGAAGAAACTCTTACCATTACTCCTCAAACCTATCTTTGGAGGAATTTTATTTCAACAATTGGGTTTAGACTTCATGGTGAAATTCACCCACCCTCCTCAGCCCAGCATAAATGGATATTTATAGACACTGATTACTTTACCAAGTGGATAGAATCCATCTCTTCTAGACAAGCCATAGACTCTTTCATTATCTAATTTTGAAAACAACATCCTTTCTAGATTTGGATGCCCACAAAACCTCATTATTGATAATGCTGCTACCTTCAAATCCAAGAAAATGATAGATTTTTGCAACAAATACCATATCAACCTTGGCCATTCCACTACCCATTACCCTCAAGTTAATGGATTAGAAAAATCCTCAAACAAAATCCTAGTCATTAGGGGAATTTTGAGGTCTAAAACAGTCCTCCTATGAAAAATGTACAAAAAAAATAAAATTTATAAGAACCAATAGGATTCAAGATGATGAATTCAACCATGGGGGCTGATTCATCATTCTTAAAAAGGGTAAAAAGATAAAAATATAATAAAATAATAAAACTACTTTTTAAACTCATATTTTCAACCTATCTCCCAAAGTTTTTACTCAAATTTCGAGCGGGACTACTCGTTGGATGAAAAATTTAATTCCTCATCCAAGGATTACCCATGCTGCATACCTTTGATGGACCTTGTTACATGAGAAATCATAAATACATAAAAAAACATGATTGCAATCATATTTTTCATGTATTTCTCATTTTTTGTGTAGTAAGACCCATCGAAAGTATGCAACATGAGTAATCCTTTCATGAGGAATTAAATTTTGCATCCAACGAGTACCCCCGCTTGAAATTTGAGTAAAATATTTGGGAGATAAGTCGAAAATATGAATTGAAAAAATATTTTTTTCTCTCTCTCTAAAATTTGATGATGTAATCAAATCTTATTTTATTATTTCCACTATTATTTTATAATTTCTATAGGAGGCCAATTTTAGACCTGAAAATTCCCCTAATGTAATATCATCAAGAAACTGTTAGAAGATAACAAGAAGACCTTGAATAAATGGTTGGTTAATGCCTTATTGGAATACATACTAACTACAAAAAAATCTATTGGTACATCTCCCTATCAATTGGTATATGGGATGGATGTTGTTTTTCCATCATCATTGGGAGCACCAGTTATGAAAATGATTCAACAGCTGCAAGTAGAACCAAATGACATCTAAAGGAGGATAAATCAAACCATTTATTTGTTGCAAACCAAGGAATAAGTTCATATAAAATCACAAGGGATTCAAGACAAAATCAAAAAGATATTTGATAAGAAAAATAAAGCATATGATTTCTACATAGGTGACAAAGTACTTAGATGGGATTCCAAAAGAGAAGAAAAGGGAAAAAATGGTAAATTTGACTTTCTCTGGAAGGGCCCATAAATCATTTATGGTTATAGAGGTAACATTGCATTTTTCTTGAAAGAGTTAGATGAAACAAATCTACCAGGTGGACCAGTCAATGGTAGAATAATGAAGCACTATTTTTCTCCATATTAACCATTAGTTCATTTAATTTACTTTGATCATTGTAAATACCATTGGAAATTTTAGATTTTATTGGATGATTATCTTCTAAATTTGAAGCCCAAAGCGAAGGCCCTAAGATTTAAAATGTATAATATCATATGTTTGAATAAAAGAGATCACAGAAAGCAGTTCCAAGGAAAGAAAAGTCAAAGGTCCAAGGCCACTGACCAATAAGTTTTTAACATCTCACCAGGAGATGCCATCCCCAAGTGGAGCCACTGTTAGGGTCCTATAATAATAGGGATCATAACTTTGTATTGACTATCTTAAATATTGTAACTTTGTACATAATTTTTCTTTTTGTAAATGTTTTCCCATATTAAAAAATGAAAAGAGGGTATGTCCTAAAATAAAAATCCAAGGACCAAATGAAAGAAGATCAAAAAATAATATTAAGTATGAACCCCAAAAAAAGAATAAAATAGATCGTGAAAGTGTTGCACATTCACATGCCACTACTCTTACTTTAATTTATGCAAATAAAAATCATGTTCAGTTTGTCCAAAAATGCCACAATTGATGATAATCATACAGTTTAATTTTGATTCATTCATGCTTTTAACTTTCATGTCATGATAGTTAGTGAATAATATCTGACCAAACCATTTAATCTTGGAAGATTAGTAGTTAGTTAGATAATAAAAATGAGCTCATAAGTTTAATCTGAGCCATTGGAAGTTATAAGGTTAGAAATAGGTTAGTTTTCTTATCGAAAGAAAATAAAAGGGTCAACACACTCAAATGCACCTAATAAATGAAGTAAAAAATGTTAGGGTAAATAAACGGTAGGTTCATTACTTTCACGGGTAATGGGAAGCATCAATTGGTTCATCTGATATCACTAATATCCTCCTAAATCCCCTTCTCCTTGCTAAAATTCCTATTTCCACTCTAGGAAGTCATTTCCCCTTGTAAAAATTCCTTCCTTGTTCCTAAAACCTTTTTCCCTAGATAAAAACCCATTTCCCTTTGAAAATTCACCTCCCATTTACTAAATTTTCATTTTCATAAAAAACATGAAAAACCCCATTTATCCAAAGTCTTAAAATACCATATATTATATCGGACCTCGCTGTAAAAAACCCTCCATGATATCATTTTAACCAATTCCTAGTGTATTTCTAACATCCCGCCATCTTATTTTCCAACAAGCTTTATATAGTTTTGACCTATAGTTTTATATTAACCCCCTACCGCTTATATATATCCCGACCCATTTAAACTCATTTACTCCATATTATATTAATTCCCCACTTTAATATATCCCTCGGTCCCACTTTATTTCAAAACCCACTTTACATTACTCCCTGTTATCATTTTACAACCCCACATTATATTCCCTAACCCATTGCAGATATAAATCCCCTCCCACTAACATATTAACCCCTTCATATAATCCCTACCCACTTTATATACCCCTCCACATAAAATATCCCTGGGTCCCACCTATCAGAACCCCATACTTCTACTAGTCACCTGATCATTGCCGATTAGATCCAATGACCAATAGAGCATTTCACACCCCCAACATTCCAATGTTTAAAGCCAACGGGGGGGGGTGGTGCGAAATGGGTGGTTTGACACCCCCGTTCCTTTGCCACGCATCAGTCCCATATTTAATCACACCCCCAGTCTTGAAACCACTGTACTACTTATCACGGTGCGATAACCCGCCATACCACCTTTTTTGATATGCGATAAATTAGAAGGCTACTTTCATCCCTTGTGATGAAAACACCATTGTTTGAATTAAACCTCTCTGCCATATGATTAACTGCTTCCAGTTAAAAGTAATAAATCTTTCCGAAAACCATTTTTTAACCATTGTTGTTTAATTGCGAAAATGAGTCCAAGAAACCTTTACCAACTGAGTTTCTAGCCATTCTTAATCAGAATTGAAGCCCTGTAGATCAATAAATCCACTGCTACAGCCAGAACCCCTTCCAAATACCGAATTCAACCGTTTTCTAGGTAAATCCTAAGCCTCCTGAGACCATTAAATTAAGCACAAAAATTAATAAATTGATAAATTAAACGAAACAATGGCCTCCCAGAAAATAATATTTGTTAACCCTCTGCATCCAACTGTGGTAGATGTTGAGCGCACCCATCTAACTGACAAAGAATTCAAAACTAGTGATACAGTGACTGATTTTAACCTTATAGAGTTCCACTGCTAGAGCCATGACAAATTCATTGATCAACTTGATGATATCCACCTCTGGGACTCAAACCTAGCTAAATACATCTTCCCACGGACCTTTCAATTCCCTGAACTCATCAAAATTTTCTAGATCAACTATTTTCCTAATGAAGGAGCTTTAATTACCCCAAATCAAGAAGTCCTTTTCACAATTACTACTCAATCTATAGCCAAAGCCTAATGAAGTCTCATTATCTATTGAAATCCTCACTGAACTATATCTGAAGCTAGACTTCCCAAAAAGATTCCAAATATTCTAGAACTTCCTTCCTCCATTAGTAAAAACCCCAGAAAGTAATCCTCCATACTCAGCTTCCATATTTTCAGAGAGAACCAGACAAATTTTCACAATGCTCTCATGTATTTTAGGGTATTTTACTCTTGAATATGTAGATTCATCTATCCTAGGTTTTCTATCCATATTCTGCCCAGGTCAACCTCCAGCTTCAACCTTAAACTTTACCTAATACCTATGAGATGAAATTCATGATCATGTAGTTAAATTACCAGAGGAAGGAGTGTTTAAATACTCCCAAATTTTTTTCCATTTGTTCTTATATTTCCAATCAGAAAGGTTTGCATTTAGCCTCCAAAAATTGGATGAAGACGGTAACCCCCAATATGTACTCTTTTGGACATCATTGATCAGAAAATATTCCACATAATATAGCTATAAATACTTCATTGATTCATTTTTTTAATCGAATTATTAATATGCTAAGTAGTAACATTCAACCTAGAGTCAGTGAAGAGATAAATAAGGTGCTACAATTGTTAAATCAAAGTAAAACTGGAGACTGGTATTTATACCAGAATCATATAGAAATTAGGGTATATGGATGCCATATTATTCCATACAAGCTTCCCAAATACCTCCCAATGAGGTTATTTTCATTGGAAGACATTGGATAGATCTCGAATTCAGATGAAGTTAATTTCCTTTCAACAAAGAAGAAAACTCAATTTAAGATTAAGAACCAGCTTGGTCATTTTATTTGCAATAGTAGAAATGTTGGTCAATAAGAAGACAAGTGTTTACAATATTTCAAGTTCAGTAATAGTTTCAAATGGAAATATGATCCCTTGGGACTCATAAGTAATTTAAGAGTCAAATTCAAACTAACTACTTTTATTCGTGAGTCAAAGCCTAATGTTGAAAAGTATTCCAACTAATCAGAGTTGGTGGAAAACACTTTACATGAGATGGAAAAGCGGGTTGCTACTAGTTCCATCCTGCTTACTCCAGCCCCACAGGAAAAAAGTTCAAAGAGGGCAAGAGAGGAAGGTTCTTATTCTGCAGAGACTACTTTTGATACCAAATTCAAGATAATGTACAGGAAAAAGGCAAAACTGAATTGAGTGATGGAATAGGAAGAAATAGTTGATGCAATTGAAATCATTGATACAGACAATGCACCTCCAATAGTTTCAAAATAAACATAGCTACCATCAACCTCCAGTGCTTGAATATGTTAGAAATACCATAGTGTCGAGGTTTCATCATCAAGAAAACTAGTGGGTAAAGAGAAAGATATAATGGAAAAATACAAAGAAATTAAATTGAAGAATGAAGCATTGAAAACTGTAACTTATGCCCAGCATTAGAAACAAACTCCTAGTGACCAAAACAGATTACTTTCAACTTTTTATTACAAAACTATAAATATGCAAATGACATTTTTGCAGCTAACAGTGCAGGCTCCAAAATCATTAGCAGATTACAAGAAAGCAACCTTTGAAGTTCTTGCTAAAGATGTACATCCCATAGGACATATTGAGTTTCATAAACAAGTAAGAGAAATGATCTATTCCACTATTACAAACAAGGCTTTAGGTTTCCAAAAACTACAAAATTCTTTAGAAAATATCAGGGCACAGTTAAAACTAGAGAAAGCTTCTTCACAAGCAAAGGATAGCAGGATAAAATCGCTCGAAAAATTGGTCATGGAGGTTGGATATAATACAAAGGATATCAAAGCATCAGAAGAGCTTATCAAGAAGAAGAATGTAGACATATTTTCATTGAAGAAAGAACTTAAGTTAACCACAACAGAACATCCCCAAACTAAAGAAGTTTTTGAGAATGAAAATCAGAAGGATGAAATGATGAATCTCATCATTCAGTTGATAGCTCAACTAAAAGAGATGGAAACTGAAATGGAAAAATTAGTGGAGGAAAAACAAGCCAGCATGGAAGTGATCCCTATTATTTCCATTCCTATAGCTTCAACATCAGCTCGAGTAGTTACAACAGTCGCAAATACTACAACAGTTCTAGTGACAACAAATGTTCCAACAAGTACACCAGCTACTACACCAGCAAAAGCATCATCTCATCCCAATGATGAGGCAAGTAAATTAATTAAAGCAATGCAGGATATGTCAATTCAATCTATTGAGATCAGTAGGCTTAAAGAACAAGTAAAAAGTCTATAATATGAAAAGAATTAGCTCAGGTAATGCTTAAGGTTGAAACACAAAAGTCAAACAGATTGAATGACAGGATACAGAAGTTAGAAAAAGAATTTGCATTGGAAAAGCCTTTAGTCCAAGCAAAGCAACAACTGTGGGCCAATATAATTAACTCCGTTAATGATATTTGGCCTTCTATCCAAGTTATATTTGAACAGAAAGATTTGATAAAGGAAGTTAGTGAAGCTATTCAGAAATTCAAAGAAGAGTTTGGAAAGAAACCAGAGGAAGTCACTGAGATAATTAAGTTTCTCAATTCTAAAATCCAACATGAATTAGAATAAATTGGTATAAGTGATAGAAAAAAAAAAATTAGATCTGAAAAAAGTAATTTCCAAGAGAAATCAGAAGACCGAGCTTGACGATAAGTGTCAAACTATGGAGCTTGCAGTGAACAGATTCATGAAATTTTTTTCTTTTTCGAGACAAAAAGGTCTGCCTAATCCATTAGTGATTAATGACAAACTAGTGACGCATGAATATTATGATAAAAAGATCAGGGAAGTAGCTAAAGAAAATTCCAAAAATTCCTCATTGAAATGAATTACTATAAGAAAAGTACCCTTTTAAATATTTGAAAATATCTTTTACCTACATCATGAGGTAAATCATATTTTTGTAAACAAGCCTGTGTTTACCAAGTACACTGAAGCAGATGATATTTACAGGAGGATGGTAAAATCAAATTTTGAGGTGAAGAAAGCTGGGAAAAATTGTGTCATTTACTGTGGGAGGTAAAAGTAAAAATAGGTTGAAGAGTAAACACATCTGGAAAATAAAGAAAAGAAAGGTAAATTATGAATACATATAAAAGACAAATTTAAAAGAAAATTTAGATGACAAGCAACGTGAAAGACAAGCCAGCGTGAAATCCAACCAGCATGAAAGACAACAAATATCACAGAAGCAGACAATAATCAAATAAACAGCGACAACTTGCATTTAGTTTATAGGTGTCTCTATCTTCTTTTAAGAAGATATTTTATTTTCCTTGAATAAATCCTAAATCAGTTTATATGATATTTTCTATTAAGTTTTGTATGAATATTTCATCAATTCGAGGTATTGAGGGTGGATTCCTGAACATTTCTATAGCTGAATTGAGCTATTACCTGAGGGTTTATTGTACCATTTTCAAGTTGAAAGATAGAACAAGTAATAAAGGCATTTCATTATAGGATTCATGTGTTGAGATACTTTAGTGAAGTACATTTAAATTGTTGATTGTTATTTTCTTAAGTATTCCATAAACTTACATGTTTTCCAAATTTAAATGTTATAAGAGGAATATTATTGCAGAATTTGTTTAAATACAATATGTTCTGAACTGTTATTCATTTTTATGTTTTCTTTTTATATCTGGATTGACCTCTTTCACCTTCCTTCATCATATAGTTTAAGGAATCCTGAACTATTCCTTGATCCCAATTGAAAACCACTTCACCATTCAGCTTTTAAGATCTGATTTTGCTCAACTAGCCTGCCTTATAACACTTCCTTTAGAACTTGATTCTATATTATTTTCTTGATATATTGACTCCATATCCCAATGGAAAATTAGGAAAGACAACTATCCATCTAGATCAGTAATTCCACCAACAAATCAAAATCAAACCAAATCAATATTACATAACGAGCCTAAAATCAATTAAAACAACAAAATAAATCATTAAGAGACAACTCTCTCTGAGCATTAATAAGGCTAGATCATAATTTCCAAAAGTGGTTGATAGTTCCCTCTAACTATGAGGGGTTTCCGTAGTGTATTAAATTAGATATCATTTTTGGGATTCAACTGTGTTAATTAAGTCATTCATCTATGTCCATTTCCATGAGAGGTAGTCGTAACTAAGAAATATTAGTTACCTCTAATATTTCTAGTCGTAAGTAAGAAATATTAGTTACCTCTAATATTTCTTGAAACACACATAACAATGCTAGGAAATTTTGGAGAGATAACGTAGTCAACACCTGCATCCTCCCCAAACCTATTGTACAATATTTGCAAATTACATGATCAATTATCACCCAAGCACCCCTTACTTTCCACAAGTTTATAAAAAATACTTTGTGTTAAAGTTTACATGGAAATGGAAATAAATACCCCCTGATATCAATGCAATGCCTAAAACATCATTGTTAATTAACAAGTGATGGAAAACACATCATCATTTTTATAGTTATATTACAACATGTGATTTACAAAAATAAGGCCATGACAAGCTAACACATATAGAAAAAACCCCCCTCACTTACAAAAGTGAATTGGTTATCTTAATGTGGCAGATTCACTTGTCGAACATCTTTTTCAACTGATTCATGCAGAGACATTTTTTCCTTAACACGTTGCTCTAGATGGAGCCTCAAAAATGTGGCTATTTGATGAACACCTCTATTGAAATGACTATAATAAGTCTTCTTCCTCCAAACCTGCTTAGCATGATTCTTTCCCTCTTGTGGAGAAGGCCTTTCACACCTCCTTCTATTTCATGCTGCCATTTATGCTCATCATTAACATGATTGTAATGAAAATGAGCTTTATAACACTGATACATGTTATACCTTTCCTTGCTTTCTCTGATGCAATTATGGCAATGATGGTGATGTGTTCCCTTCATTCTCTTTCCTTGATGGTTTCAACAATGTCATAGAAGATATTGACACTGTTGAGAATTCTCCTTCGGTGTATCCCAAACCTGAAAATCAAGTTCTTTGCATGACCTCCAATTACTGAGTCATGCCATAGCCATTAACACCAAGTCCTTCTCATTTATAGCCCATCTTGGTAAGGAGTCGCATGGAAGTTCATTTAATGGGCACCTCCACATTTAAAACAGAAATAAAATCATTTGAAGGTGAAACTAAGGAACGATAAACATTTTTTGCCCTAGATTTTGATTCATAAATAGGATATGAGGGCTTCTCTAAGACTTTGTTGCGGTTAAATCATCCAAGGCCTCCTTTCTGGCTCGTAGTTGAAGTTGCAACCTATGCTTCTCCTCTTTATATTCTTGTAGAAGAAGGATTCAATTCAACTTTCTCTGCTTGAAGGCTCTAGGTTATCTCCTCATTCAAATTATGAGAAGACGATGAGGGTGATGAAAGTTCAGTGGAAGATGATGGAGCATCGTTATTTGCTCCTTCCTTCTTTGGTTCCTCTATTATCTTCTTAGAAGATTCATAAATTATGTCCACCATTATTGGTATCTTTAGGAAGGACTAGTATATTTATTTGTAATCCTCCATTGTTGTACATTCAATCATTCACACTCGTAATTCACATCAACGAGAAGATCACTCTGATACCAAACTTGATTCGGGTTCATTCAGATACCAGAATTATCCAAGATATTTCATTTCGTGTTGTTAATATAATTCCATTTAAAAGATAATAAAAGAACCACATTTGTATGCTTAAACAAGAGGAAACATAACAATGATCAAAAAATAAGAAAAACATGACACATTTGATAACGGAGTTCACCCAGTGTGTGTTACGTCTTCGGGCCCAGTGTCAAGATAGTGGAGGTCACTTCATATAATTGTTGTAATAATGATGATGATCTAAATGGAATATTCTTTGTAATAACAAGGACATATACCCTGAGTAAGTGTGGCTTGTCTCTCAATGATATGTTATCCCTATAGGAACTCTGACCCAGAATGGGCTTTCCTTCAGCATGACAAGCTAATACAATCTCACAATTGTGTGGCAACAACCATCCTTCAACATAGTGTCAAACGAGGATATCAAGAACAATGCATCATCTTAGTAAAAAAAAAGGACGCATAACATAACTACATTGTGTGCCTCCATATTCAAGATGGCCTAAAACTGCAAAGCTCAGGTACTGAAACTGACTGCACCATTGAATTCGTGGTGATGAGTAGTGTAGAATCGGTTGTCAGCTCGTCTGATTTCGACACCGTCAAAATCTGGGTCTTCAGAAATATTTTATATTTCTCAATATTATTCAAACATTCCACGTTGCAGGGCACCTGTAATTCTGCTGCTCAGATGGCGAATATGACTTCACCATCATGCTCCCTATGAAGTTTTGAGAAAAATGACTATAAACTTCATAACATTCAGACACTGCAAAAATTTACCTCCTAAGGAATATTCTAGGCATAAAATGATTCCTTAGTTCTAGGTTTCCCCCTTCTGAAACTCGTGGTTTCACTCTTGGTTTTTCTAGTCGTAACTCTACTTGAAGCTCCTTCGGTCCCTTGGCAAATGAATAAAATTCAGGTTTAAATATTGAGGAGCCAAGATAATTTACAAGTCATGGTCGTTGGGCACATTGGTAACATGTTGGGAGTGGGTTGTTGTGGGCTCCAACCCCACCTACTCCATACTTGGAGCACATTTTCTTTTATTAAGAAAAAATTATTATTGTTTTGGTCATTGGTTAAACATATTGTAATTGTTTGGTTAAACAATATATATATATATATATATATATATATATATATATATATGTACATATATATATATATATATGTACATATATATGTATATATATGTATATATATATGTATATATATATGTATATATATGTACATATATGTATATATATGTACATACATATGTATATATATATGGCTTGTTGGAACGGTGGTGGGGGTGGTGGGGTTTGATCGCATTCCACGCCAACTTTCAAATTTATTTTGAAATTTACCACTCCTGCCACCACTTTTTTTAATATATATTTTTTTTTAAAACAAATAATTATCCATTTTTAAATTTTCTAAAAATAAGGGATACTTGGAAAATTATGTAGGAAATAATTTCTACCACATTCGGAAGGTAGATTCCATGCCCTAGACTTGCTAAATTTGCAGGATGATAAATCTTGTCCCACATGCCCACTTTGGCCAAAATTTTTACCACCCTATATCCTTCATATGAACTCGGATTGGAGTGTCGTTCACACCATTGGAATCAGGGCAACAAGCACTTCGATATAGACGTAAATCAACACAAATCTAACCACATTTAATTTTTAGCTATCATAAGCCCTCTTTGGCCTCTGAGTGTGTCTAAAGAAACTTAGATCACTCGTGGTGTGGTGTATGCATGTATAAAGGTTTCCTTTGGGAAGTTATGAGCTTGAAACCATAGCCATGCATGTCTATTTAAGACATGCCTATTCATGCAATTGTTTGGTTGCAGTTGCTGACCTTAGTGGCTTATTATTTAGAAAACCTACGTGCATGATTTTGAGTAGTTTTTCCCTCTGATAAACGAGAAATAGATTGGTAAAAACTCACTCGAATCCCTAGGGAAACTATAAATAACAAAGGGAACTAGGGCGAGGCATTGAACCAAAGTAGGAGGTCATTGTAACTATCTCTCATGCATTAACAATTATCTTGGGACACCATTAATCAAGATCCAATTAAGGGAATTCATGTTAAGAAATTTCTTTGTTTATGGTTCTTATATTTGTTAGAAGTGTGCTAATTGGGTTGAATCTAGATAGCCGTAGGTGTTAATATATTTTTATTTTAAAATTTTGGTTTTCATAGTTGATGAGTTTATCCGATGGAATTATTCTATACAATAGGGTTGACCTCCTAATGTGGAGGCTCCACCTCAATGTAGATGTAGGATTGATCACACAGTGGAGATATTCTTGCACATCCCTGTATGTAGAGGAACTATTATTTTTTCTACAAATGTTGAGCATATAGTGACATAAAAAGTTGACAAAATTCCACTACCTCAATCGTATCCTTCTTTGACTCGACCCTCTATGTGCATATTCTCCAGTTGAGTGTATATTCAACCTAATATTTTTGGTATGATAGTATTTACTAAGAGTCCATTGTGGTTGATTTACACCAAATGTAAGATCCTAGTGCACGATCTCATAGTTTCATTATAGGTTTCCCTAAGGAAATATGCATACTATAGACTAGTATCAGATGTCCCATCCCCACCACATACAACCTCTCTCTTATCTTACTAGTAAATTAAAACAACTTCATTATTTATATCCTTTAGTAGATACAATGTAGGTACCTCCACAACATCGACATCATTCCCCCAATTCACATTTTCTATAGTTTGTATTAACCCTTTGCGTAGTATGCCCATGTTCAATGTCAGAGGACTCAATTCTATGTACCAATCTAGTTTTGAGGGACCATTTTTTAGTCCTAGAATTTAAATTAGAAGTTAATTTACACCTAATACCAGGTTTCCTTTTCGATGGAAATCCAACAATAGGCCCATACCATTCCATAGAAGTACGAGGGACACAATTTTTTCCAAAAAATTCACTAATTTTTGACGAAGTTAATATTTAAGCGGTTAAACTTTCCATGAAGCCCTTAAGTTCCTTGGAATTTAAAATCAGCTGGGGATTTATTCTTGGTAATGAATTCTACCATTGGGGTTCCAATTTTTATGGTAGCCTTTTTGGTCTAGGATGTTTTCCTCTTGGCACATTGTTTGGTATTGGAAGTCATCAAACTTTTGGGAATCTTTTGGATATTAAGGGAAAATGCCTTATAGGAAATAACACTTATGCCATTTCCCTAGGTCTTAGAAATAATCCATCTAGGAATCTTAATTTTTCAAGAGTCCCATTGGCTTCTAGGAATTTAGATATGTGTGGATTGAAAAATCCATTTTGGTCGCTGGGAAACAATCTCCTCCTTGACACTCATTAAAATGACCACTCCTGGAGACACTTGCATTTCTTAATATATCAAATTTAATGAAAAATTCCTCAATCATAATCCTTTGTGGCCAATTTTCTCTATGGACTTACCCATTAACATTCCCAAATTCAATGAAAAGTACAAAATATATTGTAGCTCACATCACAAAGTATCATTTATGGTGTTCATATCACTTATTCATGGATGATAGCATTTAAATACTATTTTTCCAATAGAATCTTACTATTGGTGCCTCCAAGTGGTATAATCACATTGAGAGCACTACATATGGTGAATTTAGTCTTCAGTTCGCCAAGTCGTCTAGTTTACCCGATGAGGGTTACTTTGTCATGATTCATTTTGAATTTTTTAGTTTGATTCCATGGTGGCATGCTGATGTGATGGTGTGCGTGTGGTATTTTTTATGGTGGTAATTATGTAAAGGACTTAACACCTAAAGCTAAGTGGTACAAAAATCCAAATGCAAATGTAATTTACCTAAGTCTCAACAACTAAATACCTAGTGCATCAAAACTATGGTGTTAAAAACTATTGCAATACATTTCTATGTATTATCCCTTCAGACCGTATATTAAAACTTTGTAATAAAACTATTACAATTGTAATACAAACAACAGTTAATTGTTAGGATTAAACCGTAGTGGAAGCACGTGGAAGAAGCTTTATGAATAGGAGAATAGCATCATCAAGAAATTGTTGCCGAAAATGTTGAACAGGATGTTTGAAGTTGTGCCATGTGAACATGTTAATAGTTACTGCAACATCTAACAACTAGATTTTCCACATCTAACCGCAACCACCAGAGGCATGATATCTGTCACATGCGGGTGGTTGGCCACACTGTCGTGAAGCTGCTAGTAGAAGACAGTGAGGTGGAAACATTCGATTAGACCACAGCAGTCACATACTGACATTTTGATCCTCCATGCACTATTAATTAGCTGTGAACGTTAAATTTATATCCTAATGTTTTATTTGGGTTTTGGTTGCTCTAAATTAAGTTTTTAAGAGTTGTAAATAAACCACCTTGAACCTAATCTCCACCAGACGTGCACTTGCAATTAGATCGAGACCTATTTGTTATCTAAACCACCATAAATGTAAAACCATCTGCCATGTTTGGAGCTCCAGAAAACCTCTTTAACGTTGGAATTTTCTTCATGAAGGGGACCACGTGAACTTGTATTCAATTTCTGAGAGACAGGAAATTTTTTTTTTAGCATTGCTAGATCACTCCAAGGTGAAATCAGGAACCGAGATAGCCGTTGGAAAGCTACAAAAGAGACTTTTTCTATTTTAAATGACCTTAAGTGCCTATGAGAATTATAATTACAGTATTTTAATATGTAAATATCTCCTCATATTAATCCTAATAAAGTGGGTGCCCATCTTGAAAGGGGACCCAGAGATGTAGACCACCAGGCATGAACACCATAATCAATGTTTGCTATATCTAATATTTGTTATTTGCTACAATTTAATTCTTAATATGTTTCTAGTTTAAGTCTTAAATTATTTAGATTTCCTTCAGTCTTCCACATTAATCAGTTCATATAACAAGCAATTCATTGATGGAAATTAATCAGTTCTACTTCAGCATTTAATTTCGATCACATTCAGATCATATATTTTGGTATCAGAGTAGGTTGTGCTTTGTAGTATTTTTTCCAGTGAATTTTAACAAGGTCAAAATTGAGACATGGAGAAGGAGCACTTGAGGATATAGACTCATAAGTTGTAAAGCAAAAATTCACTCATTAATCGACAATGGGAGGAACCGATGCAGGTGAAACTCCAAAAGTGAAGTTCATGGGTGAAGAATAGATTCAGAAAATGTTATTGAACATGCAGTAGATATTGGGAGAACAATATTAAGATAAGAAGGTGAGAGATTCAATTTCTTCTTCAAAGGCATCAAAGAAGGACATGGGGAAAGGAAAAGTTGATAAACCTCCTTCTCATACATCATCTTCATCTTCATCATCTTCTTCTTCTTCTTCTAGTTTAGATTATAAAAAAGAAAAGAAACCTTAAAAATATCTTTTGAAACTTGATGTAAAATTTGAACTACCTATATATGATGGTGAAATGAACCCAATGAAACTAGATAACTGGACTAAATAGTTTGAAGTGTATTGTAGGATTCAAAAATTTCTGATGAAAAGACAAAAATCCTCTTAACTGCTCTTATGATGGGGGGAACTGCTTTAATCTTGTGGGAGAGTAAAGCATAGATAGATTTAAAGTGCAACGTTAAATTCATCTCCTAATGGTCTAAGTTTTTAAAACTCTTAGGAAACAATTCTATCCATTGGCATACATGCAGCAAGATTCTATTGGTTGGAAGCATTTGTGGCAAGGTAAGGGACATAGTGTTATTGAGTTTACTTAGGATTTCATGAAGAAAGTGTTGGCACTTGGTATTCCTTTGGATACACATGAAAATTTATTAAAGTACATTGGATGTTTACATTCATATTTTCAGCATAAGTTATTGATGTTTAATTCTAATGACATTAATGAAGTATGTGTTCAAGCCATACATATTGAATCAAGTGGAAGACCATTCAAGTTTTCACAGAAAGCATCCAAACAATTGGAAATCGAGGATTCCAAATACAACAAGAGGAAGAGAAATTTGAGGGAAAGAAAGCATCGACAACTGAGAAGGAAGGTGAAATACCTACTTGTTCTCACTACCAAAGGATTAGATATGATGAAGCCAAATGTCTCAAACTTCACCCAAAACTCAGACCAAAGAAGTTCCAGAAGAAGAAACGTGAAAGGAAGGCTAATTAAGAAATCCAACAAGATTCAGGCTCTAATTCAGCTGATGAGAGGAAATAATTGCAATGGTTTCTACAAGTAAACGTTCCATCACTAGTTCTAGTACTAGTACTTCTATATATTCTTCAAACATAAATCAGTTGGATGAATATAAAATAGTTGAATTATTTCACATAAGGGTAACTTCTGAGCACGAAAAAATAGATACATTGTTTGACAATGGATCACAAGAAAATTTAATATCTGAAGAATTAGTTAAGAAATTGGGTTTGGAGATAGAGAATCATCCAAGACCATACCCACTAGATTGGTTAAAAGAGAAGACTCACATTAATTTCAGAAAAGTAGTGTCGTTTAAAATTTTCCATCACAGCTATTTACATTGCTGAAGTAGATTTAGATGTGATACCATTAGGCATATGTTGAATATTTTTGGGAATTCCTTATCTCTATGAACATGATGCAGTGTTTCATAGGAAAGAGCATAAATATCATCTTAAAAAATATGGAATTGACTACATTGTCTAGGCACATAAAATCAAAACTCACTTGGATTTAGTTACTGCTAAGTAGATAAATGGACTAATAAGTTAAAGTAAGAGATATGTACTGATGGTTGTAAAGAACAACATAAAGGTCATTATGATTATTTTTCAGGTTGTGATTCTTAGTTTAAATATAGTTTGGTTAAAGTGGTATATTATTTTCAAAGTCTATTTAAAGAACAAAAACATTTGCCTCCTAAACTGGAAATACAACATGAGATAAAGTTGATGTTTGATGCCCCTCTTCCTAATGTAGGAATGTATCACATGTCCATTATATAGAACGAAGAAATAAAGAAACAAATCCAAGTGCTAATTGAAAAAAACTTCATTCGACCTAGTTCATCTCCATGTGGTGCACCCATAATTTTGGTTCTGAAGAAATACGGGACGTGGGGAATGTGTGTCAACTTTAAATATTTTGATTCATTTAAGCAAGAAATTGTCATAGCACCAAACTTAGCTTTACCAAATCTTCAACAGACATTCAAAATTGAAACATATGCTAGTGGTTATGCAATGGGTGCAGTCTTAATTCAAAATGGGAAACAAATTTGTTTTCGTTCTAAAATTTTTTCTAAGGCAGTAATAAATTATCCGACATATGATAAAGAATTGTTTCCTTTGGTATAAAGTTTAAAGAAATGGAAACACTACTTAATGGGTAAAGAAACAATGATTCACATATCATCAACCGCTTCAGTACCTTCATTCACATACTAAGTTGCAACAATGTCGCCATTACAGATGGATGGGATTTATTCAGTAATTTCACTTAGTAATTAAGTATAAGAAAGGTGTAACCAAAAAAGTAGTTGATATGATGTCTAGACCATATTTTAATGCTTCAGTAGTATTGCAGAATATTTCTTTAAAAATTGAAAGTTATGTAGAAAAATAGAGAACTGATGTTGATTTCAAATATATTTATGAATCACTAACTCAGGGTACTCAGGTGGAAGAAGTAAATTTTCATGTTCATGAGAGGTTGTTATATCATCTGGGTAAGTTGTGCATACCACAGACATAAAGGGCACATCTTATTCAGGAAGTTCATTATTCTTGGATTTCAGGACATTTTGGTGTAAGCCAAACTATGGCGCAAATTCAAAGGTATTTTTACTGGCCTCGCATGTATGAAACAACTGTGAAGTAAATTAAAGTATGTGTGATGTGTTCAGCAAGCAAGCCAAGTAATTGAAATATTGGTTTGTACATACCACTTCCAGTTCCTTTGTGACCATGGGACAACATTTCCATGGATCTTGTCGAAGAACTTCCTATTTGCAGGAGAGGACATGATTACATGTATGTCATGGTTGATTGATTCAACAAGACATACATTCTTGTTCCATGAAAAAAGCAAGTGAATGCAAAACAAAAAACATATATTTTATTTCAACATGTATGGGTTCATTTTTGGTTACCCACTTCCATTATTTCTGACCGATACACTCACTTTGTAAGAGAGATTTGATCTACTTTGTGGGGACCCGTGCACACAAAGTTGAAGAAGAGCACAAATTTTCATGCACAAAGCGACGAACATACAGAAGTGGTGAACGTGAAAGTGGTACATATTGTCTGAGGCTACTACAGCAAGAAGCCTATGTTTTGGGATGAGCCTTTAGCTTATGTACAACATGCTTACAATAGAGGCTTACATTATTTGACTAATCGATCACCTTTTGAAACATGTTTTGGGTATCTACCAAAGTCACCGATGGACGTCATTTTCAGTGAAGAAGATAAAGTGGATGGACTCGATGGATCAAGAAAGGAAGTTAAGTTAATTCAATGGATACAACAGATACATGAAGCAATGTGGATAATTTAGAGAAGAGTTAGGGTAAGTACAAAATGCGCCATGAAAAGAATCAAGTCGACGATCATTTTTAGGCCGGTGATCAGGTATGGTTGTATATCACTAAGGATGGGTTGAAAGGTGAAGGTAAGAAACTGAAACCCATTAGGTATGGTCCTTTCAAGATTGTGTAAAATATTGGAAATAATGCATTATGATTAGATTTACCTCCTTACATGCGCATTTATTCAGTTGTGAATGTATAAAATCTGAAGTTGTATGAACCTCCGATGATCATTGATCCAGAGGAAGATACACAGATTCCTACTGTTGATGATTTTGCAAGTGAGTATATGAACGAGTTGCAGGAAGATACCATCTTGGATAGGAAATTTTTCACTTGCAAGTGAAGAGATGTTGAATATGTTCGAGTAGGAATCAAGGGCATGAATTTGTGCAAGGCGAGGTGGATAGAGATCAGAAAAATGAGTGAGTTGTACCCTCACCTAATGTCTGTTTAAATAAAAAAAATTGGTCCAAAATCTTTCAAGCAGAGAGGATTGATCCAAGAGGATCTTGTTTCAATGTAGATCGAAAGTGAGGTACATAAAACTCCAGTTTGTCCAATGTCCAGTTCAGTTTTCATTTTTGCAGGTCCTCCATGTTGGGTATGTGTTATATTCTTTCCATGACTAGCACGCAACAAGGGGGTGAAATACCCCACTGTACGTTGTGTCGGGTGCAGCAGGGCGGTCACAGGGGGGGCGACAGCCCCCTTGTCGGGGTTCGGGGCAGTGCCCCGCGAAATGTTTTTTCGTCCTTATTTTCCAATGGGTAGACCCGCCCATGGTTTTGTTCATGGGTTTGCACATAGTTTTGGGGCGTGATGGTTTTTGGCCACTGGTATTTTGTAGATCCGCTCAAGGGAACTACAGTTATGTTCTAATACAGGGTTAATGGATTGGGGTTTATGTACGCTTCAACATGTATATATATGTGTTCTAACACTAAAAGGAATATAATTAAAAATCAAGTTGGTCGTCCCACTTTGGGATCTAGGGGAAAAAATTTGTGTATATCTATTTTATGTTTTGTGCTCTCGCTATTATTTATTTTCTGTTTTAAGATTTTTTCGTAGATAATTTTTGTATAGGGATAAAACCTACACTTCTATTTACCTGATCAAGATTACTTTGTCATGATTAAGTTTGAATTCATCAGTCTGATTCGATTGTGGCATGTTGATGTCATGATGTGTGTGTGGTATCTATGATGGTGGTAATTATGTAAAGGAATTAACACGTAAACCTAAGTGGTGTAAAAATCCTAATGCAAATGTAATAGGCCTAAGTCTCAACACCTAAATTCCTAGCACATGAAACCTATGGTGTTAAAACCTAGTCCAATACATTGATATGTATTAACCTTTCGGATCTTATATTGGAACTTTGTAATAAAACTGTTACAAATTTAATACAAACAAAAATTAATCATCAGGGTCAAACTGCAGTGGAACCACGTGGAAGAAGGTTTGTGACCAGGAGGAGACCGCCATTGGGAAACTGTTGCAAAAATCGTTGAAAAAATCATGTGGAGTTGTGGCATGTGAATGTATCAGAAGATATCAGAATAGCTAACCGCCGAAGGTTCCATAGCTGACAACAACCGCCAGAGGAAGGGTATTTTTCACATGTGGGTAGTTCACTACATCATTGCGAAGCCTCCAGGACAATACTGCGATGTGGCAACATCCGGTTAGACCGTGGTGGTCACATACTGACAGTTTGATGCTTCGCACAGTTAATTAGATGCCAAGGCTAAATTTATATCTCAAGGTTTAATTTGGGTTTTGGTTGCTCTAAATTAAATTTTTAAGAGTTGAAAATAAACAACATTTAACCTAATCTCCACTAGGTGTGCACTTGCAATTAGACCGACACCTCCTTCTTATATAAACTGCCATAAATGTAAAACCATATGCCATGTTTGAGCTAGAGACAACCTATTTAACCTTGGCATTTTATTCATGAAGGGAACAATGTGAACTTGTATTCAGTTTCTAAGAGACATAGGCATTTTTTTTTCAGTGTTGCTAGGCCGTCCAGAGGCGGAATCGAGAATCAAGACAAGAGTTCGAAAGCTAGGAGGAAGAGTTTTATGTTTTTAGTGGCTAGAAGTGTTTGCGAGCATGATCATCCTGGTTTTTTTGGTGTAAACACCTACTTGGATTAATACTAATAAAGCAGACGCCCATCTTGAAAGTGGACACAAAGACATAGTGCACCAGGGTCGAACTCCGTAATCAATGTTTTTTTTCTCTGATCTCTGTTCTTTGATGCAATTTCATTCTTAATATGCTGATGGTTTAAGCAATAAATGCTTTAGATTTCATTCAGTATTTCACATTAAGGAGTTCAATCAAAAATTAATTCATTGATGGAAATTAATCAATTCTACTTCAGCGCATAATTTCGATGACATTCAGATCAATTATTTTCTTTGGCATATGAATTTGTTAATAATTATTAATTTACTTTTAGGTACAAATAAGAAATGATATTATATGAACTTATATTAAACTACTTCCACATATATATTTTATTATATACACGAGTGGATGTCACAACATAGGTTATTTCAAACTATGTTTCTGGATGGGATAGTGTAAGATTAGTTCACTAAATCTCCCTTTCCTAATACCCCTAAGGATGTTAGTAAGGTAGGATCCCAAACCTAAGAGCAGATGATCAAGCATGCCCATGAAATTACTATCATCTTTTCTCAAGAAAACACCTTCTATGAAATGATCCCTATTCTCCTTAGTCATTGAACAATGTTGAAAAAACTAAGCTAGGATTGCATGCTAATGGTTTTGTTAGTTTTGTGTCCTTTATAAATGTAGTACAACTATCCACTCATATAGGCCAATTGAATATCACTTATATTTCCTTGACAACTAGACCTACCACCAAAATTCCCAGTGCTCATACTAAAACCTTTAAGGTGAACACAATGTAATCCACACCCTCAAGGAACCCTTAATAGCTTTTAGGTAGGAATAAAAAAAAAAATTAAAAGAAATATTTGACTTGTATATTCAAAATCACAAGAAAAATAAAAAAACCTCAAAGAGTAAAATAATTACTAAAAATGGAAATAACTAATTAGGTAAAGATGTTAAAAATACAAAAAAAACACAACCCAAGGCCTAAAATGTTTAGATACATAGTATGGTCATCATTTTGTTGGCAGATTCATATAGAAAGGGTTATCAGAAAACAATACTATAGGTTACAAATTCTCAAACAAAAAAATTATGAGGATCATTATGAATTAAACCCTACAGTGAATACATGTTAATAAGTTGATATTACACATCTCAAAAATAGAAACAACTAAGTCATACAACAATATATGACATATAACATACAGTATAACAAATTAAAATCCAAGTAAGAATTTATTAAATTGGTGGAAGCCATGGGGAGGGCTTGCAACTCAGCTCAATGAACCACTTTGGGACAGTTCATGGTGAATCCTATGCCTGTAAGAAAATGTTCCAGCTCTCCAAATTTTATTTGAAACAAAAAGGTATAAAAAATATAAAAGGAAATTTTGAGTTCAAATAGTGAGGAAATATCAAATGTCATTATATCATAGGTTTGATAATTAAATTGATCATGGTGAATGAGGAGAAAAACCTTGTCTATTTGTAACAAAATAGTTGCTAGATTTTATGTGGTCAAATATCATTTAATGGTTAGTGAGGTATTTTGTTACTTTTTTGTGAGAGTAAAAGAGAAGAAGTAGTAGTTAGTGATGTTTGTTTGGGTAACTAAAAAAAATTATTATTTATTTATTTAATTAATGAAAAAAATCCTTAAATAAATGATTTGTTAGGTTATTTCCATTTTACTAGGTGAAATGGCTATAAATAATTAATAAATGAATTATTTTAAATAATTTCTATGGTAAAAAACAAAAGGAGTACAAATTAATTTCGTACTTTATCTTTTATAGGTTTTTAATTTTTTTCAAGCATATTTTTGAGTAGAATTTTCATATAATATGGCAAGGATTCGTTGGAATCATAAGTTTGAGTTGTCAACTCTCCATAATACAAGTGTCCTAGAGGTCTTTAGGGCATTGAATCAATATATGCAATCAAAAATTCATTTAAACAACAAATGATCATGATTTTACTAAGATATACTCGTCGAATTTCGATGAAAAACTCCATAATGTGTATAAATTAGAAAATGCAAAAAAAATCATATTATCATCCTATAGGTAAGTAAAATTATGATAATATTTTAATTTTATTGAATTTAGAAGTCACTCTAATGTAAATGGATAATTTAATGGAAATAACATAGGAAAAGTGCTTCCTTAAGCTATTTCCATATCTATGTTAGTCATCAGTAATTTTTTGCTGATATCAAAATATGACTAAGTTATAATACTAGATTTCTAAAAATAATATTTGAGAAGCATTGCGAGTTCTAGAAATCTCATTGCCTTCATCATCCTAAACTTGACTATTTTAATAAATTTGCCTATCTTTGCCTTCTCAAAACTACCCTGCTACTCCAAGAAAACTCTATTTTCTGGGCCTATTTTCCTCATTTCATCACCTCACCTACATCCTCATTCATCCCCTTCTTCCCCTCTATAAAACTTCAAAACACCTCCCCTATTTCATCATTTTTTCTAAAAAACCTTAAACAATGTAAAAATCCATTTTATATTGTTTAAGCTCTTACTTTTAGCCTATCAGACCCTCTAAAACATTACAAAAACTCTTTTTTTCTATTAAACCTACCCTTTGCATAGATTGGGCATTTATCCCCTTCTCATCTCAGCCCCCAGTCCCCTCTACTCCCATAGGACCGTTTCCTCCACTATATCCTAGCCCTTTCCCTACTCAAAACTCCTCCGCCCCTTTTATTTTACATACCCGCGTAAGCCTTATAAAACCCCTCCAAAATGATAATCCAACCCCTCTTACTTCACCTCGCCTCTTTATTTTCTTCCAGGCTGCATCCGCGGTTGATTTGGATCCATGGGCCCCATCCAACTATCCTCGCATCCCCTCCCTTCATTCCACATTAATCCATCCCCACACTACCTAAAAAATCCCACCACTTCATCATGCCCAGGCGCCGCTCTCCACTTAGCCCTTCATCCAATAAAACTCTGCCACCTGTCTGTGGGCTCCACTCCCTAGACCTGTGCCCTACTCTCGGACTCTGTTTGCACCATCGATCTCACTCCTTGAGATCCGATAGTCCAGATCCCATATCGTGTAGAAAATGGTGCCAAACTTTAACACTCCTCACCTGCGCGAAATGGGCAGTTTTTCCCCGCCATGTGGCAATCGCCTAGTGGAATCGTACAACCCCCACTCAAAACCATTTACCACATTTCACCTATGCCATAAACCATTTGTGGTTTTCCAAAACTACTTTCTTCCCCGTCACGCAAAATTTTAAATTATTTCACCTCTGTTCAATATCCGCCATGTTCCACCTCTGGAACCCTTCCTTCTACACCTTATCCCCATCTGAAAGCTAGCCCCAACGCTTCAAAATCCCAAAAAATTCAATTTTAACCTTCTTCCAGGTTTTTAAGTTAACATTGTTTTGTGTTTTTTGCAGGTTTTTAATGATGGTGATGCACAAAGGGGCATTCCAACGGTCAAAATAACCTCTGGAAGACAATCTAGGAGGTAAAATGACGTAAGAAGGGCCAGAAGGGCTTCCATAAGGGTTTTGCCTCGATGAATCATAATCGTTGATGGGTTATAAAACCCTCCAGCACATGAAGACCGCCTCGCTACACATAAAGGACAAATATAGACAATTACAACAGAAGACGCAATGAATACATAAAGAATAGAAGGATTAATGTCCTAATTGAAAATTAGAGGGTAAAACACAAAATATTAGCCATCAAAACAGTGTTTAAAGACAAAGGTCAAAGGTTTAAAAATAAAGAATGAATAAACAAACAGTCATAAAGTAGAAATAAAGGATAAAGACAGTGAGACAGACTACAAAGGCTTAATCAAGATTCAAAGGTTTGATAACTGAATTTTATAATTAAACAAAGGTAGATTAACCCAAGGACAGCTTTGAATGACTAAATCAAGAAGCATTTACTCCTCCAAAGACCAAACTTCCACCTACATCATGATTTCTTTTCATAAAGGCATTTGGTAATTATTACATAGTTAGAGATATTTTTATCTATCATAGTTAGAGATACATAGTTAGAGAGTGAAACCAAGCAAATAAGTGGTGAATCCATACTCCTTTGAGTAGAACTTGAGATATTGTTTCTGAAACTTCCTTAAATCATTCTTACTAGAGTGTAAATTAGGGAAGTGTGTGGTGTGCCCTGTCCTATGTACTGCCTCAAACGGTTGCTTCAAAGATCCCTAAAGAGTTAGTCAAAAGAAAATTAGATTATTTCTGTTTGATCTGAGGCTGCTATCAATGTTATCTTATATGTTTTCTTTATATGAAAGTAGTATTTTGATTGCTGGATTATTTTATGAAAGATTTGCTTATTATAATTTTGTCTAAAGAAGTCTATGGTCATTCTTGTCCTTTGGCTTGCTTCAAAACAGACACCTTAAACAATTTCTCTTGTTTAAAGTACATGATAAAGGATTCTTAATTTCCCTTTGTCCTACTTTTCATTCTTATCCTTAATGTTCATCTCATTATCCTAAAAAATTTGAAGATCCACTGGCCAAGTTAGATTTACCCTATGATACTCCCCAATCCTTTTATGAAATTATCATGACTTTAATTTGACTCCATTTCACAATGACTTAGATATTTCCTCATTCTACTTATGCTATTTGATCATCTTGTCCAACCAAAACAAACAACAAAAACCTTCTACTTAACAACTACCCTAAAATCAACCCTTAAAAGAAAATAGGAATATATCCTTTGCAAACAACTCGAGAGATCCCTCTCTAAGTCTAGGAAGGCTGGGTCCTAGAACTCTAAAGACTGGTTCCATGTTGCCTTGTCATTTGGTATGCCAATTCGCCAAATAATAGGACCACAACATTATGTCGATCACGATGGGACCTTCTGAGTAAGTTCATGCTTAAATATTCCTTAAAATATTTATAAACCCTTGACTGATAGTATCTGGTGGTTTATCTCCCATCTCATCGCCACACAACATTCTGGTGATCATGGTGGGACATTCTGAGTTAGTGAAAAACTAAATATACCTTAGGACTCCAAAAACGATTATTAAATCATAGAAAACTCAGGTGATGGCCATAGAGTAGACTTTCTTTGTTTCACCATCTTAGCTAAATGATGATTCAGGTATAGAAAACTATTACAAACCATAGAACCATAGAAAAACTCAGAAAAACCCAAAAAAATTCTTACGTTGATTTCAATTTACTCATTTGGTGGTGGACCATAAGACATTTTACCTTCAAAAAGCTAAAAAATTTCCACTTGGAAATTCCACTAGCCCTAGTAGGCATATTAATCCACTAGTTCTTTTAGATTCCCTCGATATTGCATCAAATTGGTCCTAAATAAGTTTAGAATCCTAGTCCCATATTTTAGAAGTATCCTAAACACTAAGAGAGGTCAAAACTTTTGAAAACAATCCTTAAAACTTTCAGCCTCTCTAATTTTTGAACTTGAAATCTGGCTTCACATAGGATCGATACCAGATCTCATCTAGACCCTAATCCTCCTACAATATTTAATGATCCAAAAAATATTTTGTGGAAAACTTTTAAGGATGGAAATTTCACTACTGATAGGACCATCTAAAGAACAAGATCTGTCCCTAAAAACATTTTAGTCTTGAAAGATCCTCACTTTGACTTTTCTCATACAAATAACCTATTTAGAACCAAGTCACATAGTAATATTGACCAATCGGACCTTGAGCCCACAGATTTGCAGCAGAAATTTAGTAGAGAAGCATCTCCTTCCACTCCTCCTAATTTTCAGCTTCTCCACCACTTCAGTTCTTTCCATAGAAAATCTGCTCATAATCAGTCTGCTGGTCCAAGTACTTCCACCTCTCACATCCACACATCCACTATTCCAAACACTATTTTTCATCCCACTTTCCCTTTCATAAATCCAAATTTTGTAATTCCCCCATTTTCTCCCACCATGGCAGCATGGTATGCCCCATTAGTGTTACTCAACCATGTAGGTTTTAACCCTGTACAAAAATGATCTACAAACGAATCTTACAAACAAAACATAAAAAATAGAAAGAGCATAAAGCATAAAACAGATATACAGAGAGATTTTCCCCTGGATCCCAAATTGGGACGACAAGCTTGATTTTTCATTATATTCCTTTTAGTGTTACAACACATATATATACATGCGAAGAATACATAAACCCCAATCCATTAACCATGGATTAGAACATAACCATAGTTTCCTTGACCGGATCTACAAAATACCAGGGGCCGAAAACCATGATGCCCCAAAACCATGTGCAAAACCTTTGCACAAAACCATGGGCAGGTCCGCCCACCGGAAAATGCATCTGCAACATTCTGCAAAGTGTCCACCTTTACCAACAACACTCTTTTAGCTTCAACCATATATCTCACAAAGTGATGTTGAACATCAACGTGCGTTGTCTTTGAATGACAAGTAGGGTTCTTAGCTAAGAAAATTGCAGTTTGGCTATCACAGTCAATCCTTATAGCTTGCTGCACGAACACCGTACTTGAACACAATCTCTGCAACCAAATTACTTCCTTGCTTGCATGAGTGTCTGCCATGTATTCTGCCTCTATAGTTGAAAGAGACACTACAAACTATATTTTACTTATCCAACTGACTGCACCTCCAAAGAGGCTAAACACATACCCACTTGTAGATCTTCTTTGGTTTAGATCTCCAACCCAGTCTACATCAACAAAACCATGAATGTCCAACACTCTTTCCAATCTTGGTCTTCCCTTGTAGCATAAGCCATAATCACTAGTGCCACACAAATATCTGAAAACCTGCTTCACTGTTGTCCAATGCTCCTTCCCTAGGTTTGACATAAACCTTCTCAATACTCCCACTGCATGTGCAATGTCTGGTCTAGTAGAAACCATTGCATACATCAAGCTACCTAATACACTTGCATATGGAACACATGACATATCCTCCCCTTCTTCTTGTGTCGTGGGACACTGTTTAGCAGAAAAATTTGTACCTACACGAATCAGAACATTCATTGGTTTACTATCTTGCATATTGAACCTGTACAATATATTCTCGACACACTTCCTCTGGTTTAACTAGAGCTTCCTCTTTGCCTGATCTCTCTTAATTTCCATGCCCAAAATATAGTTTGCAACACCAAGATCCTTCATGTCTAATTTGGAGAACAGTCGGGTCTTCAAATCTTGGATAATTTCTTTGTCATTTCCAATCAACAACATATCATCCACATACAAGACCAAATAAATAATACGGTCACCATTTAATTTAAAATAAAAATAGTGATCTTCCTTGCTTCTAGTGAAGCCAAGTCTGCGTATATAGGTATCAAATTTCTCATACCACATCCTTGGTGACTGTTTTAACCCATACAAAGACATATTTAACTTTCATACCAATTCTTTCTTCCCCTTCACCATAAAGCCTTTAGGTTGTTTCATGTAGATCTCCTCTTCCAGATCCCCGTGAATAAATTTTTTCTTCAAATCCATTTGTTCTACCTCAAAATCAAATGCAGCAGCAACAGATAAAAGTAATATAATAGAACTAGCTTTGGCAATAGGAGAAAAAATATCACCAAAATCAATTCCTGGCACCTGGGAATAACCTTTTGCTACCAACTGAGCTTTGTATTTCTCCACCTTGCCTTCTACATTCGTCTTCTTCTTAAACACCCATTTTCTCCCGATGGGCTTTCTTCCAGTCGGCAACTCCACCAGATCCCATGCCTCATTTTTGTGCAAGGATGCCATTTCATCAACCATGGCCTCCTTCGAGAGTTTTCCATCCTTTGAATCTACTTCCTCCCTAACAGTTTTGGGATCATCATCAGTTATAGTTAAAGAAAAATTTGAATAGAAAGTATATGGACTATACCTTTTTGGTTGTCTTATTTCCTGAACTGATCTTCTAAAAGTTGGAGTTTGTGGCTCTTCCTCTTCTGAGTCTTCTTCCGTTGTAGAGTCTGATTCATCCTCCATTAGCTCAAACTCTATATTCTTAGGTTCCTTTGGTAGGACTTCATGTTTAACAATATCTTTCACCTCTCTAAACACCACATCTCAGTTGTACACAACCTTTCTTGTTTCTGGGTTCCAAAGCTTGTAACCCTTTAAACCATCCTTATACCCAATAAAGATGCACAATTCAAATTTAATATCCAACTTTCTCCTTCTCTCCTTTGGAACATGTACATATGCATCACATCCAAATACTCTTAGATGTGAAAAAGAGGGTTTATTACCAGTCCATACCTCATGTGGAGTCTTATCCTCCGACACTGATGAAGGTGATCTGATAACCAAGTAACATGCAGTCTCCACTACCTCTGCCCAGAATCCCTATCCTAACCCGGTACCACTGAGCATGCTTATTGCCTCTTCCATTAGTGTTCTATTCATTCTTCCTACAACTCTATTTTGCTGAGGTGTGTATGGAGTAGTATTTTGCTGTGACATACCACACTTCTTACATAACTCTTCAAATTCCTTCTTGCAAAACTCCCCACCATTATCTGTCCTCAACACCTTTATCTTCTTCTCTATCTGGTTTTTCACCAGAGCCTTAAATTCTTTAAATCTGTCAAAGACTTCAGATTTCTTCCTTAAGAAATATATCCATGTATTCCTTGAGAATTTATCTATAAATGAAACATAGTACACAGACTTACCTAGTGATGGAACCAACACAGGTCCAAACACATCATTGTGCACAAGCTCTAATATATTGTTTTCCCTCTTAGCACTAGAAGGAAACTCACCCGATTCTGCTTCCCATATACACAATGTTCACATAAATCGAAATACAAAGACCTATTAGAAATACCTTCTACCATACCATTTCCATGCAGTATCTAAAGGCCCTTCTCTCCAATATGTCCAAGCCTTTGATGCCATAGCATGGTCTTTTCACCAAAGATTGCTAGGCTTTCCGCTCCACTTTCGGGAACCACATAACTGTTGTACCCATCAATAATAGTGTTTCCTTGAAGCTTGTATAGAGTTCAAATCCGAACTCACCACATTAATACCAGTGCTCCCTAAACCATCTTACAGGCATCTTTCTCGAACACTGTTTTTACACCCGCATCATCCATCTTGCTTACAGAAATCAGATTTTTGGCCAATGAAGGAATGTGCAGAACACCAGGAAGTGTTATAATCCTTCCACCTTGCAGTTTCAGCTTAACTTTTCCACGTCCAACGATTCTGGCCTTCCTATCATCACCTAAGAAGACATCACCGCCATCATATTTCTCATACTCACAGAACCACTCCCTATGAGGAGTGAAGTCAAAGGATGCACCCGAGACAATCAACCAGGACTCATTATCTACATGTGTATTTGAAGAAGAAGCCAAATACACATCCCCACCTTCATCCGAGGTGGTTTTTTCCTCTACAGTAGGAGCACCATCAGATCCATTTCCTTTCTCAGTAGCTTTAGATCTACAATACTTTTTGTAGTGCTCTTCATTTCCACATTTCCAGCACACCTTTACAAACTTTCCATGAGATTTAGATCTCACTCTAGATTTGGATCTCCTACTCGAAACCTTATTCTTGTTTCTATTTTGGGACCTTCCTCGTACAGATAAGGCATCTAAATTCTGGCCCTCCATATTTCTCCATCTCATTTCCTCCAACAGCAAGGCTGAGACAATATCATCAAAATTCAAGGTAGTTGTTTTGCTACCTATTGTAATAACTAGACTATACCATGAGTTTGGTAGAGAACACAACAAACTGATGCACTTATCTTCATCTGAGATTTTAATATCAACAGATGACAGCTGAATTACCATAATATTGAAGGCGTTCAGATGCTCTATCACTGAGTATCCATCCTCCATCCTCAAGTTATACAGATTTTTCCGTAGGAACAATTTATTCACCAGAGACTTAGATAGGTACAAGGTCCCAAGTTTGTCCCACAAGGTCTTCATTGTAGCTTCCCCAGATACATTCAATAATACTGAGTCTGAGACACACAACCGTATTGTGCTCTTTACCTTTCGATCTAGTTTCTTCTAGTCTTCATCTGACATTGTCGTTGGTTTAGTACCCAGATATACCGCGATCCATTGGTCCTTATCCACCAGTAGATCCTCCATCTTGAGTTTTCACAACTCAAAAATCTGACAATTAAATTTCTCGATCTCTATCTCCCTGCTGCTCGCCATCTTCTTTCACTGCAAGAATCAATCCCGCAGATCTCCCACTAAACAAGGTCTACCTCAGGCCCGAGCAAAAAACCCCTCAGCAGCAAAGACATCCCCTTGAAGCAGAAGCTGCTTTGATACCGAGTGTAGGTCTTAACCCTGTACAGAAATGATCTGAAAACGAATCTTAAACAAATAAAATAAACAATACCAAGAGCATAAAACATAAAATATATATACATAGAGATTTTCCCCTGGATCCCAAATCGGGATGACTAACTTGGTTTTTCATTATATTCCTTTTAGTGTTACAACACACATATATACATGCCGAAACATACATAAATCCCAATTCATTAACCCTGTATTAGAACATAGCTGTAGTTCCCTTGACAAGATTTACAAAATACTAGGGGCCAAAAATCATCATGCCCCAAAACCATGTGCAAACCTATGCACAAAACCATGGGAGGGTCCGCCCCCCAGAAAATAAGAACCAAATTTTTTTTCTCCAGGCGCTTCCCTAGACACTGACAAGGGGGTCTACCACCCCACTGTCACCCCCCATATGTTTCTCCCAGCACAATGTACCGGGGGGGCGCTATTGCCCCACCTGTTACTCCCCCGCATGTGACTAGTCCTGGAAAGAATATAACACAAACCCAACAAAGCACTGGTTCCTTTACCAAATGATTATCAATCAAGAATTCCCCATTTCACTGGAACTGAATCTACTACTTCCCAACAACATGTATATAAAATGGATGATGCCTTTAATTACATGGAAATAGAAGAAGAGATGATTAAGATGAGAATATTTTTCCAAAGTTTAGGAGGAGAAGCCAAGGAATGGTTTAAAATATTAACTCCTAATAGCATAAATGATCTCCCTTCTTTGTACCAAAAATTCATAAACAAATGGGAAATTAAAAATAACCCTCTCCAAATCCTTTCAGAATATATCAATCTCAAAAGAAACACTGGAGAAAATGTCCAAGATTATTGCACTAGATTCAATAGTGTTTACAATGCACTTCCCCAAACATGAACCCTCCACTAGGCTTAGCCTTAGCTAAATTTCCCGAAGGCTTTGATCCAGACATGGCTTACCAACTAAGATAAATAGACCCCTTAGCTTTAGAATATATGAGAAGGGGAGCTATTAGTGTAGAAGAAAATTTGATTGAGAAAAGAGCTAGGTTAAAATCAGAGAAAATCTTTACATATAAAGATGAAACAATGGTGTCAACATCATCATTTGATGCCAAAATTGACAACTTAGTGAGGGTAATGGAAAGAATTCTTGAGAAGATAAACTTAAATGATAGAGTTCCTCCTAGAGAAAACCAAATCAATCCCCAAAACAGAAATAGAAATCCAAATTTCAGAAGAGATCCTGCTCAAAATAGACAAAGAGATAATGACCAAAAAATTAGGCCTCCCTTTCAAGACTATGTAGATCAAGAAGAAGAGAGGGAAATTGAAAGGTTGGAAGAAAATCATGTAAATCTAATAGGATCTGATAGTGATACAAATGTTTTCCTCACTGAAGAGGAAGAAGGTTTCTTCTCCTCAAAACAAATTGAAAACAATCATGAGGATTCAGAATATTACCAATTGGGGTTTGAAATGCAATAATGGAGATGCACAGGCAATATGGCCTTAGAAGGGAAAGGAACCCAGAAATTTCCAATGATAAAGACACAAATACTGCTGTTAGGAAAACTTCAGACAATTCTCCTAAAAAGACATCAAACAGAAATAACACTTTGACTAAGAAAACTGACTCAAATAAAGACAAATCCAACCAGCAAAGTGTTGACCCAAACTGCTCTTGTACTTCTGCTAGTGGCCCTGAGAAATCTGTCCTAAATAATAGTCCTAATAAAACTCAACAAATCAGAATTGTTGAAAGGACTATGCTAGACAAAGAAGATGTAAATATTGTAAAACCATTAGTCCCTTTTAGCCTTGAGGGTGAAATTTCCAAGATCAAATTTATCATACCCTTAGCTGAACTAGTAACCCACGATGTATATAAAAACCATGTTTTGAAATATTTCAATATAGGCAATGATACTGATACTTTAAACTCGACAGATGAGAAAACAGAGTTGTTGTTTGGTCTTGAAGTAGAAGGAAAATACCAAGAAGGGGCCATTACTCTATTTTATGTCAACTTAAATACATGATAACATTTTACACAATGCCATGCTAGATTCTATTGCCTCTCATAACCTTATGCCAAAACTGGTGATGGAGAGATTAGGCCTAGAAATTACTAAACCTTACAAGGACATGTATTCATTTGATTCAAGTAGAGAGGAATGTTTAGGACTAATCAACGATTTATGTGTCAATCTGGCACAAATTCCCACTAAGGGTCTAATTATGGACATATTGGTTGCTAACATTCGCCCAAAGTATGGCATGCTTCTATTTAGATCATGGGGAGCCAAACTTCAAGGAAGCCTTCAAATGGACATGTCTTATGCTACCATTCAAGTTTTTAACCAGACCAGAAGATTATACAGAGAATCTCATATGAAATTTATGGTAAGCAACATAGATAGGCCAGCCAACACTTTTGTTTATTTTATTCATTCAGATTTAGACTCCTTTATCTTGTACAATGAAGATGAAATCATCCAACAAGAAAATGAAAATGAGATAGGATTAAATCCACCTAAACAATCAAATCAGTATTCAAAATAAAAATCTAATATCCCTAACTTTTGCATCCTTGAATAGCAAAAGGAAAATGAGCATAATATAGAAGCACTGTGGGAAATGAGCTTTGATGGCTCTTGCAACAAAACAGGTTCTGGAGCTAGTGTATGGATACACAATACAAACCAAGGACATTCTTACAAACTTGATTTCCAGTGCACTAATAACATTGCAGAATATGAAGCTCTCCTCCTTGGCCTTAATTTGTTAAAATATTTAGGAGCCAAGAAAATATCATTCCAAGGAGATTCAGAGATAATCATTAGGCAAATAAAAGGGGAGTATTTAGCCAAAAACCCAATATTAAGAGAATATAGGAATTTTTCCCTAGAGCTCCTAAAAATCTTTGAAAAATATGAACTCACTTTCATCCCTAGAGTTCAAAACAACCTTGCAAATGAACTTGCCTTTACTGCCAGCAATTTCCAAATACCCAAGGCAAATGAACAATTCAATGTCAAAGTAAAAATAGGCCTAGAGTACCTAAAAATGAAGGCTGTTGGCAAGTGTTTGAGGGAGATTAACGCATTGATGATTTTCTACAATATGAAAATGATTTTTTTTGAATTAACACCCAGCTCAAGCCATGAAAAGGACTATCTTGATGAAAAACAAGCCCATGAAATAGAGTCGTCTTCTACTACTGACATAAACTAATTTGAATATCTTTATATAGCAAAATCACTAAACAAAACAAACCAAAATGACCCTGAAGTTTTACAATGTAAAAATGATTCAATACCAAGGTGTCTTACACCGTTAGAAGAGCTTTTTGATTTCAATGATGTAGCTAAGAAACCAAAGATGGAGCCTATAGAAACTAATGTAGAAGAACATAACATAGGAAGCATAAATGAACCCAAAATGATCAAGTTATCTAGCACTTTCCCTACTCATATCAAACAAGAATATATTGAACTTTTCAAAGAGTTTAGAGATGTGTTTGGATGTGGGTTCAAAGATATGAAATCATATGATACCAGCATTATTCAACACAAAATTCCTCTCAAGTAAAATTAGAAACCTTTCAAGAAAAAATTAAGAATGATAAACCATGTTTTATTACCTTTAGTTGAGAAAGAGATCAAGAAGATGTATTATGCTGGGATCATAGTTCCCATTAGATACTCACAATGGGTGTCCAACCTTGTGTCTGTTAGGAGGAAGACCAGGGAAATTAGGCTTTGCATTGACTTTAGAAATTTGAGAAAAGCCTCCGTAAAAGACAATTATCCCTTGGCTAAAATGGACTACATACTTCAAAAGGTGGTTGGATCTAAAAGAATATCATTTTTGGATGGTTTTTCAGGATACAACCAGGTGCTAGTACTCCCAAGTGATCAACACAAAAATTCTTTTACCACACCTTGGGGTACACTCATGTATGTTAAAAAGCCATTTGGTTTGATTAATGCAGGGGCCAAATTACAAAGGGCCATGGACATAGCTTTTTCAGTAGACATAGGCTATTTTATAATCATTTACCTTGATGATATTATTGTTTTCTCCAAAAATTATAAATAACATTTGATTCATTTCAGAAATGTTTTTGAGAAATGTAGAAAATATGGCTTATTTTTGAATCCCAAAAAGACACTCTCCGGTCTCCAAGAAGGAAAACTTCTTGGCCACATAATTTATAAAGAAGGAATCAAAGAAGACCCTAAAAGGATTGAAGGCATATTGAAAATCAACCATCCTAGGAACCTCAAGGAATTTCAGTCTTTCTTTGGGAAGATCAATTTTTTGAGAAGATTCATCCCCGACCTTGCTAAAATTTTGAGAAATGTCATGAACATGCTCAAAAAGGAAATAGGAGTTAAATGGACCCTAGAATCCAAAAAATAATTTGAACTGGTAAAGAAATCTCTCACTCAAACACCAGTTCTTATTAGTCCTGATTTCACTAGGATTTGTACATTTTCTCATTTTCCTCTCAACACACCATTGCTGCAGTCTTGTTGAAAAATAATAATATAGGGCAAGAAGAACCAATATCCTTTCTCAGTAGAGCCTTAAGAGATGCTCCACTAAAATATAACATCATGGAGAAAGAAGCCTTAGCCTTGATAAAATCCTTTAAAGATTTTTGATTCTACATTTTACACTCACATATCATTGCTTTTGCCCCGCATATAGTTGTCAAGGATATTGTAATTCAAGACCCTGATGGTAAAAGGGGGAAATGGATTGCAATTATCTTAGAATATGTTTTAGAAATCAGGCCTACTAAGCTTATTAAAGGATAAGGATTAGCAAAACTCATGGAAAAATCCAATTTACAAGCACTAGATATGAATATGGTTGATGTTTTAGAAGAATAGGAAGAATTCACAGCTCCATACATTGAAGAGAGTTTTCTGAATTCATCTCGGTATGTTGATGTTATTTATGTGCTTCTCTATTTTAATAATCCTCCTTATCCATTAAATACTAAAGATAGATCTTTGAGATAGAAAGCTTTAAATTACTACATTTTAGAATAAGTGTTATATTGGAAAAATGTTGTTGGCATACTGCTTAAATGTTTACTTGAGGATGAGGCAGGAAATATCATGCATGAGCTGCATGAGGGAGAATGTGGAGGCGACCTTTACTGGAAGACCATAGAAAACAAGATTCTTAGAGCGGGCTATTATTGGCCCACCATTTTCCCTGATACTCAGAAACTAGTCATGACTTTCCATAAGTGTCAAATTTTTTATGGCAAGAGAAAAATCTTACCTTTACCTTTTGCATCCCATCAGTATTGAGGCTCCCTTTCAGTAATGGGGTTTAGACATTATTGGAGAAATTCACCCAACCTCATCTTCCCAACATAAGTGGATTCTTTCTGCCACTGCTTATTTTACCAAATAGATAGAGGCTATACCTTATAGAAATTATATTTACTCAGTCATTATCAAGTTCTTTGAAACCAACATACTATCCACACTTGTTTGTCCTAGGAAACTTATTACAAAAAATGCTCTTACCTTTAAATCCAAAAGAATTGTTGATTTCTACAATAAATACCATATCACATTAGGCCATTCCACATATTACTACCCTGAGGGTAATGGATTAGCTGAATCCTCCAATAAAAGTCTAGTCAACATTATCAAAAAAGTATTGGATCAAAATCAGAAATCATGGCATAGTAAGCTAGTTCATGCTTTATGGGCTGATAGACTAACCACACCAAGAAATAAATAAATATGTCCCCCTATCAACTGGTATATGGCATAGATGTGGTCTTCCCTACATATTTTCGAGTTCCAGTCATGAAAATTCTCCAAGAAGTACAAATAGAAGAAAATGACATGCAAAGAAGACTAAATAAAACTATTCATTTACAACAGACAAGAGAAGAATTATACAAAAGGACACAAGGAGTTCAAGAAAAAATCAAGAAGATCTTTGATAGAATGAGCAAATCAAATAACTTCCAAGCTGGAGATATAGTTTTGAAATGGGATTCAAGGAGAGAAGATAAAAGTAAACATGGCGAGTTTGAGAATTTATGGAAATTACCTTATATCATTCACTCCATTAGCGGTCATAATTTTTTCTTTCTGCAAGGATTGAATGGAGAAGAATTATTTGGAATTCCTGTCAATGGAAAGATGCTAATACAATACTTCTATCAAAATTCATAATTTCAAAGCTTTTATTCATTGTATATAAACATTACATGAGAAAATATTGAAAACAGAAAATACAAAAATAATGATAGAAAAGAAAAAGAGGGAAAAATTCAAAAGAGGTACAGCCCCATACCAAAAAAACAGTACTGCTGAAAGTGTGCAAGTCCAAATGCCACTACTATTTCAAAAATATATCTTTTTCAGTCATCTAACCTAATCATGGCTGAACATGCTTTAAATTTATGTTGATAAGTTAGAATAAACAATGATTGTCAGGATTATTTTAGACTTGACTTTTCAAAAGGATAGATTAGGAAAATATAAATATCCTGGTTCCATATGCTCAAAACAGAACCAAAGAGATAGGTAAGGATGCATTACTAATGAAAAATCACAGCCTTATCTTTCTATACTTACTTTTATGCAAATAATTTTTGTGTGCAGCTTGTTTCAATGCCGCAACCACGGTGAATCAGACTATCTAAACCTAATTTAAAAACCATGCTTTAAATTTCGTGTCACTAGCTAGAGAATCAAGACTTCCAAACAACTTAATCTTGGCAATCAAAGAGTTTTTTAGATAGAGAATAAAGAGATTTCTCTAGTTTAATCTTAACTCTTGGAAGAAATAAGGATTGGAGTAGATAGTTTATTTCTGTTTTCAAAAATAAAAAGTCAAAGAGTCTTCCACTTCAAGGAAATATCAGCAAATGAAAAAGAAAGGAAATCTGCCCAATGGATAAAGACATTGATATGCTGAAACTCAGAGATTCGATAAACTGAGGTTCTGGACACCTTGATAGGAAAGCTACCCTCCCCAAGTGGAGCTACTATTAGTCATCAATAAATTTTTGCTGATATCAAAATATGACTAAGCTATAATCCTAAATTTCTAAAAATAATATTTGAGAAGCATTGTGAGTTCTAGAAATCTCACTGCCTTCATCATCATAACCTGACTGTTTTACTAAATTCGCCTATCTTTTCCTTCTCAAAACTACCCTGCTACTCCAAGAAAACTCCAATTTCTGGGCCTGTTTGCCTCATTTCCTCACCTCACCAACACCCTCATTCATCCCTTTCTTCCCCTCTATAAACATTAAAAAACCCTCCCCTATTTCATCATTTTTCTCTAAAAAATCTTAAACAATGTAAAAATCCATTTTATATTTTTTAAACTCTTACTTTTAGCCTATTAGACCCTCTAAAACCTTACAAAAACTATATTTTTGTATTAAACCCACCCTTTGAACAAATTAGGCCTTTAGCCCCTTCTCGTCTTAGCCCTCGATCCCCTCTACTCCCACATGACCGTTTCCTCCATTATATCCTAGCCCCTTCCCTATTAAGAAATCCTCCGCCCATTTTATTTTACATACCCCCAAAAACCTTATAAAACCCCTCCAAAATGATAAGCGCCCCCCTTACCTCACCCTGCCTCTTTATTTTCTTCCAGGCTGCATTCGTCGTTGATTTGGATCCCTGGGCCTGATCCAATGGTCCTTTCGTGCCCTCCCATCATTCCACATTAATCCAACCTTGCACTACCTGAAAAATCCCACCACATCATCATGCTCAATCCCCGCTCTCTACTTAACCCTTCATCCAATAAAACTCCACCACCTATCTGCGGGCTCCACTCCCTAGACTTGTGGCCCACTCCCGGACTTTGTCTGCACCATCGATCTTTCTCCTCGAGATCCAATGGTCCAGATCCCATATTGCACAGAAAATGGTGTTTGACTTTAACACTTCTAACCTGCACAAAATGGGTGGTTTTTCCCTGCCATGCAACAATCGCCTAGTGGAATCGTGCAACCCTCACTCAAAACCATTTACCACCTTTCATCTACGCAATAAACCATTTGTTGTTTTCCAAAACCACTTTCTTCCCCCTCGTGCCAAAATTTAAATTATTTCGCCTCTGTTCAAGATCCACCATGTTCCACCTATGGAACCCTTCCCTTTACACCTTATCCCCCTCTACAAGCTAGCCCCGATGCTTCAAAACCCAAAAAAATGTAGTTTTAGCCTTCTCGCAGGTTTTTAAGTTAACATTGTTTTGTGTTTTTTGCAGTTTTTTAATGACGGTGATGCCCAAAGGGGCATTCCAATGGCCAAAATAACCTTTGGATGACGCTCCAAGAGGTAAAATCACGTAAGAAAGGCCAAAAGGGTTTGCATAAGGGTTTTTCCTCTATGAATCATGATCATGGATGGGTTATAAAACCCTCCAGCACCTGAAGACTGCCTCCCTACACATAAAGGACAAATACAAACAATTACAATAGAAGAGGCAATGAAGAAATGAAGAAAATAATGATTAATGGCCTATCATAAATCAAAGGGCAAAACACAGAATATTAGCAATGAAAACAATGATTAAAGACAAATTTCAAAGGTTTAAAAACAAAGAATGAATAAACAAACAATCATAAAGCAGAAATAAAGGATAAAGACAGTGAGAGAAACTACAAAGGCTTAATCAAGGTTCAAAGGTCTAAAACTAATTTTCATCATTAAACAAAGGCAGATTAACCCAAGGACAACTTCGAATGACTAAATCAAGAAGCATTTACTCCTCCAAAGATCAAAATGCCACCTATAGCATGATTTCTTTTCATAAAAGAATTTGGTAGTTATTACACAGTTAGAGATATTTTTTTCTATCAAGGCAGTTATTGTAAAGTTAAGAAAAGACCTTAAAGTCATACATTTCACCTATTTTTCCTTAGGAAGGTAAGATAGAGTTATTGAAATAGACAAGTAGCTACAAATATTCCTACCTTAAGCCTTGCATGGCTTTCAAGGTTAGGAATGAACTTACTCTGCAATAAATGATACTCAAACCCTATCTTGAGCTCCACCTCCTCATTTGTAGCATAAATACTGCAACTAAACTCATTGTATTGTTGCAATTTAATGACTCTTTGAAGTAATACATAGTCTCTTGGAAGTTGAAGGAAAATTGATGTCTTGGATCTCGAGGATGCCCTGATTTGTTTATTGATGGAGGAGGCTAGATCACTGGATCCCTGAGCTTTGTTTTTGGTGAAGTGCTTCTATCTGTTATTGTTATTTCTTGTTTTCATTATGTTTTCATCTTTCTTTGTTACAGTAGAGAAAAAATTTTAGGCTAAGAAATGTCTTTTGAAAGCACCTTAGTTCTGTTTTCTCTTCACTGTCCTAATGTTTTCTTCTGCAAGGTCTAATTGGAGGATTCTTAATTTCCCTCCAGTTCCATCTAGCTTGTTATTTTAGGAATAATTCAATAGAGTATAACCAAGGATTTTCTCTTTTGGTAAGTCCATATCCCTTTGAGTACGGATTAAGAGGTTCTTTTTAAGGAATGATTTCAATAGAGTGAAACCAGGGAAATAAATGGTGAGTCCATGCTCCTTTTAGTACAACTTGAGATATTGCTTCTGAAACTTCTATAAATCATGCTTACTAGAGTCTAAACTAGGGAAGTCTATGGTGAGCCCTGTCGTCTGTACTACCTCAAAATGTTTCTTCAAAGATCCTTAAAGAGTTAGTCAAAAGCAGATTATATTATTTTTATTTAATCTTAGGCTACTCTCAATGTTATCTTATACGTTTTCTTTATCTGAAAGTAGTCTTTTGATTTCTAGATTGTTGTCTGAAAGGTTTTCTTATTAAAATTTTGTCCAAAGAAGTCTATGGTCAGCCCTATCCTTTGGCTTGCTTCAATACATATACCTTAAAATATTTCTCTTGTTTAAAGTACATGATAAAGGATTCTTAATTTCCCCTTGTCCTACTTTTCATTCTTATCCTTAATGTTCATCTCATTATCCTAAAAACTTTGAAGATCCACTGGCCAAGTTAGATTTTCCCTATGATACTCCCCGATCCTTTTATGAACTTATCATGACATTCACTTGACTCCATTTCCCAATGACTTAGATATTTCCTCACTCTAATTATGCTCTTTGACCATCACATCCAACCAAAACAAACAACAAAAACCTTGTACTTAATAACAAGCTTAAAATCAACCCTTAAAAGAAAATAAGCACATATCCTTTGCAAAAAACCTGAAAGATCCCTCTCTGAGTCTAGGAAGGCTAGGTCCTAGAAGTCTAAAGACTGGTTCCATGTTTTGTTGTCATTTTTTATGCCAATCTACCAAATCACAAGACCACAACAATTTAAATGTGGGTTTAGTATGTAAAACCCATATTAACATGTTGTATCTTATATAACTAGTAATTTTTCACAAGTGATCAATTTTTTTGTGATAATAACATTTGTGACACAAGAATGTTAATGATTAGTTACAATATAGCTCCAAAAACATATGCATATAATAAAATTGAGAGAAAAACATTGAAAAACTTTAAAACATCATAAAAATAAGCAGACTCACCTAGTCTCCCAACTACTTGTTGGGTCACAAAAGAAATCAATTATTTGATATGAAAATTCATTAATCATGATTTTCTGGTCATATGACAAGTCAAAATACTCCATATCATATTAATGTGTTTTTCTAGAACATCCAACCTTGCCATGTGGTCTATCCACCAATTCATCTAGGGATGAGACATCCCTATATGTGGTGCCACGAATTATGGTCATAATAGAAGTATCATCTCTAGGAAGAATAATACTAAAACTATCCCAAAAACCATTTTTTCTTTCTTGTACCGTGCCTTCTCAACTAGTATATTAGGTTTGGAAAAAGCCCTTCACACCAATTGAATAATATAGGCTTCATAAGTTGTACTACAAAATTGACTTGGCTCTAGGAAACTATGTGTTAGCTAACCGACCTTGCTAGTAAAATAATAGGGAATATGATAGTGCAGAAAATGAGGTATGTGATATATTTAATGGGTATCTTCCCACCTAATTCTGACATTTTGGTTGAATAGTACTAAGCAATGCTGTCATAATCCCTCGTCTCCCTAGCTAGTTGACCTTTGCATACCATTACTAAGAATCCTCATCTTGATAGCCCCATGATGAATTATATTTCCCTAATATTGATAAGAAATGTTTGATCCTACACTTGAAACTTATAATCGATTCAATTCCACATTTGGAAAATCCTTTCGAGGAGGAGAATTTGAGCATTCATATTCAACATCTTGAAGAAGTTTAGAAGGATTTAGTCACATAATACAGGGTCTGGGAATCATGTATAGAAGTTCGATCATCAAAATATATATTAAAAATTGATTAGGGGAATTTTAGGGTTTAAAATGAGCCTTCTAAGGAAAATAATAAAATAAGAGTAATGGATTTAAAAAGGAAAATAAATAATTCAGCTACATATTTTATAATAATTTTGGTTTATCTCAATATAGACTTACTCAAAATTCATATGTAGACAACCTTTGGATGCATAAATTAACTCAACATCTGATGAGTACCCACTCGACATGATTTCGTGTAGACCAACTTAAAAAAAAATGGAAATACAAGGACAAAATAATTTTTTTATGAAATAAAATTTTCTCGTGTATTTCTACTCTTTTATGTGCATCTTCTTAAAATTATTCAAAGTCATTTCTAGTTGGATTCATTAACTTAATTCCACATCCAAAGAGTGCCTACACTTGACATTTGAGTAAACCCATGAAGATATAAGTAGAAATACAATTTAAAAATATATTTTTCTTCTCTAATTACCTCCAAAAATATTCACCCATAGGATGAAATCATCATTTTGAATGTATTGGTCATTTTCAAGTTGATTATGTTCGTATATATATATATATTTTTAGGCCCATTTGTGACCTAAAAATTCCCCTAATATCTATATTGTACATGTGTTGAAAATGGTACTAATAAAGTTTCTAATTTAATTTCCCTTGAATTAAATCCGAATAAAATTGTAATTCTACATCACATGAAAAATTGTACAAGTTAACTAAGTCAGATTGACCTAGTTGGTTGAGTTAATTTTATTTGAGGGACTAACTTGAGTCACGTAGAGTGGATCCTACAAAATAGGATCCCTCGCTGAGTTCAATTTAATTTGTAATTAATTAACTCAGTTTATCTGAGTTAATGTTAGCTTGACTAGTTCCAACTGATGGAGGAACTAGTGAGAGGTAAAAGTGTGGAACTTTAACTTGAACCCCATGCAATGATCAATGATATAACTAATAAATGAGCAGTAAATAACTCATGCATGTTAGATGAGAGAAAAACCTAGTTGATATTGGAGTTCAAGGGAAGTGTACTATCAGTTGTATACTCATCCAAATCGTACATGTGGTGCATGCAATTAGACGAATTTACTAGATGTATTATGAAATTCATATAGGAATTTCCCTAATTAATAGGTTCTAATCTCCCAAGGCAACAACAAAAGGAAATAGGGATACATGAAGCAAGAAAATTTGTTAAGTATTGGCCTAGGCTATTCTAGGAATTAGTGAGATAGATCGAGATAGTGCAAAGGTTTCTCTAGTTGGAGAAAAGAATTATAATATTTTCATATTTTCTGACTTATGTAATATACAAATAGTGGGGTTTTAATCTAAGGCTTTCCCCATGAAATAATTTTGTAATGTGTGATTGAAATTATTTATCTTGTATCCTTTATGATTTTGCGATCATTTATTGGTTTCCGCAATTGGTAGAGTTTATTCAAGTATATTGTTTTAGAATAAAAAATTTAGAAGTTTGTATATATATAGATTTTATAAATTTAATCAGAGAAGGAATCACTATAGAAGAGAAGAATACAAGTTTGTACTTGGAGGAGGAATAGGTTTTGCATAATTATTCCCTAGAGCTAGCAGCAAGATCAGGATGACGTTCTATGGTTTGAAGCTAAAGTATACCCTTGAGGGTATTTCGACTTACATTTCCTAGAGAGAACAAATTGAAGCAGTCTTGGAAGATAATTGATTGAAATAAGTCATTGATAAAGGCATCTCGAAACCAACTCAAGTTGATGAAAATGTTCTAGAAGAGTGCAATAAGTGTGTTTCAAAGGCGAGAAGGATTCAACTGGAAATTGTTAGAGATAATATTGTGTCAAACCTCCATGGAACAAAAACTCGATTTACAATATGAAAGGCCTTAATAGATTTTTTTTAGAAAAAAATTGATCACAGGAAGCTAGCATTGAAGTACAAGCTCAGGAAAATCAAGATGGATAAGGGAAACACAATATAAAAGTACTTGACCAAGTTTACTCATTATTAGAATTAGCTTGGAAGTGTTGGTGTTACAATTTCCAAAGATGGTCTCATGAGCCTATCACTCTTAGGCCTTCCCAGAAGTTGGCACAACTACCATGATTTGGTGAATGGGATGGAGAAGCTACTATAGTGGGAGTGTTTATAGTCTGACTTGGTGCAAAAATAGATTCGGCAGAATGCCAGAGATGGATCCTCATCAAAGCATTATGATGAGGATAACAATGCCTTGACTCGAAAGGAAAATAAATTTGAAGGGAATTCATTCCTAAATAAATTATATTCTAGTCAGGCAGGTAATAAGAACGAATTTTCAAAGATTAAATGTTTTCACTGTCATGAGCTGGGACACTATGCCACGAAGTGTCAACCAGGGAAACTTTTAGGGGTGAATTTTAGCCCAAGGGAGAAATTTAAGGGGTTTTAGATTTTGGAGGGGCGAATTTTTATATAAAACCTTTTTGTATAGTTTTGTATAATTATCCCCAAAATTATTTTAAAAATAATTAATTATGATGTTTTAGCCCAAAAAAATAAGGGTGCATAAAACATGAAACATTGGGTTCGCTTGTCGATTTACTCATCTGGATGGCTTTGGGTTGTATTCACCCGTGATCTACTAAGTTGCAGGGTTTTGGAAGGGCATTCGCCCCAATTTACATTGATGTTGTGCTGTGATACTGACCTAGTTACCAAGCTACCAAGATTGACCTCATGTTTACTAAGTTGTAGGGTTTTGGAAGGGCATTCACCCCCAATTTACACTGATGCTGTGTTGTGATACTGACTTGGCTACCAAGCTACCAAGCTTGACCACAACACAAGGGTCAGTCTTCTTGTGATCTCGATAGGTTAGATCTTCAAGTTATGATATGGATGTGGTTTATTTTGAGGAAATTGTAAGGACCAAAAAATGCCAGAAGATGGTCACTGAATCATTAAATCTTATGTATCCTGCTTACAAAGCTTTTTTGGAGCATCTCCACTCAGAAGCTCTGAATAGGTTCAAGGAGGAACTTGAAGAGGCTCTTAAAAATAGTGAAGGGTTTGCATTTTCTCTTAGGCAGTTGTTGATGGGAAAATCTGTCCGGCCAATAGTAGCGGATCTCCCTGGTAGAAATTCCCAACTAGACTCTAAACCATTTGGAATAGGGACCCTGTCCGGGGTGTGGGTCCGGCTACTCCTTGATTCTCTTTTCCTTGGGTCTCGATAGGACTTCAATGGGCCTATGAAGACATGCTTATTTGGATGATACAAGAGACATGATTGATGAGTTAAATGAATATATAACACTATGCATAGCAAGCTAAATAATGAAGCATGGGCCAAAGGAAATGATGTCAATAGCATATCATTAGGGTCATGCTTGTAAGTTGTTCTAACCACAGAAGAAACAATTTTTTATAGCAGAACACCCTTCACTTCCTTAAATGGTTTTGGTGAAAATACAAATTTCCGTAAAAAAGGTTATTAACATTCATTGAGAATGCGAAATAAACTTAGCACCATTAACACATATTTAGAAAACTATAATGAATCAATGGCCTAATTGGAAACACAGTTTCATTAATCAAAAGATATTAGAAACTGAAAACAAAATAATCATAGTTTTCACACATCAAACCACATCAGATCCAAAAGGAATTTAACAAATATCTGTATTCATATTCAAAAGCGTGTAGTCCTTCTATGCCATTCTCTCTAACTCTTTCAGTCCCCAAACAAAAATCCTTACAATCTTCCCAAAGGAAGTTTTTATGGACCAAAATTTTCCCTTTGAGCTACCAGAGTCTTCGCTTACCTGAACGTTGGGCTGCCTTATGACCTGAATGGAGGATGAAACTTGTGACTCAATTGGACAGTACGACCTACGACCTACTACCATCTGATCGTGAGAATGTGTGCATGATCATGAGGTCCGGAGCATCAACTCTTGGAAAGTTCTGCAATGCACGATAATCTGCCGCTACTAGGGAAATCAAGGGAACTTCTTCCCTTAACCGATGGAGGCACTCCAAGGCATTTGGAATCTGATTCTCTCTTTTGAGTGTGATTTGGTTTGCTAAAGAGGCCAATTTAGTGTAGATCCAAACTGGTGTAATGATGAATTTACCCAAGTTCTCCTGCAATGGTGCGAGATAAGGAGTATCAGCGGCCTGTCTAATGGGTTGCAGAAATTTTTGAATCTCCTAATCCACCTGTCCCCATGTCTTTCCCTCACTCAGCGCACCCAGCGATGTAATTTGGTGTAGTGCATGCATTGAGTCATTTCTACTGATCAAATTCTCGTATGCGGCCATTACCTTTTCTAGGTCCTTGGATAGCTTATCCTTGGACTGAATTTTAATCTGAATCTCAACCTTGGCATCCTGGGTGTGGATCCATTCTTTCTTGGGAAAGTTCTACGCAGCTTGTAGGTACCGACCCGTCCATTCTATCATTCTATCCAAAGCGGTGGAGGCCTCCCTCAGCTGCTTACTCCTCTGCTTAGTCTCTGCTTGGGCTCTTAGTAGGGGAGAAACTATTTTTTTATAGTGAACATCTCTCCATAAACCTGCCTCATGGTGACCTCCAATACTTCCAACTCTCTTCAGAAGGGGAGTGGTACTTCGTTAACAGGAGTAATTTTGTCTTGAAGCTGTTGAATTTCCTCCTTTAACGCTGTCTTTTCTTTCTCTGCCCTTGCCTCCCTTTGCTCCAATTCTTGTAACTTATTTTGTAGAGAGAGAATTTATCTACTCATTCGGTTTACATTTTCCTCCGTGGCTGCGGAAAAAGCAGTGTTGGACAATGCTATCATTACTGGGTTAGTCCTAGTATCCAGGACTATATATTTCTCTATCGTGGTTGTGATTGGGGCAAAAGGGTTTCGTGCTAGACATCTCCTTTTCTCCTGTAGGATCTTGAAGGAGAACTGATCATATGTGAGCCTTGTAAGGTTAAATACTTTTTCTTCTTGCCCTTTGTAGGAGCTCAGCTTGGAGAGTGCAAAACATGTATTAACTATAAGAACTTCGATGGGCTACAGCTCAGTTTGTGATTCTGTGACTGGAGGAGATGTCTCGATGTTCTTTGATCTTTGATCTTCCTCTTATTTACTTTTCCTTTCTTCCTCTTCTTTCTGAAGCCGCTCTACTTTTGCCTTTTCGTGTTCTTACTTCTGCCTGCACTCTACTTCTACTTTTTCTTGTTATGCTTTCTGCTTGCACTCTACTTTTGCCGCTGCTTCTTGTTCTTCCTTCTTCTTGCGTTTGGCCTCCACTTGATCTAATTCCCTTTTGAGCTTCTGTTCCACCTCTGCCTCTGCCTCCTGGTCTTCCTTTATTTTTTGGGCCTCTTCTTCCCGCTTCTTTTGTTTTTCCTTTAGGCTCCTTTTAAGCTTTTCTTCATCTTATTTTGTCTTCTTTTTATCTTCACATTGAGCTTTGGCCTCTTGCTATTTCTATTTGGAATTAATGTTGTGTCATGTGCTGGTTTGAGTCTTCTTGGCCTAAGAAGAAGAGGCACCTCCTAATTCATGGATTCATTCCTCCAACGTGTGATCATCTGGATCTTCCTGATTGGACCACGCCCTCGGGGAAAGTTCCCTATTTGCATTATACCAGTTTATTTTCTCATCCTCATATGAGTGTTCAATGTGTTGGTAGCTCCATTTAAACTTAGCCTACTTACAGTGATCAGGGACTATCCTCTCTGGGTCATATGTCCGGTGATCCAACGATCCTAGGTGAAAACCTCTCGTTTCTTCTGCTTCTTCCTCTACCTCTCTGGAATCCTTTACTATGTAGGCATTGATGGTGACGGAAAGTGTAGGCCATGGCTACTTCTTACCTTTAGTCAAGACCTTAGAGAAGCCGGAAGTCATCTGAAAATAAACCTCGTAAAGGAGCATTTTATCCGTAACAAATCGGGGCATAGCATGGGGAGTCTTGAATGAACCAAAGACTCGAATAAAGGTATATTATATGAGTGGGAACCAATGTGCCACCTTGACTAATGTCTCCATGGCTCACCAAGACATGCATGGAGTGTCTTGACCAAACAGCTTTCTGTAGAGTGCCGGGATGAAGAGTTGCAAGATTGACTCTATGTCTTGCTTATACCTAGAGTCCCAAAATACTTTCATCTCTATGTGAACTGGGTGTGCCTGCTCTAGATCCTAGTTGTGGGCCTATCCCTCAAAGTGGCACTGGGAACAAACAAAATCCAACAAGTAGGAAACCATATAGAATTCATAGGAATATCCCTCCTCTAGCGCTAGTGCCAAGGATATGTTTGTCTGGAGAGACGCCATCAGCATGGTGGCCCAGTTGAAACGAGTGTCGTTCACAGTGACATAATTTATCATGGATACCCATGTGCCACTGAAAGTGGTGGAATCGGGACAACTGTATATCCTGCAAAGCATAGCTGTCACCAACTTATACCTTCCTGAGACCCGCCACTAGAAATTCCTGATCCTTCTTAACTATGAACTTTTCGGGCTCCTCCCACCATCCTCTCAGGGTATCTGCTATGGCAAATGCGTGGGTGGTAGCCCATTCTTCTATGAAGGTATGCTCTTGTTCTGGTAGTGCATAGTAAAACTCAGCATCCGAGCCCTTGAGAGTCGCAAATGATTTACCTTCATAGTCTCGAATTACCCATTTTTTGGGGTCGGTGTTTTGTATGATCCACTCAATGACCTTTATGCATGGGAATATAGCAAGGTGGGCACCTGCATAGTGGAGCTTCGACCTTTTAACTTGTACATATACTTTTCAGTCGGGGAGGTCTTCTCGGAAGTCTAGCAGAGAAAATTCTTGGGATACTTGATACCAACTCATGCTGTCCCCTTTAGCAAATGTACACAAGGTGTCCCTGTAGATCAGGGGCGGGGACATTGGTATATCCATTTCTATGTCTTCTATTTCTGGGATTTTTTTTTTTTTTGGGCCGCTGGAGGTCCCATGTCACTCGAGTCTGAAAATACGGGAACACACTCTAAGTCTGCAACAAATCCACCTATCATGTTCATTAAAGAATCCCAGGATAAGAAGGATGCCATAATGATAAAAGCCTAGGAAAAAATTATTAACTTCTCCCAACTGAAACACATGAAGTGGCAAGCTAACGACTTGTGACAGGGTCACAAGGGTTGCGAGGTTTAATATTTTAGGAGCCAGTGACCTTGCGACCTCGCGACCTTGCGACCAGGTTGCATGGTCGTTGGGTCACAAACTATTGGCAGTTCGAGGAGGGTCCGACTCTGCGACTTGCGACCAGGTCGCAGGGTCGCAATGGTTGCGAAAAACCATTTGTAAGGTGGCTGCGACCTGGCGACTCAGCAACCAGGGTCGTAGGGTCGTAGGAGTCATGAAGTCATAAAGATCGGAAGTCGCACTAGGGCTGCCCGAGTTTTTTAGCACGCGACGTGGTCCATTGCATTATTTCAATAGATTTATTTTTAACATTAAATAATGCAAGGCTAAGTGGGCCATCAAAACAAAGGAGGGGAAGCAGTTTCAGGAGAAAAAACACAATATCAAGTAGGCTAGATGAATTATGGTTACAGGGTTATGCAAGGAGGAGGAGTGTTAGGGTAGTTAAGGCATCTCAAGTCCTAAAGGCTCAAGAGGAGGAATGATGGATGGGTTTAAAGGATAAGGTAGAGGTAACAGGGCAACACAGTAAAAAAGGGAAACAGCAGGAGGAAACGACAACTTACCCAGGAAATTCACGCTCAAGTCGGTCTCTCAGAAGCGTTTTTTTCTCTCTGTCACATGAATAGAATGTGACCTACCAACCCTCCTATATATAAAAGGGTTGCGCGTGCGAGCCATTAATGAGTTTTCTGGGTCACACTGCTCTGTGTTTTAAGGGTGGTGCGACTTCGCGACCTCGCGACCTGGAGTGTCGCAGGGTTGCAAGGTCGCTGCTCACGATCTTGAAAAATCCAAGAGATTTGCGACTTAGCGACTTAGCGACCCGAGAGGTCGCGGGGTCGCTAGGTCACAGATTTGGGGAAAAGAAACATTTTGCGACTCATCAACTCTTAACGTTTACAGATTTTAATTTAGCTTTTTTCGATGCTCAGGGGGCCCCAAAAATTTTAGAGAGTGGGGTTTTGGTGGGGCGTTGTAGAGGCTACAACAAATGGCTATTCACTGGCCGGGCCCAGAACCTCTACTGATGATTTTCCTTGGTGGGGGGAGGGAGGGGCCTTAGCAAGCTGTTGGTTTCACCTTAAGGTTCCCACGATCTTTCCTTTCGCAACTTGTGAGGTCGCTTTGCCTGGTTGCTTGTTCAGGTGTTGGTTGATTGGGTTTTCTTTTTTTGCTTCTGGTTTCCAGACCAAAAGAGTTGGAGCACTTCAAGGATTTACAGAATCCGGTATAATGATTCCATCCTCATTGTCTTGCTCCACTGCTTGCGAACCTCGCGGTCCCGGCATAGTCACTTCCTAGGAGTCACGGATGTTGATCCGTTGCTAGCGAGCCTGGTCAGTACCCCGACAGAGTCATTGCATATCCTCTCTACGTAGGAAGCCTTTCTCAACCCTTTACCCTTTATTGGTGTGCTACCGCACTTATTTTAAATGTGCCCAAGGCACTTATTTATATGTGTTCATGGAACTTATTTGAGAGAGGTAATTTTTCCTGACTGGATGAGGGATCCCGGCTTATTTTACTTGCAAGAGAGGTTTCTCCTGGTCTGTATGAGGACTTTGGGTTTTTCCAGATATCCTTACATCACCCAAAGTTAGCTATGTTCCCTTTCAGCCTAGTTTCCACTTTAACCAACTTTCTTTTCACAGACACCCTTTCAAGCTTTCTAGGTGAGCTACCCACACTTAGTAGCTCAGACTAGGTCATGCACTACCTTTAGGTATCAATCACAGGAAATCTCTTGACATATTTTGTGATTTTCACGAAACACTTATCATCAGCATAAATCTTGGTGCAGTATGCCAATTGCGTGACTTCTACAATGCCTTCCACCTTAATGAAGTTCTTTTCTTTTTTTTTAGAAGGACGCCTACAAAAATGAAAACTAAAACATAAATAATGAAATATGGTACAGGGGTGGGACGGCCCTCCGATGGCTATTAAGTTAATTAATGTTTGAGTTCATGCCCGTTTACTGGGAGGACCTCCATTCTTCCCTTTAGAGTTTGTAGTCTAAAAGTGTGGGTACCTAGCTTCTCCTTAATCTGGAATGGACCTGTCCAAAGAGATTGGAATTTGGAATGTTTCCCTTTCTCTTCATGATATTTATCCCATTTAAGAACAAGGTCTCCTACTTCGAAAATTTTACTCCTGGTCGATTTTTTATCAAACCATATCTTAATCCAACTTTGGTCGATGGAAAATTTTTCCCGGGTTTTTTCCCTCTCCTCCTGTAGTCTCAGTAATGTGTCAATTCGGGCCTGTAAGGTGGGGCATGTGGTGCCATGGCTTTCTTGTGACAACTAGGGGGCAGGGAGAGATAGGTGGGGAGGAAGGACGACCTCTTTTCCATATACAAGAAAATACGGGGAGGTACCGAGAGAGGATTTGGGTGTGACCCGGTCAGCCCAAAGGGCGTTTTGGAGGGTGTTATGTTAGTTTTTCTAGTGGGACAACAAATTATTTTTGATGATGCAGATAAGGTTTTTATTAGTCGACTCAGCTAACCCGTTTCCTTGGGGGTAATAATTTTCAGAATGTTTAAGTACAATACCATTTTCTAAAGAAAAATCATACAACTTGAAAGATGAAAAATAAGTTGCATTGTCAAAAACAAGTGAAGTTGGACTGCCAAACCTAGTTATGATAGAATGAGTGACAAACTCTATTACCTCTTGATCGTTGATTTGGCGTAATGGTATCGCTTCAACCCACCTGGTGAAATAGTCGGTAGGGGTGAGGATATACTGGTGTTGCTTGGAGGAGTGTGGTAAGATTTCTCCAATCACATCCAACCCCCACCATTGAAAAGGTTCCTCTACTGCCACTGACTGTAATGGAGTGGCTGGTTGTGCTTCCCGATTGGCAAACTTCTGACATTGGGTACACTTCCACACATATGCGTGAGTATCCTTGAAGAGGGTTTTCCAATAGTATCCTGTACGCATTATTTTGTGGTCAGTGGTATCGACTGCAAAATGTCCTCGACTGGTCTATCATGTAGTTATGTCAGGACGCTTTGTGCTTCATTGTGTTCTAGGCAGTGTAGTAGAACTCCATCGTAATGTTTCTTGAAATTTTTTCCTTGTATTAATTGGTAGGATGCAACCTTTAGCCTTATTGCGCATTTCTTCCGAGGAGTCAAAATAGGATCCATTATGTCGTGGGCCAAATATTCCAAAATTTTTGATTACCAAGAAATTTTCCTCTACTGAGGTGCATGGTCACTCTGATACATGTCGATTTCTTGTTCCCAACATTCTCCATCAACCCCGTGTGAGCTTGCAGCCTCCGCGGCCATTTGGCAGAGTCCTTGTCCTTTGATAGTATGTGCCGGTTTGAACTCCAGGTCATACTCTTGGAGACATGCCATCTAGTTTCCTCGTCTCTTGCCCAGCTCTTACTACATGAAAAGTGAATGAATAGCTGGGTGGGGAACGAACACTGTGACATGGTTTTTCAAGATGTATGGCCGGAAATGTTTGACCTCTTTGTATATTGTGTAAGTCTTCTTGTCAATCTCGGGGTAATTCAATTCAGCGCCTTGCAACCCAGTACTCATGAAAGATATGGGTCATTCATCATTGTTAGTGTCTTTCTGCGTGAGGACAAATGCAAGTGAATAATCCGAGGAGAAGGTATACAAGATGAAACTTTTGCTAAAGTTTGGACTTTGGAGAGATGCTGCTTCTGCTATTTCCTATTTGATTTTATTGAAAGCCTCCTTCTCAGGTGGATTCGATTTGAAAATCGCATTCTTATTGATCATCCCCTGCAAAGGCCTAACTATTTGGGAAAAATCTGATATGAATTTCCGTACAAAGTTGATTTTCCCTAGGAAATAATACATGGCCCTCTTCCTACTAGGAGGTGGAATCTAGGCGATGACCTTTGCTCACTTGGGATCTACAAAAATACCATTCTTGGTTATGATGTGGCCCAGAAAATTCCCCTCTGACACGGTGAAAGAAATTTTCTTTGGGTTAAGTGAGATCCCATACTTCCCGCATCTTTCAAAAATCTTCCTAAGGTGGCATAAGTGAACGCCCCAGTGTTTTGAAAACATGGTGACGTTGTCCAAATATACTACCACGCTTTTTCCTATTAGACCACAGAAATATATATCCATGGCCCGTTGGAAAGTTTCCATAGCATTTATCAATCCAAAGGGCGTGCGCCTGAAAGCGAAAGTCCCCCACTTAGTTCGGAACATAGTTTTTAATATGTCGGGTTCAGCTACTAGCACTTGGTTATACCCGAAAAACCGATCCAAAAATGAGATCATTTCAGATCTGGATACGGCTTGCAATATCTATTCCATAGGGGGCACCAAGTATTTATCTTTGCCTGAGGTCCTATTCAGATTTCGAAAATCCATGCACAAACAGATCTCACCGGATTTTTTCCGTACCCAGACTAGATTTGATACCCAAGTGGAGTTCTGAAATTTGAAGATGATGCGCGCATTGAAAAGTTTCTTAACTTATTTCTGAATCATTGGTTCCAGTGTAGGATGCACTTTTCTTATATTTTGTTGGAAAGGCTTCACTCCCTCCATAGGGATCACATGCTAAATAATTTGAGTGTCATAGGTACATAGTTCATCATACGTCCAAGAGAAAACGTCTCGGTATTTCCAGAATAGTTGGGTGAAAGCTTGCTTCTCCTGATTGGAGCAATCTTTCTCCAGGTTGATGAAATTCGAGTCCTCATATATTCCTAAGTTTACATGTCGATGTGCCAAGGTGGAACTTTGTATTTTGGTATTTGGGGGCCCGCGGAAGCGGTTCTGCAGATCGAACAAATTTTCAAGCAACATTATTCCCTCGGGCATGGGATTTTCCTTGTGTTTATCATGTTCTTCCTACAAAGCTTGATCATGGTCTGCTTCTTCTATCACTATGTCTTTGAACACCTCGGTGCTGAGCATGTATTCTAGTATCAGTTGGTCATCATCAAAGACGTGAAAATTAGTAATGTTATCTGGCACAGATGGTTTATACATTATTTCAATAGAAAAACCATCTCTTAAAGGGGTGAATCTAGCAACAACGTTATCCAGAGTATCAACTGCCGCATTATGCATTCTAATCACAGATTTAATACCAAACGCATCAAAATCATAAATTAGATGCCATACCTATTATTGCTAAGCTTTTAAGTGTGAAGACAAGCAATGGATGGTATGGCATACCTGACGAGTGATGATCTCAAAATATCTGATAACCTTTAAGAATCTTACCTTTAGGTCCAACGCCTTTCTAAGTCCGAGGACTAAGGCTTCATATTCGGTGGTATTATTGGTTGTTTTCGGGATCCAACAGGATGCATCCCGCGCCAGCTCTGTCATGCGTCTTGGAACCATCATACTACAAGGCCTATACATCGTCTTCTGGTTCCTCCAGATCTGTGGGTTGGGGAGAGATTTCAGCTTGGTGTATGATGGGAATAGTTTGGTCTTCAGTGATGAGTGTAAGCTCTGATTGGACATTTAGGCTTACTAGGGACTGAGGGGGGTGGTAGCATTCGAAGATGGCCTCTAAGAAACACAAGCCGAGATTCTCCTCTTGGGAAAATCTGATAGGTTCATTGGTAGCATCCAAATTAGTCACAATATGTTTCATATAAGGTTCACTTTCCACTCTGATTTGGTTGTTTTGACCCTTGTAGGGAAGCCACAGATGAGACCAATCGGTAGCAAAGGACCCTTGTAGCTTGCTGGACCAGTCCTTGCTTAGCAAGAGACCGTAGGCTTCTGGGATGTCCACGACTACAAGGTCTATACACTGCTGGACTCTAGAGTCGGAGGAAAAGTGGATGATGACATTATTTAGTTCACCTACAACGGGCACTTGTGATCTGTCTTACTGAATAATCCTAGCATCAGTTTTCTCAGGGAAAATTTTCATCTTTTTACAAACAGACAGGGGCATGACATTTGTGGATGCGCCGGAATGAATTAGGTAGTTATGGATGTCAAATGATAGGATAAAGGGGGGAGTATATCCCATAGAGTTCGCATTTACATTGTTCACAATAGACTGGAAGCTCAGACTAGCTTGGGCGGATGTGTTGCTTACAGGTTTGGTTGTCGAGGCATTGGCGAAGGCTTTGAGAATAAGCTCTCATTGGTTGGTGATGCGGGCAAGATCATAAAGGGAGATGTTGGCCCTATTTTTCTTCATGTATTCAACAATATTGTAACTAGAATCAAAGTGTGGACTAGTGTCAGTGGGGGTTTTGGGCGACCCTGCTGACAACTTACTCTTCCAGTTTACTCGAATGCTGTTAGGAGTGGACTTCTCAGGAATAACAGCTTGGTGTTCATTCCCTGGGGGTAAAATTTTCCTTAAGAAGGCCCTCTTATTCTCTTCGAAGGACTATTTGGGAAATGGTCCTTTGCTTCTTAGGCGATAGTTTTACATGGGCTTGACCTTAGGGTCATCGGCCACATTGATATCGATGATGGTATGGGTGCTTTCCCTGTGGATCACATCAAACGCAAGGACGACAGATCCTGGTTCTTCATCAGGGGGCAGATCTTCTTCATTGTCAGAGACATCATCCTCTCCTTCATCCCCTGGGGTTTTATCATCCAGGAGTTGATTTACTACTGCATTCATGCTACCAATCCATTGGGGGCATGTCTTCTCAGAGTGGGCGGCCTGGTGGAAAGATAAAAAATTATATTTTCCGATCTATTCTACGTCGAGAAAAATGCTTGTGTTTGATGGAGGTCAACTCATGGTGGGGGTATTCTTTCTGGAAAATGGCATTTTCATCTTTGAGCTAGCAGCGGATTCAATTCCATTTCTCTTTAGATCAGAGACTTCATTGGTTAATAGCTTAAGGGTCTTTGCTATATTCCCGAAGTCAAAAGTATCTTTGTCCTTATCCATGGTTTTGAGTGGGGAAAACTGATTCTTCTTCGAGGTGGGTTTCTGATCATCTGGACCTTCATGATCGATGCCCCCTACGGAAAGCATGTCTTTTTCTATGACAAGGGCAGCCATGTAATTTGCTGCAAGGGTAGCCCTAGCCTCGCGCTTTACGAAAATGACAATGTCTCTGGGAAGAGCCTTTGTGTAGTAGTCTATGGTGATGGAGTCATGCAACGCCAAGTTGGGGGGGAATTTGTTCAGTATGGTAGCGAAACACTGATTAAAATCTCCGACCTTCTCTTTCTTTTCACATTTGATGGTACTTTACTCTGTGAGGAGCATGGAGGGGGTTTTTTCCTTCGAAAACTTCTGTAAGAAAATGCGATGGAATTGGTTCCATGACGTTATGGAGGCACTTGGGAGAGAGTGATACTAGGTGGCCACTTCATTCTTAAGAGTGTGGGGAAAAAGACGACAAGAAACATCATCTATTTGAACTCTCATCATTTGCAGTGAAAGGTAGAAGTTACTTATGTGGTCTTCGGCCAACGTGCCTTTCTCGAGGTCAAACTTGGGGAGGTGCCTAGGCATGTCATGGAGGGGCCCCAAGAGATCTAATGGGGATTGGGCCATCCAAGCAAGCGGTTGCACTTTCCTGGCATGCTCGTGGTGTCTGATTTCAGATTTAGATTCACTTCTCGCACCTGACATGGATGCTTCCCCTTCATGGTGAGAGTGCTTGTCTTAACGTCCCTCGCGGTTGGCCATATTTCTAAGATATCTCCAATTGTAGATAAGGGCCCTATTTTGGTTTTGATGGTGGTGGGTAGCATGGTGACCTTGGCCATGGCCTCTATCTCCCCAACCTCTATTCCCTCGGCCTCTATTTCCCTTGCCTCCTCCTGGTGGACGATGGACCTGATTGTTGTTATTTTGGATCTGGTTAGGTTGAGGGTCCGGATGGGGTTAATTCACATCGGGTTCTTCTTCTTCAACTCCTTGGGGCTCCAAAACAGGTTTTTTATTCTCAACAGTCGTTTCAAAGTCTTCAACCATCAAATTTATCAACTGAGGCAGGGAATTTACAAGGGCACCATTGCGAGTGACATTAGCAGCAAGGGTCCTAGTATGGGTCAGGAAACTCATGACTAGAGTGAATTGCAGATCCCCAATGAGGTTACGGGCTACCGGGCATAGAACTCTTAATTGCTCCCTGGTGACCTCGTAATAAGGAGCTTCATCCCCTTCAACATCTTCGAAAGGGGGAGGACCGGTGTCATCATTTATGACCTCCCCTTGGGGAGTTTATAATGGAATATTATACATGTGCTGGGAGGCTGCCATCAGGCCCTCCTTCTAGCACCAATTCTGTTGACGGGAAAAGTTGTCCGGCCAACGGTAGGGGATCTCCCCGGTAAAAAGTCTCGACTACACTCTAAATAGTTTGGAATAGGGATCCCGTCCAGGGTGTGGGTCCAGCTACCATTTGATTCTCTTTTCCTCGGGTCTTAATAGGACTTCAACGGACCTGTAGACACATGATTATTCAGATGATACAAGATAAATGATTGATGAGTTAAATGAATATATAACTCTATGCATAGCAAGCTGAATAATGAAGCATGGGGCCAAAGGAAATGTTGTTAACAACATATCATTAGGGTCATGCTTGTACGTTGTTATAACCACAGAAGAAACAACTCTTTATGGTAGAACACCCTTCACTTCCTTAAATGGTTTTGGTGAAAATATAAATGTCAGTAAAAAGGTTATTAACATTCATTGAGAAAGTGAAATAAACTTAGCACCATTAACACATATTTAGAAAACTATAATGCATCAATGACATAATTGGAAACATAGTTTCATTAATCAAAAGATATTAGAAACTAAAAAAAAAATACTCATAATGTTCACACATCAAACCACATTAGATCCAAAAGGAATTTAACAAGTATCTGTATTCATATTCAAAAGTGTGTAGACCTTCTATATAATTCTCTCTAACTGTTTGACTCCCCCAAAAAAAGATTCTTACAATCTTCCTAAAGGAAGTTTTTATAGACCAAAATTTCCCCTTTGGGCTACCAGACTCTTCGCTTTCCTTACCGTTGGGCTAGCTTGCGACCTGAATGGAGGATGCGACTTGCGAATCAATTGGACAGTGTGACCTGTGACCCAGTTGAAAAATGTGACCTGCGACCTACTGCCATGTGATCATGAGAATGTGCATGTGATCATGAGGTCTGGGGCATCAACTCTGAGAAAGTATTTCCATGCACGATAATCTTCTGCTACTATGGAAATCAAGGGAACTTCTACCCTTAACCGATGCAGGCACTCCAAGGCATTTGGAATCAGAGTCTCTCTTTTGAGTGTGACTTGGTTTGCTAAAGAGGCCAATTTAGTGTAGTTCCAAACTGGTGTAACGATGAATTTACGCAAGTTCTGCTGTGATGCTGCGTGATCAGAAGTATCAACGGCCTGTCTTGAAGCTGTTGAATTTCCTCCTTTAACGTTGTCTCTTCTTGCTCTGCCCTTGCCTCCCTTTGCGCTGATTATTATAACCTATTTTGTAGAGAGAGGATTTCTCTACTCATTCGATTTACATTTTTCTCCGTGGCTGTGGCAAAAGCAGTGTCGAATGATGCTATCATTACTAGGTTAGTCCTAGTATCCAGGACTATATCTTTCTCTATCATGGTTGTGATTGGGGTAGAAGGGTTTCGTGCCAGACATCTCCGTTTCTCCTGTCAGATCTTGAAGGAGAACTGATCATATGTGAGCCTTGTAAGCTTAAATACTTCTTCTTCTTCCCCTTTGTAGGAGCTCGACTTGGAGAGTGCAAAACATGTATTAAGTATAGGAACTTCGATGGGCTGCAACTTAGTTTGTGATTCTATGACTGGAGGAGATGTCTCTATGTTCTTTGATATTTAATCTTCTTGTTCTTTTCTTTTCCTTTCTTCCTCTTCTTTCTGAAGCCTCTCTGCTTATGCCTTTTCTTGTTCTTCCTTCTGCTTGCACTTTTCTTCTTATTTTTCCTATTTTTCTTTCTACTTGTGCTCTGCTTCGGCCACTACTTCATGTTCTTCCTTATTCTTGCATTCGGCCTCCACTTGATCTAATTCCCTTTTGAGCTACCATTCCACCTCCACCTCTGCCTCCTGCTCTTCCTTTCTTTTTCAGGCCTCTTATGCTTGCTTCTTATTTTTTTCTTCCTTCAAGCTCCTTTTATTCTTTTCTTCATCTTATTTTTTCTTATTTTTAGCTTCGCGCTGAGCTTTGGCCTCTTGCTCTTTCTGTTGGGAAGTAGTGTTGTGTCCTGTGATGGTTCGAGGCTTCTTGGCCTGAGAAGAAGAGGTGCCTCCTAATTCAGAGATTCTTTCCTCCAACGTGTGATCATCTAGATCTTCTTGATTGGAACATGCCCCCGGGGAAAGTTCCCTATCCACGTTATACCAATTTATTTTCTCTTCCTCATATGGGCGTTCAATGTGTTGGTAGCTCGATTTAAACTTTTCCCTCTTACGGTGATCAGGGACTATCCTCTCTGGGTCATATGTCAAGTGATCCAACGGTCCTAGGTGAAAACTTCTCATTTCTTCTTCTTCTGCCTCTACCTCTCTGAAATCCTCGACCGTGTAGGCACCGATGTTGAGGGGCAGTGTAGGCCACAACTTCTTCTTACCTTTAGTCAGGACCTTAGAGAAGCTAGAAGTCATCTAAAAACAAAACTTCTTAAGCAACATTTTATCCATAACAAATCGAGGCATAGCATGGGGAGTCTTGAATGAAACAAATACTCAAATAAAGGTATATTCTGCAAGTGGGAACTAATGTGCCACCTTGACTAACGTCTCCATGGCTCGCCAGGACATGCATGGAGTGTCTTGAACCAACTGTTTCCTGTAGAGTTCCTGGATGAAGAGTTACGAGATTGACTCCATGTCTTGTTTATACCTGGAGTCCCAAAATACTTTCATCTCTATGTGAATTGGGCGTGCCTACTCTGGATCCCAGTTGTGGGCCCATCCCTCAAAGTGGCACCGGGAACAAACAACATCCAATAAGTAGGAAGCCATGTAGAATTTAGAGGAATATCCCTCCTCTAGCGCTAGTGCCGAGGATATGTTTTTCTGGAGAGACGCCATCAGCATGCTAGCCTAGTTGAAACGAGTGTCGTGCATAGTGACATAATTCATCATGGATACTCACGTGCCACTGAAAGTGGTGACATAGGGACGACTGTATATCCTAAAAAGCATAGCTGCCACCAGATTATATACCTTTCTGAGACAAGCCACTGGATATTCCTGATACTTCTTAACTTTAAAATTTTCGGGCTCCTCCCACCACCCTCTCAAGGTATTCACTATGGCGACTGCGCGGGTGGTGGCCCATTATTTTTTGAAACTCTGCTCTCGTTCCAACAGTGCGTAGTAAAAATCAGCATCTGAGCCCTTGAGAGTTGCAAATGCTTTACCTTCATAGTCCTGAATTACCTATTTTTGGGGGTCAGTGTTTGTATGATCCACTCAGTGACCTCCGTGGATGGGAATATAGCAGGGTGGGCACCTGCATAGTGGAGCTTTTACCTTTTAACTTGTATGTATACTTGTTTGTCGGGGAGGTCTTCTGGGAAGTTTGGCCAAGAAAATTCCTGGTATACTTGATACTAAATCATGTTGTCCCCTTTGGAAAATGTACACAAGGTGTTCGTGTAGATCGGTGGTGGGGACATTGGTATATCCATTTCTATGTCTTCTATTTCTGGGCTCTTATTTTTTCTACAGGCCGCCGGAGGTCCCATGTCACTCAAGTCTGAAGAGACGGGCACACACTCTAAGTCTACTTCAAATTCACCTGTCATGTTCATGAAAGAATCCTAGGATAAGAAGGATGCCATAACGATAAAAGCTTAGGCACAACTTATTAAATTTTCCCAACTGAAACACGGGAAGGGGTGAGGTAGTGACTTGCGACTAGGTCACTGGCTCGCAAGGGTCGAGAGGTTTAAGCTTTTAGGAGGCAGCGACCTTGCGACCTCATGACCTTGTGACCAGGTCGCGAGGTAGCTGGGTTTCAAACGCTTGGTAGTTTGAGGAGGGTGCAACTCTGCGACTTGCGACCAGGTCGCAAGGTCGCAAGATTCACAAACAACCATTTGGAGGGCGGCTGCGACCTGGCGACTCAGTGACCGGGGTCGTAGGGTCGTATGAGTCGTGAAGTCACAAATATCAGAAGTCACACTAGGGCTGGTCAGGTTTTCTAGCATGCAACATGGTCCACTGCATTATTGCAATAGATTTCCTTTTAACTTTAAGTAATGCAAGGCTAAGTGGGCCATCAAAACAAAGGAGGGGAAGCAGTTTTAGGACAAAAAACACAATATCAAGGAGGCTGGATGAATTGTGATTATAGGGTTGTGCAAGGAGGAGGAGTGTTAGGGTAGTTAATGCATCTCAAATCCTAAAGGGTCAAGAGGAGGAATGATGGATGGCTTAAAAGGCTAAGGTAGAGGAAACAGGGAAACAAAGTAAAAAAAGGAAACAACAGGAGGAAATGGAAACTTACCCAAGAAAATCATGCTGTATTCGGTCTGTAAGAAGCATTTTTTCTCTCTGTCATATGAATAGAATGCGACCTAGCAACCCTCCTATTTATAAAAGGGTCACGTGTGTGAGCCATTAATAAGGTCGCTAGGTCGCACTATTCCATGTTTTAAGGTAGGTGCGACTTCGCGACCTTGCGACCTTGCGACCTAGAGGGTCGCGGTGTCGCAAGGTCACTCGGTCACGATCTTGAAAAATCCAAGAGATCTGTGACTTAGCGAATTAGTGACCTGAGAGGTCGTGGGGTCGCTAGATCTCAAATTTGGGGAATAGAACCAATTTTCGACTCAACAACTATTAACTTTTATAGATTTTAACTTAGACCTTTTTATCCTCAGGGGGCTCCAAAAATTTTAGAGGGTGGATTTTTTGCGGTGTGTTGTAGAGGCTACAACAACAATATACAGAGAGTCACATGGTAGATATTGATCAGGGATGTTCAAATGCAAAAATTGAACAAGCATCTTGGGACCCATCAAAATCTCGGGAGAAACTTAAGCAATATATTGATGCTTATGTGGCATCTCTATGTGCTACTAAATTTTATGAGATTAGAAGTAAATCTGAGGCACAAATTACTAAAGCACTCACTGAAGTGGTGGCATCTTTTCTCGAGTCTGCATCTCCAAACACCTGGCCAAGCATAAGAAAAATTCTGAAACACGAGACAGAGATGGTAGTATTAAATTTTAAATCTGTTACTGTTGTATTTGAGATTGATGATGAGACTTCCAATGAGATGGTTGAAAGTATTAAATAGTATGGAAGAAGTTTCATGGAGAATAAGGCCACGAACAAATTTGGGTAAGTGCTTATTCACATGAAGGACAGGTTTTCAATTTTCTTTAGCCATGATAATGAATTGATGCCAAGAGTCTGGAATCTGTTCCCTTGACTACCTCGACTTTGAGAAGACCTACTAGCTCAATCCTCATGACTAGTTTCACATTCACAGAAATGAAATAAAGAGAGAACTAATCTCGTTGCTGTGCAGCCTGCTGCTCCTCTAAATACACGACAAGAATTATCTAAGGTAGACAAGAAATGACTTAGAAGGGGGGACACGAGACATATAAATTCTATGATGATGAGGGAAGTGGAGGGTTTTGGGTTCCATACGCCCCAAATTTACACTGATGATGAGGGAAATGGAGGGTTTTGGGTTGCATACGCCCTAAATTTACTGGCTTGGAAAGTTGGAGGGTGATTGGAATAAAATTTGTTGGATTAATACTTTGCAGATGGAACATGAGAATTTTCAAGAGAATTATTTTTACAGGGAGACGTATCAAGATTTTACAAAGGAAAAGTTGGCTGAGGACAATGCTCAGGTAACTGTTAGTCTGTGTCAGTTTTTTTATGATGAAATTCTTCCCAGATCAGAATCAAATGATATGGATTACTGGAAGTGGTTTTTGATTCTAGAAGTTGTTTTCAACAGATCTCTTAAGATTCTCATTAATAGGGATTAAGATCTGGAACCTTCTCTCTTGACCATGACCCATTCAACTTTATCATTATCACTCCAAAAATCACCCCTCTCAAATGCACTAACTACCGCTAGATTCACCTACAAAGCTGGATTTTTCAACAACAAATTAGAATTGTCTACCTAATAACATGAACCTAGGAAAATGATGGTTTGTTGTGTTTTCTGAAATGATTAATAACTGTGTTGTACTATTCGCAGTGGTTAAACATTTGGGTCACTAAATTTGTGACTAAAATATAACTAAAATATTTGGGTAACCAGCCAAAATCCACATTAGTGCTCTATATAAGACACATGGATACATGTCATGTTTTTAAAATTTATTATGAAGCACAAAAGTTATTTATTGGTTCACTACTATGAATCTAAAAATCGGCGTTGCCACTCACTCTCGGTAGTCATCACTCGTATTGAAAATATAATTATACATAATTCCCTTAGACAAGTATCCATCGTCAAGTAACCCCTTTATTGCTCCCTCCATCACTCATATTGAAAATATAATTATGCAAAAGTCCCTTAGACAAGCATCCATCATCAAGTAACCCCTTCATTTCTCCCTCTAGTAAGGGGCTTTCCTATCAATCAGTTAAAAGAAGTAGGCATCATCAAATTTGCAATGAGACTTGTCACCGCCAACAACCTCTTCATTAGTATTATGAACGATGGCATTACCACCCTCACCCTTATTAGTACCCTTTCAAGTAAAATATAAAACCAAATCTCAAATTTAATGAGTAATGTGGCATGGCTTCCCACAGAAGAATTGCATGTTATTTCTTCATTTTTTTTTATCTCTCTCGTGTTGCTTTCTTTTGGGTTATGTTTTTCTTTCGGTAAAAAGGTTCATTCTGATATCTCATCTTCATTGCTATTCATCCAAATTACTCAAAATAGCTAGAGACACACCAAATCTATATGAGAAGCATAACTCCAAAGTATAATGATGAATATGAATTTCACAACTCCTAAGGAAGAGAATAATTTCTCCTGCCAACCCCCAAATATAACAATATCAAATAATAATATACAACTGCGTGTATAATGAGTTTAATTGTATTTCAATTTTTAACATACTAGTCCTCATACCTTCCTCATGTGGGCCCTAGACTATGACAACTTAGATAATGTATATATTAGCTTAGGGATACGTGTTTCCATCCTAATTCTGACATGCTGAGTTTTCCTATCATTCCCATAGAATAACAATGGTATTAGAATCTAAGGATTCATCTCTGGCAATGGTTTGTAGGGTCCTGGCTCCTAGTTTATCTTAAACATTTTGGAGACTTTAAAGCTTTGGATTGACCAAGAACATTGGAATCTACATTAACCATTACCAAAATTTAATAATCATACATTATAACTTAAGAAATGGTCATTAACTACTTACAAATTTTTGCTAATAATACAACTCTGATATGAAGTCCCATTCCTTTCCATTTTCCATCATCCTCAGCCACTTTTTTTTTTTATTGTATGGAAAATAACTTTATATTTTAGATGAGGAATATATATGTTTTTGGTCTTTAAGAGATTGTGTAGATTCAACAACAAGACTAGAATCCATTCCAACAAAACTTATTATATTACTTGCAAGAATTAAACATAAATCAGAAAAATAGCAATCATCCTCCCCAACCATCCAAAATAAACCCAATTGACATATTTTACTTATTTCCTTCCGTGAAATGCTAATATATCTTATCATCATGTCATATAAAGGTTCCCAAGACACCATAGAATTTGACTGCAAGTGAAATGTGAATTTCATCACCCTCTTCCTATGGTTCATTATCCAAAAATTGACATATTTTACTTATTTCCTTCTATGAAAATCCAATCTATCTTATCATCATGTCATATAAATGTTCCCAAGAAACCATAGGATTTGATTGCAAGTGAAATGTGAATTTCATCTCCCTCTTTCTATGGTTCACTGTCTAAATTAAGGTGATTTGAAATAGTAAAGTGATAATAGCATAGCTCTTGAATCATGTTTTTTTTTCTAAGTAAGATTAAATTATATTATTGAAACATAATTTACATGGAGGCTCAGGCCTTTGCAGTTCAAGCCTGAATCAACAACATAGTTCGGAAAAAAACATCAAAAAAGGAGTTGGCCACATAGCGGAAACCAGCCCATAGATGGTTTGAGTCGCTGCCTCTCGTGAGGAAACCAACATTATACAGACAAAGTTTAATATGCCAAACATAGATAGCAACATTTAGCAAGACCATGATACTGAAAGAAAAAAACTGGGAAAAACCTGGGAGCCTAGGTGTCATGAGGCAAAGGAGGTGTTTCTTCTATGATGAGGCACTTGTACTCATCCGCGTCGGCATCCTGGGTGGCAAGTGCTGCGCGTCGGGGTGTCATGGCCTCACCAGAAGTGTCCATAGCCTGATTTCTTTGCACCTTTTCTTCCTTGCTAATGCCTGAGCTGCTGCTTCTGTCCGAGCTACCGTCAGAGCTGCTGTTGCTGTTGTGCTTGCTAGATTCATGATACCTCTTTTCATCCGCAAAGCAGTCGAAGTCGCTACGAGGGAGCCTCTACAAAGTGGGTTGACAGAGACTGGGCTCCTCAGTGGGCTCCTCCCTAAAGGAAACCGAAATGGTGGAAATGACATGGGGATGGTCTAAGGAGCAATGGAAATGAAATTGAGCAGAGCTAGAGGTATGCGGGGTGGAAAAAGGGAACAAGTGAGGCAGAGGCGGCGGCAAAGGCATTGAGTCAGAGGGTTGAGCCAAGTCACTGGGCTGGCCAACCAAACGACTGTGCTAACTTTGGGTGGCACGATACCTACCCAAGGAATGATCAAGAGAAGGGGACGAAGAATCAAACCGAGGGGAGGGCTATGGCTAAGCAACGCGACCTCTGCTGCTGCTATGCATGCATATCATGGGATGCCTGAGTTGAGGCATAGTGGCGCAGTAGGGGTGGGGGGAACTCTGGGCAGAGTAAGAAATAGGACAATGGCACCACAGAGACGAAATCTCAGAGGTGGCGGTGAGGTCTGAGGCAGCATAGAGTTGCAAATGACAGAGGTTTCTTTGCGAGTAATGATAGCCCGGGAGGAATTCAATGCAACACAGCAGGCTACAACGTCTCGTTGTTAGCATGCGGGAGCTTGGCTCCACGACTTCAGGGTGACAGTAGCTTCGCAGAGGACGAGACCCAGGAGGTATAGAGCCAATGTGCCAAAGAGCATAACCAGGCGGAAGGCAGAGGAACATCATTTTGAGGTGGAGGTAGCGGCCTGGACTTGTACATGGTATTGAATGTTGCTCAAGGTGATGGCTAGAGCACTCAAATGCTTTTCGGTGTTCCTTGTGGGTGGGCATGTGGCCATGCCACGCGCCAAACCACAAGCCCATCACCGTATAACTTGCATCAATCATCCACATCCAGGAGCTCTTGAATCATGTTGAGATTTAAGAGAAATAAAATATGATTGGCCTCTTTAATGCAGTTTGGAGCATTACACTAAGATTCTTTTCCTCTAAGCTATTCCAAACCAATATAAAAAAAAAACAAAGACAAAACCTCATTCTTAGTTTTGTTCCTATTTAGTTCTACTCATCTGAGGTATGTGAGGTTCCCTTGAGGAGTGACCTACTCTTGCTGCATGTATAATATCATACTCTTCTTAGTAGTTTGTCTTTTCAAGCTTAACCCACAGATCGTTGTTATGGCCTAGCTCAGAGAAAGTAATTTGAGTAGTCATGCATATGCATTGTATTAGACACATTACATGTCAAAGTTTTTCCCTTTGTAGCAAGAAAAAGGCCTCCAACTCTGGATCATTGTATAGATGTAACTTGTTTTTCCATCAATTATTGATTTCTGGATTTTGCACCTTTGAAGAGTTGTCATACATAAATGGTCTTATTAGATAATAAAGCTAACTATGGTCTTAAATTGTAGCACCACAATTATCACCTCAAAACTCGGATTGCACACCTTACATATCTTTTGATTATCCTTAATCCCTTCAAAAAATAACTCTTTGGAATGTTCTAATCCCAATTTGTAATTCCTTCTAGAGAGTCTTAATCCCAATTTGTAAATTTGTATTTTGAAAAAAATATTTATATCTTTGATGTCCAATGGTACTTCCCTTATGCAATCAAAATGTTCCCTGCCACTCCCCTAGTCTATCAGGATTAAAATTGCAATGGGTGCAACAAAAGGTCTAGAATTTATTCATGGAGGGGCTGAAAGACCAATGATTTATCAGTTTTTAAAACATCCAATATCCTTTTGGATTCGGTTTGTACCTACAACTTCAAAATTATGAGATGGCTAAGTGTTACACTTTTGATTATCTTAAGTCTTTATGGAGAGATATGTACTTGGTGCAGGAATACAATGTGAAGATGTATGATTTTGGACTAGCAAAAGATGGACCTGAGGGAGACAACATCCATGTTTCAACTCAATTTATGGGAACATATGGTTATGCTTCTACATAATATGTAATGACTGGTGAGAATTTTAACCAGTTTAAAACCCATGGCAATGATATCTTGGTGAGGAAATTTAAGATTTTTACAGATCAACAAGATTTATAGCCTCTTTAAGGGTCATATCTAGTAAATGGGGCAAGCAACAAAACTGAAAAGTTTGTTCGGGGAGAATTGTTCAGGTCTCGTCCTATTGGCCTAATGTTGAATGTAGACCAGCCAATTTTAATGACTTAGGACAATTTATATGAGGTTGAATTTTCCTTAATTTATGGAAAAAGTATCTAAACATGCATACGTCTCATGCATACATGTTTTATAGTCTATAAAACATTGTTTTAGATGACTAAATACCCATACCAATAGAGATTTATTTGAGGAGAGATCAAGGATTCAAGTAGTTGGAAGGCCATTGGTCTGTCACTAGGCTTAGTATATATTTTGATGTATCCAATGGGGAAATTTTTTCTCATCCTATGAATGCAAGCACTACTTTGTTTCATTTCTTTATGCTTGTTTTTGTAATCTAGTGTTAATAAAACACTTCTCGACTTATTCCTTGGCATATAAATCGTATCTAGAAATACAATCAGCAAATAAACATGACCTTTACAAGTTAAAATCATCATATTAGTAAACTTGAATAATCACTATGCTTTGAAACCATGTTTGGTGTCCCCTAATAGCCTCTACATCACATGCATTCAATATTTGTTTAAGTAAATGTATTACTTATCTTTGGAGGTGACTCATCTCGTTAGGGCCAAAATCCATCAAACACACATCTTCATCATGCCTTCACCTCCTCATCTGGTTTGTCTCTCCTCAATTTCCATCACCAGCCAGATTGGGTTTTTCCATGATCAACCACAGCAGGAGTCTTCCTTATATAATTTGAGACTCATGATTATACCAAATGTTTAGTATGAATACATTGAAAGTTATGAGCTTGGAAATGAAAGGAAATCAGAGTCAACAAATAAACAATATGTTCCACACAATAAATAAATAAGAGAAAAATATTGAAAAATCCCAACAGTGATGGAATGATAGGAAATTTCATTAAATATTTTATTCAAGTCATAGTCATATGTACATATATAAATGCAATCCCCGAAGATGGAATTACAGTACATAACATACAATGATGTTGCCTACATTTGTAATGATAACTCGATACTAGATAGACAATGGAGGGTATAGACAGTGATAACACTACCATTCATCCAAATATTTATACCTGGTTTTCCTTGTGATTAGTTCATGTCTAGAACTGAGATGTGCAACTGTGCTATTCATTTAACTAGAAAATGCACACTTTTTCGGAATTGAAGTAGGCATAGTGAGCTCTGTTCAGGAGCCTTTTATCATTGTTGAAGGCTTTGTTTTACACATGAGGTTGACACCTATAGGGAATATCTAGATTGATATTAAATGTGACAGTGATTACACATCCTATTCATGCTGAAGACAAGCATAGCAGTTAGGATTTACGAAAGTTGTTTTGGGGATTGCAATTATTGTTATGATAGCAGAGGAGAGCGTTGCCATCTGCAGGCTTGTTTTAATGGAAATAAAGGATATATTTCTAGTGGAGTGAGGGCATACTTATATCATGCTGAGTGGTAGTCACATGAAGAACTTAATACTTGCGTGAGGGTACTCAAGTGGGAGTTACAGAAAACAAGTCTAATGAGATTCCTAAGCTACGTTAAATTGGAAGTTGAACCAAATATTCTAAGGGAGGTGTATTTGTTTGTAAGGTTATGTGTTATCCCAAGGATGACACATGCATAGGTTATTACATAACAAAGGTGCTCAATAAGGAGTTACAGTCATTCATCGTAGGATGCTGTTATGGCATCTTGTGGTTCCGACTCCAGGGAGTTACTCATACTTAATGAGCAATGTGCTTGTAAAGACTATAACAGGTTTGATCATCAGAAGGATTATTAGCATTTTTCATCCTTCTTCCTATATTTTCTCATAATTCTATCTTTGGCATTCTGTTTTTATGTTTATTGTTGCATGAGTCTGGTCCCACACTGTAGGTGCATCTGAATATTGTGGCTATGCTTATAGCTCACTTTGATATAGAAAACTAATTTCAAGCTTGTTATAGTATAACTGTATAAGTTATATTGACGAGACACTGCTCTACAATTCTTTTCATCAATTGAAAGACTTCAAATCTTTTGGTGGTGGATTCATGTTCATGTGTGTGTGTGTGAAGGCTCAGTTTTCTCTACTGATTTTCTTGTTTTCCAGTTGAAATCAGGTTGTCAACTTAGCTAGTTAGTTTCAATACATTCCTCTAACTAGTTTTCTTATTTATTCAACTCCTTACCTCCTCACGAGGCACTAGATTTAATTGTACTATCTTTGTTATAAGTTTTAAATTTATTCAACATATCCTAAAAGTTAAAATATGCTATTTTAGAGAAAAAGGTCTCACTTCCTTACATGTTTTTCATTGCAGTCTCAAATCGGACAGGAAAACCACTTCTGAGCTTGAAAAACTTTTCATAAGCATCCTGAATCTGAGCCCAAGCATCCCCTCCACCGATTCCTCAAGTGGGCATGTATCAAGCAGAAGCAAGAGAAAGAAGGATTGAGCACCCACATACTTTCTAAACATTACATTTGAGGCATCACAATTTTGGGTGATAACAAAACCTTAATCTAACTTGTAATAATTTTATGTTATTTTCTATTTTAGAAACATATTATTTCTTGTAATGTTTCCTTAGGTTATAGTTATGGTGGTTAATTTTTACTTAGTCATTGCTTAGTGGTCATTAATGTCATTTATTATACACCATTAATGGGTTATTAATTATTCCCCATTGGTTTTTAGGGTTACATAATCTAACTATAAAAATTTATAATTGAGGTTGTAATTCACTGAAGAGTATACTTATAACTAGCCCAAATGAGTGAAATTTTAATATATTTACCAAAACAATATGTTATTCTAGAATTGAACCTTTGGTAAAGGGGGTTTCTGTGTATTATCTTATTAAAACCTTTAGAAAATAAAATAAGAAAGGATAAAATATAAAATTCCAAGCCACACAATGTATTTAAGATGTTTGAAAAATAAATGTTCTAGTATGGCGTAGAGTGATCTCACAGTTCAACAACAAGGTGAAAGAGAGGAGAGACTAGCCTTTTATAATTTACTTTGTAACAACTAGATAATAGCTAGTTCAAGCTCTCTCTCAAATAATATTTTACTTGTCATCCACATGTTAGAGACTAAGTAAATTATAACAAAATAATTTTTTAATACAATAATTCACTGAAACTATAAATAAGAAGAACAGTAAGACTGAAGCCAATATTTATGAGTATGCCAATATCTCTTAGTATGTGGAATAAAGGATCTCTGGGGATAGAGTCAAAAACCTTTTTGAAAGTCTATGAAACAATAATAAACTTTCTAGGAGCAATGTTGGGCTTCCTCAATTGTGATCTGGAGTGTAAAGATGTGATTAATAATCTAGTGCTCAGGTTGGAATCTAGCCTTTCCTCGAGCTCTGTGTTGCCTCTGCCCAAGCTCCCTAGAGAGTTGCAAGTGGAGGGATGCAACATAGAGCTTCAAAAAGAAAATCACCACAAATAGGTCCAATGGACTGCAAGGTACATCATAAATATTATTTAATGGGAGCATGAGTGCAACTCCTATAAAAGGCATATCTAACTTCTGAGGTCAAATATGTAAAGGGTCAAATTCTTCATCTAAGATATAAAATGTTACAAAGTTGAAAGTCCCAGAGAAGAAAAGGTCCCTCTCAAGAACTTGAGAATCACTAGAAATATCTTGATTGAAGGTTTACTGAAGAAAGAAATCAATGTTTGGAGGAGCTATCACCTACTAATTAGGGAGGACAAGGAGAAACTATTGGCCTCTAAAACTATATTACCAGTGGGAGAATATCTCCTACCATCTTAAGCTAAAGTGAATAATCCCCAGATGGAGAAATTTAGATAAATTGAAAGATCTGATCTTGTGCATATAGGCTGCTCTTTGCAAAGACCTAGATCAGAAGGAAGGAGGGTGTCTTATGTGATTGTAAAAAGTGTTTGGACAAAAACACTATTGCAAGGGTCTCATTGGTGCAGGTAAGGGATCTCCTCGAGATCTCATGAATCTGCATACTGAGGTGGCACTTCTCCCTTCCTGTAACTTATTGCTTCTGTGTGTGAGAAATAAAGGAGGGAGGTGATCATCCTGTTGTGTGGATTGATGGGATTTATTCTAAGGCTCCTCCATTTGATTTTGTTGTGGGCATAAAATCTGACAAGTCAAATTGTGCCCTGACTGGATGAATTTACAGCATCAAAGCTTCTTTATTCAACATAACAGAAAATATATTGTTGCAAGTGAACTATTGTTGAAGTCATATAAGGAAGCCTCTGTTTCCTGCATATTAGATAAAACCTTTGTATAGTGCAAAATTTTGTAGTGATATCTTTTTCTAATATTCGAAGTGTTTTCTTCCACTTCTAACATCAACATCTACAATGAATATAACCTATAAAATTCTAATATAAATTCATACATTGTGGTGCTCCCTCTAAAAAATGTTCTAAGAAATCCCTAAGATCATAAAGATTTCCTTCACTGAAAACTATCAAGTCTCTGCATTTGAAATAATTTGAACAGGAATAGTTTTCCTTCCCATATAACATATCAGTCCCCAATTTTTTTACCATATTATTCATCTCATGGATCTATTTGCAGAGAAGCGGGGAGTTCTAATAATGTTGTAGAATCTAGATTTGCACAACAATATTTTTGCTACATTTTTCTCTTCATGGATTTTGTGTAATGGGTCTGCTTAAATTTGAATATTTTGCTACCTTCATGATCAGTAATCAAACTCATCACGACTACTACACATGGGATCATAACTAGGAGCTACATAAACATCATTTGGCTTAGAGTCCAAGGACTCCTCAAACTCCTCTCCAACCTCAATATCAATGCTAGTAGTAGCATGAGCAACAACACTACACTTAGCAGAACTAGAAGAATGCATTTCCAAAACTGCATGAGAACTATTTCCCTCAAGAGTCACCATGTGCCATGCTTGGTCTCAGTGGTTTTCTTCCTTCAACTCCTGGTTCAACTACCATATCTTCATTGGAACCAACACCCTGAACTCCAATAGACAACGATTCACCATTTTGTACTAGTGATTTTCCATTTATACTGGTGATTTGCCATGATTCTTCAGGATAATATAATCTTGTGAGAGATTCACCAAAAAAAATTATATATACATATTATATTATTAATAAAATTTCCTTCCATTTTTCCTATGTATCATGGGGATTCACCCATTTATTATACATATAAATTTAGGGGGGGGTTCTTAAAATTTTACCTGGTGTCCACATAAGAAAGCCGATAAGAAGCCCTCAGGAGGTGTGGAAGGTGAAGCACTTGCTTCAAAATTTGAGTTGATTTCACCCTCATCACATGTATAGTGTCATCGGTGATGCATATTGTGTGGTAACTAGATAGTGGAGCCTCATTCGATATGACCAACAACAAAGAGTTCTTCAATGACTTGGAGGAGAATGACCCTCAAATGCACATCGAGATGGGAGATGATTGGAGGTATAGCATGACTGACACCATTACTATTACTTTTTAGAGGGACTTTTTTTCTCCTCTCACATTGAAAGATGTCATGTATGTTTCTTGTTTGAAGAATATCTTAGTTTTAGTTTCTATTTTGTTAGACTGTGGCCGCGATGTGATATTTACTAAAGGAAATGTGTTCCTCCATACATAGCCACGAGACGAGTGAATAATATCGGGGTTCAGGTAAATAACCTCTACGAATTGGCTATATAATATTGTTCTTCGTTGAGTATGAAAGTAGAGAAGGTGGAGAGAGGATAAATCAGTGAGTTATGGCATAAAAGATTGTGCCACCTAGACCACGAAGCTTTGAAGATCATGCAACAGATTTCTACAAGAATTCCCAAGTGTGCACTTGAGTAGTGTGATACATGCATAGGGTGTACGTTGGGTAAGTACACCAAATCCACCTTTCATGGTAAGGGAAACCGAGCAGAAGTGTCATTGAAAGAGTTCACCCAGATGTGTGTGGACCGTTCGCGATAGCCTCCACATCAAAACATGGGTATTACATGATTTTTGTAGATGATTTTTCATTCAAGTGTTGGAAATTATTCATGAAGAAGAAATACCATACGTTCTCAAAATTTTGTGAGTTAAAAGGACTTATTGAAAAATACTCAGGCAGGAAAATGAAGGCTCTCAAGAGAGAAGACAGTGGAGAATATGTGTCGAATGAATTCAAGGAATTTTTTTGAATTAGAAGGCCTTCAACAAGAGTTGATAGCACACCATAACCTATAACACAATGGGGTTGCAGAAAGTCAGAACATAAGCATTGCGGTAGCTGCACGGGCGATGTTACATGCTAAGTTCCTACCGTTGCACTTGTCGGTGGAAGCATGCAACATAACTATGTATGTGTAGAAAATTAGTCCTCATCGGATGCTCGAGATGAGTATACCAGAGGAAACCTTTTCGAGTATGAAGTTAGATGTGGCGCACTTTAAAATTTTTGGTTCATTAGTTTACTTTCATATTACAAAGGATGCACAGAAAAATATAGAACAAACAACTTAGTTGGGAATATTTTTGGGGTACAATGATACACCTCAAAACTATCAGGTGTATCTACCATATCACAGGAAGTTAATGGTTCGTAAATATGTGAAATTAGATGAATGGAAGGCCATGAAAATTTTCCTTAACATGGACCTTTAGATGTATGCAGATGAGGAGCTTTTATCTCCAAAAGAAGAACCTCAAGATGTGGAGCAACCACAAGAAAAGGAGTAAAGAGTGCAAGCATCCACTCATGCAGAGACATTCAAAGATGGAAGGAAGTGCACCAGAGAGGCTGACAGTTTGATGCATGATGCCAGAGAGAATATGGAAGCACCCACATCACAACGTCCATAGAGAAGCCCCCCATATAAGTACACTGGCTACATGGCTCTTATGAGCAACCGTGTAGAGACTGAGCCCTCCTCATTTGAGGAAGGAGTGAATCAACTAGTATGGGTTGATGCCAAAGTAGAGGATTTTAACTCCATTTTCAAGAAAAAATCATGAGAATTTGTCCCAAGACTGGAGGAATATTCAATTGTAGGATCAAGGTGGCTCTACAAGGTGAAGCAAGAAGGATATGGGAGTGTCAAGAAACATAAGGATAGATTTGTGGCCAAGGGGTTCTCTGAGGTGGAGGGAAGATATTACAATGATACCTTTTCTCCAGGAGCATAGTACTCTTCAATTATATCTATTCTAGCACTTTCAACTCATATGGGATGGAAAATACATTAGATGGATGTAAAGACAACCTTCCTCAATGGAGTTATTGAGGAAGAAGTGTAAATAGAGCAGCCAAAAGGATTTGAGACCTTCAACAAAGAGTCACATGTGTGCAAAATAAACGGAGCATTGTGTGGACTAAAACAAGCACCTCATGCTTGGCACACCATGATCAACAACTTTTTCACTAGGGCGAGCTTCACCAAAATTGAAGAAGGTGTGAACCTTTACCATATTATGGTTGAAGTTAAATTATTCATTATAGTATTATATGTGGATGATTTAATTCTAAAAGGTGATGAGAAGATGATGAAATTTTTCAAAGATGATTTGACTAGAGAATTCGAGATGAAAGACATTGCACTCTTCCATTCTTTCCTTTGTTTGGAAATTTGATAAAGAGATAAGGAACTATTTGTCTTTGAGGGCAAGTATTCCAACGATATATTGAAGAAGTTTTACATAGAGAGTAGAAAACCTATGGAGACTCGTCTAGGAGGGAATTGGAGGAAAGAAGACACTACTTCAGGTGAAGTAGTAGAGGCTACCATTTAAAGGAATCGTGTGGGTTCAATTATGTACTTGGTGAACACACGAAAGGAAATGTGTTATGTGGTTAACCAACTTAGTCAGGCAACAACTAAGAAAACCAACCTCTATTAGAAGGCAGCCAAACATGTGTTGAGATATGTCAAAGGTGCCACTCAGTTTGTTCTTTGGTACAAGAAGAAAAAGGGAGTGAAGCTGCATGGCTTCACAGATGCAGATTGGGCAGGGGGTCCATCTGGCAGGAAGAGCACATCAGGCGGAATATTCAGTAACAGTTTCCTGGTACATTAGGAAGAAAATATTAGTTGCACTTAGTTCATTAGAAGCATAATACATGGATGCCAGTCATGCAACATGTGAGGCTATCTAAATGAGGAAGATCCTTGTTTGGTTTTTTGGTTAATAGATGGATCCTACAATAATTTATTGTGAAAACCAAAGTTGCATCAAACTCTCGGTTAATCCAATTTTTAATGGTAGGTTAATATCTGGTACCACCATCACTCAAATTGTGTGTATAGGGGGATCATGATGCTAGACTGCATTCCTACAGAGGAACAATATGCATACATCTTGACAAAGGCAATGTCAAGAGGCAAGTTTGAGTTCCATAGAGGTAGGATCAAGGTATCAGATAATTCCTTTATTGCTAAGAGGAAGTGTTGAAAATGACACCAAGAAATATTATAATTTAATTCTCCCTTGAAATAATTAGAATAAAATTGTAATTACACATCACATGACAACTTGTAAAAGTTAACTAAATTAGTTTGACCTATTTGGTTGATTTAATTGGAGTTTAGGGTGTAACTTGAGTCATGTAGAGTGGTTCCTACAAATTAGGATCCTGGTTGAGTTTATTTTGAGTATTAATTAATTAACTCAGTTTATCTGAGTTAAAGTCAGTTTAACTAGTTCCAACTCATGTAGAAACTAGTGAGAGGTCAAAGTGTGGAACTTGAACTTGAACTTGAACCACATGAAATGATCAATCAAAGAACTGATAAATCAATCATAAATAATTCATGCATGTCAGATAAGAGAAAGACCGAGTTGAGATTGGAGTTCAAGGGCAGTGGACTATCAATTGTATAATCATCCAAATTGTACAGGTGGTACATGTAGTCAGAGGAAGGCACTAGATTTATTGCACAATTCATATTGGGGATTTTCCTAATTAATAGGGGCTAATTACCCAAGGAAACAGTGAAAGGAAATATGCATCCAGGCAGGAAGAAATTTGGTTAAGTATTCGCCTAGGCTTGTCTAGGAAGTAGTGAGAAAATAGAGACAGTGAAAAGGTTTCTCTAGTAGGAGAAAAACATTGTAATATTCTCATATTTTTTTATTTATGCAATATACATATAGAGTGTTTTTCAGTCGAGGATTTCCTCAGGAAATCATTGTGTAGTGTGTTATTGAAATTATTTATCTTGTATGCTTTGTGATTTCACGATCGTTTATTGGTTTCCGCAATTGGTAGAGTATATTCAAGTCAGTTTTTTAGCATATTACAATTAGTAGTTTGAATCTCTATGTATTTTTGATAACAAGGTACCTAGGGAACCATTTTTTCCAATGGTGGTTTCCCTCATCTCTATTAATAGAATTAATTAATGCCCACTAAACAGATAATCCTTTACATGCTCAGCATTAGCCCATATATTCACATGTTATAATGTTCTACCATTGGCGCAAGATGAAAACCTTGGGTGTTGAGGTTACCTCAGTCATTTATTTTTCAGTATCCAATCTACAGTGGAGATGCCATGTATTATGTACTTTGAGGTCCATATTTTGGGCATTGTAATTGTTGTCCATTGTCCTACTCATATATATTATGAAATAAATCCATATTATAATTGTGTTACAGATACAATCACCTTTAATGGCATTGATCCATTGGGTACCCTCCTTCATGGCCATGATCTTTCATATTATTCCATGGATCTATAGTGTACTTTTTTACTGGCGTTGCTTCATTTATTTTATACGATGTATGACTATGCCTACCTTGAGTCTGTACATCATATGTATCTAGTTGATGGATTTTATAGGTCCTAACAGGTTTCAATATTTGAGGCTCCCTCCAACCACCACATTTATTATTTTGACGTAATGTTTTTTGACCATTAGTTGTTATATATATATAACTCAGACATTAGGGGGAATTTATTATCTCACAACTTAAGACTCCCTTGAGATCATTGGAGAAACGTTTCAATCTAAGGCTGATATGCTGCAACTCACTTAGGGAAAATCCTAAAAGAAACTCAAATTATCCCTCCAATGCTCCTCAAACACTGGAAGATAGTGTTGTAATACTCCTAGTCGCCTGGAAAAATTTGTTGAATGGTCGTACCATTCAAATAAAGAGCAATGATGTGGATAGGGTTTTTGGAGTGAGAGGATAAATTTTTAAGATGAAAAAATAGCTATAAAAACAAGGATAAAGATGACATGGCCATGTCAAACCACGTTAAATATGTATAGATGCATCCCCTCTACATCTCCAAATATATTATAAAAGAAGCATCCATGATGAAAGAAAGGAGGGGGTCAAGTGAAAGTAAGTTAATGATTTTAGAGTTAGAGATAAGCCTATTTGCAGGAAATGAGCCTAATTGTAAATGTAGGTGAGAGGAGAAGCCCTTTATCAATGAACCTAGAGTACTACACATGTATGTTTTAAGTATTGTTCTCTATTGAAATGCGAATGATTTCCCCATGTCATTTCAATCTTATTGCATGTAAACGAGAGTGTCTTTGTTAAAATACGAAGATGTTTTGGCTTATAGCACTAACATTTTCATAAGAAACTAGAGCTTCGATACCTGGTTACCTATAATTGCCGATAATTATTATTGGGAGCTAAGGACAAGATTCTTGGAAAACAAAACCAGTCAAGAAAAGTTGGGAGCAACCATTACGGATGAGGTGTGTCCCTATTCTCATTTCTTTCTATTTTGCAAGTGCAAGAGCCCGTCATTAAGAGTAAGTATGTGGATAAGTTACTTTCTCTCACAAATTAGTGGGAAGATATATAGAAAAGACTCTTTGGCAACATAAGGACGATCCAACAAAAAGCTTTACCGATGGAGTGTGTCATTAGGAGTAATAATGTGGATAAGTTACTTTCGCTCACAAATTAGTCGGAAGATATGTATAGAAAAGACGCTTTGGCAGCATAAGGACGATCCGAGAAAACAATGAAGTCATAGAAAATTCGCCTTCTTCATCATTAAGCCTCGTTAACGTTGTCCCCCTAATTCATCATTGAGCCTCGTTAATGTTCTCCTCCTAATTCATCATGAAAGTGACATTGACATTTCCGACTGGGACTACTCTAAATCCATTCTAATTCTAAATGTATTAAACACCAAAACGGGCTGGAGCGTTAAAATGCATCTAAAATAGTACTACAAATGCCATTATTAAAATTATGGAAAAGGTTGAAGGAAAATTAAGTTTGGTTATGAAAGCAGAAAGCTGTGAAATCATAGAAAGTGACAGTTACATATGATTCACATTTCTATAACGAGAATTTGAGAATTTCAACCATGGAAAACTGTAATCCCAATTATTGATTCTATCGTAGCGTTTCTTGTTAGTTATTTCCATTTGAACGTAGATTTACATTTGTTAATGATTATGCAGATCCATTGAACACCGTCCAGCTTCTGATACACATCTAATCTGCATGTAGCCAAGGCTGAAAACGCAAATATACATTGAAACACAGAAAATTTAAAAGACATAAACATGTATTTACATGGTACAACTTTCATATAGTACTTATCAGTTATGCATTTTGACTACTTTCCTTGACATAAATATCTGTTACAAATAAAATATTACGAAACTACAGGGGACAACAGTTTATTGTCCCTGAAAAACTGTGAATAGCAAAACGGATTCGGCTTTTAACTAAAGCAAGTCATCCGCATTCACATAAATTATGTTTAAGTTGCTCTTTCCAGGTAGCCATAGTATCGACGATCAGACAACGTCCTCTGCAATTCAAAATCCCTGTGGACCTTGTTGATGAAATCTTCTGCAGCCTTGTTAACATCTTCATGAGAAACATCCTTTGCTTCTTTCTTCTCAGATGATATTGCCGCCGAAGCCAAGGGAGGGGAGCCAGAAACATCTGGAAGCGGCCCATGTTCCACCGGCTTCACTGTGGACTTGGGTTGCTTCTGACGTCCATTCTGCTCTTCTGCTCGGCCCCCAAACTTGACTAACCACTTTCCACGCATCTTGCAACACTATAAAATATCTAATACGAGTTATTGATGATAACAAAAAAATTACTATGTTCAGAAGAAAACCCAAAAAAAGTGCAGAGAGACAAAGGAAGAATATCTCCCTCAGAAATTTACAACACGGAAAAAAAACAGAGGATGAAGGACAATGGACGATTGAGGGTAATGAAGAATTCTTCCCTCCATAACCTTTTATATTGAAGTAAAGTGGCACTCGTTCTTTCTAAGAAGAACCCTCTGAAATATTCGACAATTTGACCCAGAAGCCGCCCACGACAGTTATCTCTCGTCAGAAATATTATATTGTTTTAAAGGTGATTCCGCGCGTTTCAATTTACCGACCACGTGAATAACCATTTCGATAACAATTTTGATTTGCTTGCATTCCAAGTAACAAAAAGCTTAGCTTACTTGACGGGTTTTCGGTCCCTTCTGAAAATACTTATTCTACAAGAGCTGCTCATTACTCATTTTCATAATAAAATTACTGTGGCATAGAAGACCGGCCTTTAGCTTGCATACTATTCAAACATACGATTTTTTTTTCTTTTTGCGGTAAATCTATTTCCAAACCTCAAATTATCATTTCTAGTTTTTTAACAAACCATTCTCATTGCAGGCCTATTTCGAAATCTCAAATTATTATTTAATTTTTAAAATATTTTTATATTGAATTGTTTTTATTTTTAAAATATTTGTATATTAAATTGTCTTATTCCTATTGCATGGCTATTTCGGAACCTCAAATTATTATTTTATTTTTAAAGTATTTTTATAATTTGATCTTTTGTTAAATAAATTTAAATTCGCATGTTATCAGTTGCTTAAATCAATTGAGGGTCATATATTCAAAGGTGATAATAACATGGCTACCACGGTACGAAGTCGAACTGTGGAACCTCCGATACGATTAACGGAGTTCTTAATTTTCTAAATTAAAAGTAACCAGCTTTGTTATACGAAGCGAGCTAACAAAGCTTGAAAAAAACCTGGAGTTTATTATCGTGAAATTACCTTGGTTTTCGAAAAGTTTCATATGTGGCATAAAAATGTAGAGTTGCAGAGCAGGCACTATTATAATAGTAAGAATTGAGAATAATCAGTTTGTATTCAAAGAAATACTCTACTTTGCGATTTACATTGTAATTGTATACCTGTTTTTCTATATGCGTGTTACCAACCAAGTGTTTCATAAATGTATCAAACGAATCTTGTATTTTACTTTGAGATTTACATTCTAATTGTATACCTAATTTTCTGTACGCATGTTACCAACCAAATATTTCATAAATGTCTGAAATGAATCTTTTAATATATATAGGGAATGGTAGGAAAGTTAACCTTGAAATGTCTTAGATCAAGAGGAGTATATAGTGTATTCTAAAAGCATTTTCCCCAAAACTAACCCTATACTTTGGACAATAATGAGAATTTGAATACTAGTATCCAAGATAATGACATGATGTACCTCTTAACTCGAGCATATTGATCTTTACATGGAAGCAACTAAAATAATGTTAAACTTTCCTTAAAACGCAAATATACAAAGGGAGTTCACCATGCATTATATGCTTCATCTTAACAAGGACTCTCAAAGAAAAGGAGAGGTCTTCTCTTCTAATGATTCAAAAGATTCTCCTTCTAAAGAGCTTCTAAAGACAGATTATGCTCATTTAAGAATAATAATTTTTCTTCGAAGTTCGTATTATCCATGGGATAATGGTCAAGTAGAAGACATCAATCATCTCTTGAAGACTATGATCCAACGTATTTTAGGGAATCACAATTCTAATTGGAAATTGGAGATATTTTCTGCATTATGGGCTTATTAGACCTTATCCAAGATTACTACTAGATTTACTCCTTTCGAACTTGTTTATGGTTTAAAATTTGTCTTGTATATTGAATGAAAAATATCATCATTGAAACTAGCCATTGTATTCATTGTTGAGGGGTGGTGGAAATCAGTAGAGATCGTCTTTTCATGAATTATATTTATTTTTCCCAAACTCAATTATCCACGCACATGCACAAAGCACAATATTATATCATCAAAACAAGTAAGAAACGATAAACTGAATTCTTAATAATCATGAGCAATAACCCTTAGAAATATCAACACAAGCATGCACACATAGAGACACAAGTATTTCTCGTAGAAACCCTTTCGAGAGAAAACCACCCTGTTGTTGTTGGGCTGCTTAATTATTTTTATTATCTACTAAAACAATTCTTACATGGATTAGCTTACACCCATAAGACGGAAGACTAGGTTTTCTATATAATATGTTGGCATCTATCAATTCAGAACTTTGTTTCTCTCACGGATCTAGAGACTACCATGCAGCTGGAAGCTCCCACAACCAGCGATCCTCGCCCAACCACCATTGGACTATTGACTTCTTATTGGATGGAGAAAACTCTTCCTACCACAAAATTCACGAATTCACAATCTATATTGAATCCTCCATGCCTTCGCTTCCTCCATGTCAACTGTGTTTCAAAATATTTCATATTGGGTTCTCAAATCAATGAACATGAAAAACCCAACATCTGTAGCATTCCACTCATAAAAATTGAATAAAAAATCTCACCTGGAGTAGGGAATTTCCTCACTACTTCTCACACCAATATTTGGTCTCTAACACACCACAAGCTGCCAATTCGCTGCCACCTTAAAACTTTAGATTGATTACAAAATATAAATGAGAAAAATGAGATATGAAATATATCTCCATCAAATTAGGAAGAAAAGCGAATACCGAATTCCAATTAGGTCAATTTCGAAAATGACCAGAACATAAAATATGTGAAAATGGCCTTCGAAGAACCTTTTGCCTCTGTCAATCTAAACCGAATTCTCAAAAACTTCTTTATGTAAAACCAAGTTGTTCTATTATGCATAAAACCCATGTCTCAAAATTTTGAGATCCATCCTCATTTTCCCAGAAAATCCAATGCAAAATTGTCACTCCTTTATCCAACGAATTTATGAGCTGGCTTGTTTCACAGTTTCATGATGCAAGAGAACTAACATAAATTCTCTTCTCTTCCACTATTATACAATTTTCTGAAATAGTTAAGTCAAATTATTATCAACAATCAATACCTAGGGAAAATACCATCCGCGTCTCTACCATGGTAATATCCAACTCAATACCATGGGTAAATACCATGGTTATGCCAATACCATGTACACCTATACCATGGTAATATCCAATTCAATAACATGGCTAAATGCCTTCGTTATGTCAATAAGAAGGACACATGTACCATAGTAATCTTAAAACCAATACCTTGTGAAAATCCCTTGGTCATGTCAATACCAAGATTATCTACCCTGAGGTAATATCATGTGTCAACTTGTTCCAAACACATCATAATACCATGGTAATACTCTACTCATGCTCAATCAAATAAGAAGGTAAACCATTTAGTTTTCATACTAAATATCGTGGGAACCATCCTTCATAACATTTTATAACCAAACAATCATATGCATAACCAATGTATATCCCAACACCTCACCACATCCAACTATATGAAACAACATCATCATGAGGACCATGAAAATCCTCTTCTCACACTTTGTATGAAACAGCTACAAATCACAGATCCATCCGCACATCTCCATGCTAGTATATATACCGATTCCAATGCAATAAATCATCTATGCAAGAAAAACAAAAACCACCTATACACATGCATATACAACACTCATGCAACCTAAGAAACTAGGTTGACATCAATGACAACAAACCAACACATTTTTAATACTGCAATGCGCATCAATGACAACAATACCCCCCTTTGGCATTGATGTCAACCTCTATCTTCCTACAACAGAATTCACCAATTCACTATCTATATTGAATCCTCCACGCCTTCACTTCCTCCATGAAAAATTGTTTCAAATTATTTCATATTGGGTTCTCAATTCAGTGAACATGAGAAACCCAATATCTCTAGCATTCTACTCATAAAATCTAAACAAAAAATCTAACCCAGAGAAGGGAATTTCTTGACTACATCTCACACCAATATCTGGTCTCTAACATACCACAAGCTGCCAATTCTCTACCACATTACAATTTTAGATTGATTAGAACATATCAATGATAAAAATGAGATACAAAATATATCTCCATCAAACTTGGAAAAAAATCGAATATGGAATACCAATTGTGTAAATTTTGAAAACAACCACAACAGAAAAATATGTGAAAATGGACTTTGAAGAACCTTTCTTTTCCCTTAATCTAGAACGAATTGTGAAAAA
>CM076581.1:187896067-188019314 GCA_034641835.2 Pinus albicaulis
ATAAGTCCATCCCATAAAAGCTCATTGTTGTTAAGTGATTTACCTATACTCACTCGCTAAGATCATTTGCAACCACGTTCTCCTTTCCCTTGATGTACCTGATCTCAAAGTCAAACTCGTTGATTGTTCCCAACCATCTAGCCTACCTTGCATTCAAATTCAGATGGTCAAACAGGTACCTCAACCCAATGCGGCCACTCATCAATATAAAAAAGCCTACCAAGAAGATAGTTCCTCCACACCTTCAGTGCATGTATGATTGCTGCTAGCTCAAGATCATGTGTTGGACCTAGTTCTGTTCATGTTCATTTAGCTTCTGTGACTCATAGCATAACACTTGTCTATCTTGAAAAGGGACTCCATGAACTTCTCTCTTGCAACCATATGTTCACACTACAAACTCCATGTCCGGATATGAAATATTTAACACTGGAGTAAGTATCAGCAACTTCTTAATTTTCTCAAAACTAGCCTCATGCTCCTTTTCCCAATCAAGATATGTACATTTCCTCTGGAATGATGTAATAGGATAAACAATCTATGAAAATTTCTTAACGAACCTCTTGTAGTAGCGAGCCAATCCCATGAACGATCTCACCTCATCTACATTCTTAGGAGCTACGCACTCCACGATCACCATTATCCTCTCTAGATCTACTAGATTTCATTCCTTGGAGACAACATGTCCCAAGTAGTGTACCTCAGTCTAGAAGAAACGACATCTATTGAGCTTAGAATACAACTGATGCTCGCTTAATAACCTCAACATTGTTGCCAATTCTCGTCAAGCTATTCCTCATTTTTAGAATATACCAGTATATCATCAATAAAAAAAATCACTAACTTTTCCAAATAGGGACACAACACATTGTTCATCAAACACATAAATGTAGCTGGGGATTTATTTAAGCCAAATGGAACTACAAAAAACTCATAATGCTCGTACATGGTCCTGAATTTGGCTTTGTAGATGTCCTCTTCTTTGATGTGTACATGATGATATCCCAATCTCAAGTCGATCTTAAAGAACGTTGTTTCTACCTTCAGCTGATCCAAACAAATATCAATCCTCAATAATGGGTACTTGTCCTTGATGGTTACTTTTTTAAGCTTCATTTAGTCAATTCACAATATAAGAGTGTTATCCTTCTTCTTCACGAACAACCCCGACGCACCCCAAGGAGACACACTTCATCTAATGTATCGCTTGCCAAGAATCTCTTTCAGATGCAACTTTAATTATACCAACTCAAGTGTGCACATCCTGTAAGGTGCTTTTGATGTTGGAGCTACCCTTGGCACCAACTCAATAGAAAATTCTACCTCCTCTGAGATGGAAACTCATAAATCTCAGCTGCAAAAACATCCTGAAACTACCACAAAACTAGATATATGCTCAATACCTCTTCATCCTCAACTTTCTTACCTTTGTAACTAGAGATATGAACTATGAATAACACACACCCTTTCCTGCAACTATGCTTGGTTGACATGGTTGTCACCATCTTAGCTAATGTGGCTTTTTTCTTTCCCTATAAGACTCTTGGTTACCCATTTTCGTCCAAGCACTTAATAACTTTTTCATAGCAGTCTGCCTTGCTCCTGTGAGGGTATAACCAATCCATACCCAATAGGATATTGTAGGAACCGAATGGAAATATGTTGAAGTGCATTGTTGTAGTAATTTCGTTTAACTCAAATGCACATGCTCTTACCCAATGGTGAACTCTTTTCTTTGTAACTGTAGCCAACTACTCTAACCATGATTTTGCATGCATTTCTTCAATCAAGCCACACTTATTCACCAGTTCAGAAATAACATAGATATATTTAGATTCAGGATCAATCAAAATAGAAATAACTTCATCACAAAGCTTACCATCCATCAATGATAGATTCCTGGTGCTCTATGTGCCTATCGTCCACAATTGCGTAAATACAAGAAATTATCTACCCAACATCCCCAACAGTCTGTGCCTCATGTGCACTATATATCTTAGGCTATCACCTTGGTGCTGAGTGTAATATATCTTAAGATGCTCATCATTGCATGTCCAACGCTCCAACCATCCCGTGCCATTACCCCCATGATGTTGTTGTGATCTATGTTGCTGTTGTCATCCATGTCCATGCCTATATGCATTAAAATTATTCTGAGGTGCCACATTCTCTTTCTCAAATGCATTATGAGGTCTTTCTTTGTGAGGCTGTCATTTGCATTTATCTTGGTCTTTCCCTTTCCATACTTGTTGAGACTCATTCTTGCACTTTGACTCTTCATATCAATGCTTCAAATTTCCCAATGAATTCCTTAAGTGACCAAGGCTCAGCATACTCAATCTTGTCTCTAAATGAAAATGCAAACCCCCTAACAAATCACTAAACTTTAGCCTTCTCATTCTTAAGATATGGCACATAGCTATATAGCTCCAGGAACCTGGTTGTGTACTCTTCATCTATCATTGACCCCATCTTTAGCTCATAAAACTATTTGGCCTTATTGTCATTGTACCTCTTTGACAAGTACTTCTTACTAAAAATCCTCTTGAACTCATGCAAACTCAAGTCCATTATTCTGATGTTTGTGACCCACTTCATGTCTTCCCACCATATGTCGGTTTTTCCTTTCAAAGTGAAGATAGAAATTATAGCCTTCATGTTATCTGTATACTCATGAAACTCAAAGAATTTTTCAATCCAAGTATCCAAGCCTCTCCATCAAAAGTAGGCGGTTTGGATTTCTTAAATTCACCTGGAAAGTATCCCCTACCCCTCATCTTGTAAGAATGATACTGATGACGAGCATGATGTCTATCAAAAATAGAACTAGAATGGTTCCTGTACTCATCACTCCTCCTATATGGAGTGTCCAACAACCTACCATCTCTCGTTGTATCAAATCTATCTAATCTCTGTCTACCAGGATACTTGCTTCCATATGCCCCATTAGTTATTTCCTCATGTCCATGGCTGATCCGAAGTGTCCCTTGCCACTACAACTCCGACAAGCTTTGCAAAAGTATTGAATTCACCTCTACGTGTTTCTCTTATGACTGTATGATTCTGTCATTGTGTGACTTACAAATCCTTATTTATTCCTTTAATACGCTTCTCAATGTGTCTTCCAAATTAGAAGAGTGCCCACCATGCTGCTCAATTGACTCATAGGGATATTCTTTGTAGTCTACCATCCTTCTATCAATGTTGATATTTCTCCTACAAAGAATAATATGTTAGCTAGACCAAATAACAATAAACCAATGTAACTTAGTTTAATTTTGGGAGGATACTTCCTACAAGATCAACCAATCAGTCTGGTACATGTATATACATAATCATGATAGCTCATAAACTTGTAACACATGGTATATCAGTGAATAAAATTCGTTCTAGTTGGAATCCAATCATCAATTCATTCCATACATAATACACAACATTTCCTAATGCATAACCATACCAATGCAACTTGACCACACACCATCATAAGCACAGACCATACACAACCATGAGCAACATGTAACCAACTATGAACGACCAATGCATGTTCAACATATGACATCACACAAGCAAGCATTCAAGGACACTGCACAAGCATGACCAATAGGTGACCTAGCATACACAAGAAATACATATACAACATGTAACAATATGTAAGCTAATATGCATGCACAATACACAAACATGAACAACACATAATCATTCATACACAAATGACCACATCTTGACAATGACACCATAAGCACTTCCTTGGAGACACCATTGGCACCATGGCGAACACAACATGGATGCAACAAACACATACACCATAGGTATGAAAAAACATAATAAATCAACACAATGCATGATCAACACACTATCCATATAGTCCGAGAGTTGAAGCATGCTCTGACACCACTTTGTAACACACTCTTCACACATCTACCCAAGTAACCATCCAACTAGGGTAAACATGTGACGAGAGGCTACTAATGTGAAATTCAACCTCCTAGATGACCTTAAGGAAGTGGAAATGATGGAAACCTAAAAAATAAACCTTTCACAACATCAACAACACCTCTAGGAGGTAACTCAACCTCCCAGTCCCTTGAACCCTGAGAGGAAACTAATTTTTGGCCCTTTTAATCCTTATCCCTAGGAATGTAAGCACAAAGGAGAAGGTAGAGGCCTATATCTATGGGAATTCCAAGGTAAGGTCACGACTAGGGCCCCAAAAAGTCAATTATGTGCCTGCAACTGCATAACTTGTGCCACCTTTTTAGCCCCAGAGCCCAGGTCACTACCCAAAACTTCATAAAATTTTAGGATAGGATAAGTAACATTAAAAAAAAGGTATGGAAGCAATCACATCATCAGGAACTCATGTGGAACCCTCCTAACCATGACAGGATTTTCATCAAACATGTCACAAACACTGAATCTACAAGTATAAACAACAGATTTAAGCATAGGGATCTCATACTTATCCAAGAATCACTAAGAAGAATTTCTCCCTTACATCATAAGCTTCAATACAATATCTTTGACCAAAGATACATGGTTTATTTATTTATAGGTAAAAATATGGAAAGAGACATATATCATCACCGATAAATTACACGCTTATAACTAGCATAATAACAATAAAAATAGAATAGATACAATTTACATCAATTATCAAAGGAATGAATTTATCATTAATGAATGCAAGAACCAACTAGGGATGGTACTACAACATTCCACCCGGCCATAGATTGGATCAGCCAAATATCTCTTCAATGAAGCACCCCCATGCCATATTTCAAGCATGAATGTGGGACTCATTACCAACCAAAAAAGAACCAAAAAAGTATGGATGTTTCAGAGTTTTCTAACTACAGTGTGAGTAATTTGAGTGACTCGTAATCTCTCAGGATTTACCTTAACTCACATTTTGATCTAGGAGTCCCTATGCCCTAAAGCAAGACCATCACTTTAGTCTTTAATGTACATCCCATCCCCGAAATAATAGGCCCAAAGGAGAGAAATCCACCTCCTTGATTTACCATATATCATGTAATTAATCGGCAATGATTCCTAGGCCCACCGTGGCACATAATTTGGGTTTACCGCAACCCATAGTCTAGCTCAGGGGTTACTAGGCCAATGGCTTCCGTGATATATAGTCCAGTTCATGGACCATTGTGCCATGTTTTTATCATTTTAGATATCCACCCCATGCATATTCAAATCCATCAAGAAATCCAGCTCAACCGAAGTATGAGAAACCTATCTCATCAAAGCTATATAGAAATGGAAAGGCTAGGTTCAAAATAAAATGTCACACCTACGAAAGTAAATTCCAATATAGCAAGAAACCACATGAAATACCATGCATGCTAGATACAACAATGAAATCATATATGAGAATCGATACCCTCAAATAATCTCGTGGTATCTGCTTGAAACTACTCTTCTTGCTTGTTTTTCCTTTCTTGCACACATGCCCAAGTGCTTAAAGAAAACTCTAAGTTTCCAAGAGTGAGTCACTGAGAGAGAGAGCGAGAGAATAATGATACATCTCCAAATAATGCACTGACAAAAGGTACCAACTGATCCTCATAATCCTTTTTATGGAGAGGCCTCTATTTTCTTCATTTTGCATTATTTTCCTTCAATTTCCTTCTCACATTGACCCTGTGACCTTTCATCTCCCTTTTCTCCTAATTCCATTATTTTCGTAAATAAATGTGCTAAAAATAATTTCTTCTTATTTAATTCCTTAGCCATATCCTTTTCCAATTTCCTTACCAATAATTAAAAAAATGAACACCCCTTAGGATGCTTTTCCCAACATTCAACTTGGAATGAGTGTCCCATCAACCATGGTTATTATTTTACATAGAATTTTCACTAGGGCCGTTACACTCCACTTGAAATCATATGCGCATTAAGAATGGAGTGCAAGAATGAAAGATAAAAACACTCCCTGTGGAAAAAAGTTATGCCCAAAAAAGAAACACTAGAGAAGCGTATACATTTCCTATGGAAACATGATGATAAGAAGCAACAACAATAACCGAAACACGTGATCTGTCTCCCTTGAAGCAACATTATCGTTATCAGTGACATATGGACAAAAACATATCAAATCATCAACACATAGTAGTAGCAACATAGAATTTCCAACTAGGATCAACAACTTTTATCAACTGCATAGCAACAACAACATATATTCATCAACTCTGAAGCAACAACAACAAATACATCCTCTCCACAATGTACTCCCCAACAACAAAGAAACTCATATACGTCAACAAAAACAATGATTATCTTGAATAAAGATATCTCTGAAGCGGACATATTAGCAACAAAACATGATGACAAGTCACAATAGTTTGACCAACCATACTCTACTAAACACAATCATCTCATGGCTGAATGTAAATTAACGTACGCAGTTGTCAATGCATCATTTTTATATGAAAGACGCTACTCCATATGGACCAAGGACTATGACCAATGATATGCAATAAAGTACATGGCCTCATAGGATTTACATGGATTCTAAAATGAGAATACATGATTGTACAATGAAATTAATATGCCCATATATGGTTGAACTACGACTCACATGACTTTATCTCAATGTATACATGACTCTATAAATCCTCTCCACAATATGTATGAGAGTGTACAATAATAATACATGAAATACACGGTTGTACTGACAGTACTAACAACCAATACATAGCTTAAGTGACTGTCATAACTCATTGTGCAACAAATGCCAAATATGGCTCTAAACATTAAGCATGAAATATAAAAAAATGAGACTCTATCATACATGACTATCATAACAATCCTCTCAAAAATATATGCCTCATAAAACATCAAATACATAGAGAATATGATCAACTGTGTCCTCTCTATGAAAACAAGATAATGTCAATATAAATCACATAAAAAAACATGTATTAGCCTCTCCAAATAAGAAACCATGGATCTAGATATAAATATTAGTCATCAACACATAATAATGTATGGTGGCCCAAAAATAACATATATCAAGAAAATCATGAACCAAAAACATATATCATCATCATGAATACCAATAAACCCTCTGTAGCAATATATATTGCATCAACAATAACCATTGTATGGTGCATAGTAATCAAAATTGATAACAACAATATGAAAATGATATAACGACAACAACAACATCACATCAATGACTATAAATATCATCCACCATCATATTACTCCATAAAAATACCATCCTCACAGTAATCTCCATGGAACCAACTCATGCATAAAATCATCAGCTCAAAATGCATGATATAATCCAACAACATGTCAACTCATATAACCCATGCATAGTAAAAAAATAAACATTTGCAACATATGAGCACATAGCATGAGATGAATAGACACCTCCTGCAAGGAGCCATAATGTCATCAAAAAATTGGAAGCATATAAAGTGCCCCCCTTCAGCATGTGTCATTTCTCGTCGTAATCACACTTTAGGAAAGAAAACATCAGTAGAAATAATCCATCATCAAGAAATCATAATAGACAATCACCACAAACTAAGTGCATGAAAAAACAAAATGTGCCAAATACTCCCCCTAATCCTATGAGGGCTTCACACCCATTTTGTAGTCTAAAGGATCTATCATGCAAGAGTGTATGAAAATATGTGTTGATATCTTCTACTCTAAATTAGATGAGGAAGAGTACTCTCTTGGTATCTCCTTATTTTTTAAACATTGTTACCGATGAAATAGGTAACCTGACCTCAAAATGGGAACTCTAGCCCAAAAAGACTGAAAAAACATGACAAAACACCCCAAAAACAAAAAAGTGTATTCCAGAACACACTTGGTTTTTTTTTAAGGTCAAATTTCAACATTTTATAAAATTATGCTAAAAACAAAATTGTTTCTTGAAAAAAGGATTCAAAAAACACCCGAAAAAAAAGGTAGTTGATGCTGGAATAACAAAAAAAAAATTGTGTCATATTTTTAACATTTAAAAAAATAGAAATAACATTTTTTTAATTTTTAAAATTCAAACATTAAAAAAAACCTAACATTTAAGAAAAAAATAAAAATAAAAATAAAAATAAATTTAAAGATTAAAATTTCAAAATATATAGAAATTAAAAAAAAAAAATTAAATTAAAAAAAAAACAAGTTAAAAAAAGAAAGAAATTATAAAAACATGAAATATAGAAATTAAATTTAAAAAAGAAAAAGAAAATGTTTATTAAATTAAAAAAAAGAAAAATTAAATTTAAAGAAATATATTAAATTTTAATAAATTTAAAACTTTAAAATAAAAATTAAAAAAAAAAAACGTTATTTAAATTAAAAGTAAAAAAATGAAAAATTAATTAAAAATAAAAAATGAAAAATAAAATACAATAAAATTATTAAATTAAAAAATATATATATTAAAAAACAAATAAATTTTACAATATAAATTAAATTTAAATTGTAAAAAATAAAATAAATAAATAAATAACAAATTAAATTAAAAAAAAATTATTAAAAATTAATAAGTAATTGAATAAACAAATCAATTTTGAAAGAAAAAAAAAATTGTTAAACTAAAAAGTTAAAAAACTTTAAAAATCAATTAAAAATGAAAAATTGAAAAAAAATAAATTAAAAAATAAATATTAAATAAAAAATAAAATAAAAAACAAATTAACTTGAAAATATTAAGTTTAATTAAAAAAAAAAAATCTAATTTTAAATACACAATTTTAATTGAAATAAAAAAAAATATAAAATTTTATGTAATTAAAAAAATAATAATAAAAAATAAAAAAATAAAAAAAAATATATTAAATTCAAATAAATTAAAAAAAAAATACAAAATCATTAAATTGAAAAACACAGAAAACCTAAAGTTGAAAAACTACTTAGTCGCTTAAGCTGAAGACGATACAGCGTTGTAACTCAAGTTGGAATTTCAAAGCAGATCCTTTTCACACCTCCCCACTGATTTTCACAGTTTGATATAGCGGTGGTCAGTAGCACTCCTAGCTGTCATTAATGGAAGTAGCAATGGAAGAACGAGGGCTCATAAAAAAGGTTTGAAACACCTTAACGACTGTGAAATTTGATGATAAAAAGGTGGAGCAAAGTTTATAAATTGACTGTTGCTTTCGTCAGTTTGGGCAAACACTCCGTAAAAGTATAAATACCGTCAAATGGTTCTAATTGGATTGCATTATATGACTTATTGGATTGCAGTATAATCGTACCACGAATTCCCAGCCATTTAAGATTTGAAACCTAAATTATTTGCCATTTAAGATTTCAAACCTAAATTATTTGTCCTATCCTCGAAATTCTTCCGTTAGTCTCTCTACCTCGTTGTTGACGTAATTCCTCCATAGGTATCCGCCCTGCATCATGAAATCGCGTTCTATCAGTGTCGTTCGCCTCCATCACAACTCAACTGATGAAAAAGCTTTAAAGTGAACAACCGAGTCAGATACATCGACGAAACACCAAGCACACCACCACAATCAGAGCTGTTCTGCAGAATGCTTGATATATTTCTGTGGATCGCCATTATTTGTTTATGAATAGTTGGAGGCTGATTCCGGGAATCAGCCTCCCGTCCAGTGGTCGGCCTCCGCCGCCACCTGGGCGGGAGGGGAATACCCATAATCAATATCCAACTATTCCCCAACAAATAATGGTGATCCACCCATGAAAAAACTCTTTTTTAAAATTTTTTTCTAATTTTTAATATATTTTTTAGTTTGATTATTATTTTTATTTCTTTTAAGTTTTTTTTTTAATTTTTAATATTTTTTTATTTTTAATATTTTTTAATTCGTAACATTTTTTTTTAATTTTTAAGATTTTTTATTTCGTAACATATTTTTTTTATATATTTTGTTTTTAGTTTTTAATATTTTTTCCTTTTTTAATTTGATTTTTTTCTTTTTTGTTTTTATTTTTATTTTTTTATATTTTTTTTTAATTTCATTTATTTTTTATTTTTTTTTAATTTTTTTTTATTTGAAAAAATTTAATTTTTTTTTAATTCAAATTTTTTATTTTAAATTTAATTCGTCTATTTTTTTTTTTTAATTTAATATTTTAAATTAATTATTTTTTAAAATTAAAAATTTATTTATTAAATTTTAATTTAATTTAATTTAATTTTTTTAAGTTTTTAGTTTATTTAGTTTTTCATTTTTAAAATTTATAAATTGTTTCATTTAAAAAAAATAGTAAATTTATGGATATTTGTTTTTTAATTATTTGCATTTAGTTTTTTTCAATTTTTTTGTTTTTTAATGATAGTTTTTTTTTTTTTTTTTTAATTCTTTAATTTTAATTTTCTTTTTCAATTTTAAATTTTGTTTTTTTTTTAATTTGTTAATTTTAAAATTTGTATTTTTTCTTCTTCTTCTTATTATTTTTTTAATTTAAATTTTTAAATTTAATTTTTTCTTTCTTTTTTTTTTATTTTTTTATCTAAATTTTAATTTTGTAATTTTAATTATTTTTAAATTTTCTATTTTAATTTTTTTTTTTCATGATATGGTTTTTTTTTAATAACTTAGAAAAAAAAAAATTGATGTTTTTTTTTCAAATTTTGTCATTTCTTTTGATATAATTTTCAAATATTTTTGTTCTTTTTTTAATTTTTGTTTAAATTTTTTATTATTACGAGTTAATTTTGTTTTTTTTTACATTTTTATTGGTTTTTTTTATCGTTTTTATATATATATTTTTTTATCTAAGTTTTTTGTTTTATTACCAACTTGAAAATCACCACTCTAAAAGAAAAAAGGTTGATGTTGCATCAATACGTTTCAAAATTAGCATGAAAATCACCGCTCTAAAAAAAAAAGGTTGATGCTACATCAATACGTTTGAAAATTAGCATGAAAATCACTAACATTTAAAAAAAAATATTCATACTTCATAAATAAAAATATTAGAGTGTCAAAAATGTGCACAAAAAAAAAGTGGTGATTCTACATCACCACTTTTCAAAATCGGGTGTTTTTTATACTACCAAAAAAAAGTAGGTAACAGTGCGGTTACCTATTTCATCGGTAACAATGTTTTTACTCTTCCCTTCAACACATATTCATTATTTGGGGTCTTGAATCCTCTAAAAATTACCTTTTTTTTATCCTTATTTCTTGGTGAATCAACCTTTGGAGTTGAAGACCACTTCCTTACCTCCATTAACCATTTGGATCAAGCTTATAATTTTTTTCTTAGTACCCTAAATGACCCATACATCTTGAGAATTGGTTCTCTTTTCGCAAGGTTGGCCTTTCCACTTCCCAATACGATTTTTGGTTCACTTCCTTCAAAAACAACATGAGCACTTTTGATTTTCTTCAAGAAATTAAATTTTCTCCTATATCCTGACATGTGATGTGAAAATCCACTAACAATAAACCATTTATCATCGTAATCACATGAGGAAAGAGAAATACCACACTTGCCTAATTATTCCTCATTTTTCTTCCACATACCTCCTGCTTGGTTCCTTTGTTGTGTATGTCTTTTTGGCTACTTCTTTTCTAATGAGATTTTTCTACTTCTTATCACCAATCTAAAACATTTTCTTATGATATCTACATGTAGTTGTTACTTTATCTAATTGAGAAGATAATTATTTGATCACAAAAATTGTTGATTCATTTTCATCCTTCATGAAAATGATACTCTTCTGATCTTGGCTATCAACCTCAATAGAATCATCAGAATTGTAATTAAAAAATTATTTCAACATATTACCTCATGACGCATCTGATTTGGTTGAGATTTCAAAAATTTCAACTTCTTTTGTAATGGAATGATTTTATTCCTTCTTCAAATCCTTTGGATTTTGAGACATCCTCTTGTTACTTCTATCCATAATCCATGTTCTATTGTCTAAGCGGTCAAGGTTCACCAAAAAGCACCAATTCTGATACCAATTTTTGGCAATATATTCACTAATCAAAGGGGAGGCGGTGAATTAGTGGTGATGGCTTCTATACCAATTACATTTATTTTTCCCAAACTAAATTATCCATGCACATGCATAACATTAGATCATCAAAATATGTAAGAAAAAATAAACTGAAACCATAATAACCATGAGAAATATCAAGACAAGCATGCATACATATGGGCACAAGTATTTCTAGTGGAAACCCTTTCGGGATAAAACCACCCTACTGCTACTATGATGTTCAATTCATTTTATTATCTACTAAGAAAATTGTTACATGTATTAGCTTACACCCATAATCTAGAAGACTTGGCTTTATCTACAATATTCTAGGATCTATCAATTCAGAACATTTTTTCTCTCATGGATCTATGTAGAAAAATCCACTCGAATCTCCCACAACCAATTATCCTCTCCCAACCACCATTAGATTGTCTAAATCCTCTTGGATGGAGAAAAATCTTCCTACTACTAAATTCTCCAATTCACTATCTATAATGGAGCCATTGTGCCTTCACTTCCTCCATGCAAACCAAGTTTCAAAATATTTCATACTTGGTTTTCAATACGCTCCATGAAGAATGGAATTTATTCACTACTTCTCAGACCAATCTTTGTTATCTAACACACCACAAGCTACCAATTCTCTACCACATTAAAATTGTATATTTACTACAAAATATAAATGAGAAAAATGAGATTCAAAATATATCTCCATCATCATTCTACGAGAAGAAAATAGAATTTGGAATTTCAAGTCAATCAACTTAGAAAATGAAAACAATAGAAAATATGCGAAAATGGCCTTCGAATAACCTTTCATTTCTCTCAATATAGACATAAATTTGAAAATTTGTACATTTATGGTCATTTTTTCACAAAACGCATGTCTCTAAATGTTGATGTAACACCCCTAGTTTTATGTTTTCAAGTTAGACAGTTGAACTTAAGTCCGAAGGGGAGTGGACCCCAATGGATAGCTATGGTGTGGATGTAATTAGTTATTTGGTTATGGAACATAAATAAACTATTTTTGTGCATAGTGATCAAATGATATTTTTGAGATCAATGACCAAATCCATGAGGTATGGAAAGAAGTTAAAAATTTCCCCAAAAATCTTTCAAAAAATCTTTGAAAGAAATCATTTCTAATTTAGATTTTTGAGGAAAAATCTAGATTTTCCCCAATGAGGTGGAGAGTAGTTGGGAAGAGGTAAAAAGATGGAAAAGCATAAAGCAGCTTTAAAAATCCCTAAATTAGGGAAGCCTAGGCAAATAGGAAGAAAAGCATCCTGTAATTCTGGACGCAGAATTAGAAATAGGATTTGGGGAGCATAAGCTTAAATAAGCTACTCCAGAACAGATTGGGGGTTGGTCTGTCCTAGGAGGTGATCTCAGCTCGGGGGTGAGTTTTGGAGACAGAGGAACTCTAAGGTTGGGAGAACTGGTCAATTGCAGAAGTGGTATGGCCATAGTGTTTATGAATGGTTGAATTACTTGTTGTTTGGTAGTGTGATTAATGACTGTAAATTTTATTTTAATTTTTAATTTTTGAAACTTGTATTCCATACATTTACAGAATTGTTAGAAGAATTTAGTCCTCTCAGTTCTGCATAGTTGTAGGAACAGGAATTATGGGGAAAATCAGCTAGTAGCTCTAAACTTGTGACGGGTTTAAATATGAAGATTTATGTTACTCCCATAATTGATAAATGTGTAACTTTAATATGCTTTTGTTAAAATCTAAATCTAACTATGCATGAGCTAAGAAAAGATTCATGAAGTGGGAGGAAATTAGAGATGTTATGTACTGTATAAATATTGCAGATATGTATATTTTTTAAAGTTCATATATATATATATATATATATATATATATATAGATTAACTCTGTACAACAAGGAAAGATCTGAGAAAAAAAAAAGAAATAAGTTTAGATATCAGAGCTAGATACATTCAAATAGAAAAGAGTTGGGTTAATTGTACTTTAAATGAACCTGTAAATAATTATGGTTAGAGAAAAAACATGAACTATGGTATTGATGACATCCTCTACTGGTTAGATGTCCAAATTGAATACTACACTGGAAAATACATATAAGAAAATTTGGATGAACTGCAGGCAGAATTCATAAGCTACCTGGAATAATAAAGATTACACTAACAAAATCTTAATAAATTTCTGGTTAGAGGTGTTAACTAGAAAACCATAATTATTGAATATCTTACATCAATTATTTTAAAAATTCCAAAGTCTCTTATTGTTGTTACAAAATAAACAACATATGAAAATTTTACACTAGGAAGTAGAACGAGAATTTATACTGCTGGAGTACTAGAATATACATGAATACGTAGATAGAATGAAAAAGTTTGGATACATAGCTAGGAGTTACTATACTATGACAGATTCTGTAAACTCATTTAGTAGTTTTATATATACACATTTATATTACTACAATTTGGAGGGAACATAAAGGTAAGTTAAGACGAGTAAATTTATCAATTCCATCATGTAAATTGAAGTAGATAGTCACAGTAGAAATAAAATATGACATGGGTATTAACATGAAATAGAGATCTGAAACAACCAGAGTCTATCATTAACCTGTTGATATGAAACAAAGGCGGAATAGATATATATATTCTCCTAAACAAAACTAATTAAACGAGAATATCTTGTTCCATAACATATCTACAGAAAACATTATACCCTGAATTTATAAAATCAGGGTTTTTAAGCAATCCAAGTCTCTGTTAAAAGTCCATTATTACAATTGAAATTTTTATGACAATAAGATTGGAATTGTCCGAACAAAATATATATTAAAAACGCGAGAGTCTGGTTACTCTCTGACTAAAGACGATGTCGATACCGACCTGAAAGTTCAATGTGGAACGAAGTCAATTCCGAGTGAAAGACAAATTATCCAAATACCAGTTTGGGGTAATTCTGAATGGGATTCAAATTTGCCTAAAAAAATGAGAGTAAAGTAAGAAATATATAATAGCTAGTTTAGTATAAATGTCTCACAGAAATAAAAATATTAATACCGGGTAGAAAAAAAACAAATTGTTACCTCGTAAGTGGAAACCCTTGTTTCCAAATGACCTGCAAGAGAGAGATTTAATTGGGATTAAAATTTCAAGGACCATGAAATCTACCTGGAACGATAGAAATAGTGGTGAAATGTCAAATTTGAATCGATTGGCATACCTAGGGTATCATTTGGTCGTCGGAGGTGAAGCGCCTAGAGCCCAGGGCAACTCGGCTTGAACAAAACAAGTATGGTCACAGAAGACCATACGAAATAATTCCTACCCCACATCGATTCCAAGGTTAACTTCACAAATTTTCAAGGGATTATAAATGTAATGAGAGAGATTAATGCTGAAAAACCATAGAGCTCGGACGACCGCTTCGTCACTTTAAGAAGAGTACAAATTTTACACATAGAGATTAAGCTACAAAAAAATCAAACACGACAGAGTCGATTTAAATATGAGATTTATACACAATAGACCAAGATGGGCTTACAAAGTTAAATGTAAATATTATTAAAAAAAAAAAAAACAATCTAGAACCACAAAACGAAAGTATAGATATTGTCAAGGAGGACGTAGAAACGCGTTCTTGCACAGAGAGAAAACTAGCAGAACCAAGCCACGGAAACGACCAAGTCTACATACCTGAATGTCAAATGTAATAAGGAAATCGTTACGCCGAGAGGCCTCGAAACACATAACGTGTAGTTCCACCAAAACGAGCAGAGTCTTAATCTCTAGGAAATGGCGAGGAGAAATGAAAGGCGAAAGAACAATCCCAGAAACTATACAGAGATTTAATACGACTTCCCGCAAAAACTCTAACTGGCCTTAGGCCATCGCAACCATCTAGGTGTCCTCAGATCGAGGGTATGTACACGGATTGGGTTGGGAAAATCGAAATTAAACACATAGCTGCCCAACAACTGCAATGTAAATCCATGGGAATCAATTGCAAAGTACTCATACGTATCACATGGATAATGATCATAAATGAGAAAATATACATTGCAGAGTATAAAAACATAAATAAAAAACCCTTCGTATAAACATAACTCTGAGTTATTTGTCGCGGAATCAAATCAATTAAAAACCACCAGAGGACCGCCAACCCAAGTTGTCATGGAGAAGGCAATGGGGTTAACAATGCCAAACACATTAATTCATTGTTGCCAAAGAAGCACGAAAAGTACAAAAAATACAATATTTATTATCCCCACTAAGATTTCATTCCAGTTGAAGGTACATGGGATATTCATGGTGATACAAATACAATGAACACACATTGAAAACAATGGACGCAAGGATATAATATACTGATGGAAAAGATATACCATTCCACATAGAAGGAGACCATCTCATAACTTTGGATAAACATAAATTAATACATAGTATCGTGGCCATTGGAGGCATGCTATGATATAAATAGAAACGAATAATATATCACTCATATAACCTATGAGGGTATGATATAGTGATTATGCGAAATCAAGTGCATAGATATAGTGAAACCATTAAGGGTTACGTGGAGATTTTAATTAAATACAAGAAATTATATGTATGTAGGTAACAATATGAAATATATGCGTGTATTGTATATATATATTGATATATATATATATATATAAGTGAGGCCACAAAAACTCATGAAAACAAAACCATGAGAGTTATCGAATTTTATATATTAACCATTGAATCAACATGAAGACCATGTTTAATAGAATTTCATTAAAAATGAAATTCAAAGGTAGATCTGAATATCTATGGTCAATGGAGGAACATAATTAAATTATCAAAGGTAGGAAAAAAAATAAATTATTTCGAGGTGGAAATGAAGAGACGTTACAAAAGGTATCAGAGCTCATGTTAGAAAAAACTAGGCTGTTTTTGTGCTCACTTATAATATTTTTTTTTTTTTTTGAAATTTTTTTCTGTTATTGATATGTGTTGTTTAGTGTATAGAGGTACTGAAACAGAAAATTCAAATGGTTGAAGGTGAGGAAATTTATGTTGATTTTCATGATGAGTATAATACACCAGATCTCAACACTCCTCTGATGGCTATGTTGCACAATTTTCAACGAAAGATGGTTGAATTAAGAAGCCAGAATGTCAGACTGTCATTAGCCAGTGAGGAGCAGGAAAATCTCATCAGAGAATTAACTTCGCGGAACAGCCAAGAAGCTGAAGGTTCCAGAAAGAGGAGGAAAGGCAAGTTCTCTGATGATTCTGAGGAGGATGACAATATTAGACATCAGTCTAAACAGAGAATGGAATTACAGGGGGGATTCCAAAAAATCAAACCTCCCTCCTATGATGGGGAGAAGGAGGAAGATGCTAAGGCTTGGTTGCTGAATATGATTAAGTATTTCTAGGTCTATGAATATGAAAGCAATCTGAAGGCCAGATTAGCTGTCTACCAGTTACAAGGTAAGGCTACCTTGTGGTGGGAGGAGACGAAAATTGTCCATGCCATTGATGAGAAAACAGTGACTTGGAAAGATTTCCAAGTCATGTTTAAAAATAACTATTTGAACGAATGTTATTATGATGATAAAGCCAAGGAGTTCCATGAACTCAGGTTGGGAAAACTCACTATCGATGAGTCTGTCACCAAGTTTACAAATCTGCTAAGGTATGTTTCTTATACTCCTGAAGAGAAGGCAAAGGTGCAAAGGTTTTTGCATTGTTTTCCTGCTATGTAGAAGGAGAAAATAGAGTTCGACAATCCAAAAATTATGGATGAAACAGTGAGGAAAGCTAGATTATGCTACCAATAGTTTAAAGGAAAGGGTGAGCATGGGAAAAGCTAGGAAAACAAGGGTGAATTTAAAGCAAAGAAACAGAAACAAGCTTACTTGAAGAACTTTGGCAAAGACCATCAGTGGAAAAAATTTAACAAACCCAAGGAAAGTCAAACTTCTCAGTCCCAAGTTGGTTCAAAACAAATAGATGGAGATAATAAGAAGGAGGGAGCAGTCAAAATTCGGGAACCTTTGAAGTGTTGGGGTTGTGGAGAACCTCATCTGTTCAGAGATTTCCCACACCAAAACATTCAGCTGATTGTGAGGGATCGAGAGGCTACCATAGTTAATTATATAGCCAAAAATATACCCACTATCAGTGCAGCCTTGGAGAACCGACAAGCAGAACACCAAGCTACTATGGTTGAGATGGAAGGTAAGATTGTTGACCAATCTGTTACTCTTTTAATTGATCCAGGTGCTTCTTTGAGTTACATTAGTCCACAAGTGGTAGAGAAATTCAATATCAAGGCTGAAAAATTTCAGCAGTCTTGGTTGGTCCAGCTAGCCACTGGCACCAAGTGAAAGGTAACTCATAAGTTACCACAAAAAACAATTAAATTGAATGATTTTCAGAAAGAAGTAAAATTAAACATTCTGCCCTTAGGCTCGTATGACTTGCCGATAGGAATGGACTGGTTAGAAAACAAAAAGGCTATGATGAACTGTTGGGATAAAACTCTGCATTGCATAGATGAGGAAGGGAGACCTTTTATACTCAAAGGAAAATCGAAACCAATTTCTGTAAGACAAATATCAGCTCTGCAATTGGAACGAACAGCTAGGAAGGGATATCAAGTATATGCTGTACATGTTGAAGAATTAGGACAGCTACATGAAGAAAATCCGCTGGACACTCTGCCAGTGGTACGATAGTTTAAGGAAGTCTTTCCAGATGAGATTCCTCATCTTCCCCCCAAAAGAGAGATTGATTTTTCAATCGATTTGGTGCCTGGAGCAAAACCTGTTTCCAGAGCTCCTTATCAAATGAGCCCCCCCGAACTTATGGAACTAAAAATGCAGTTGCAAGAATTGTTGGATAAGGGTTATATCAGACAGAGTGTGTCTCCTTGGGGAGCACCGGTGTTGTTCGTGAAGAAGAAGGATGGAACCGTTAGAATGTGCATTGAGTAGTGTCAACTAAATAATTTGACAATAAAAAATAGATACACATTGCCCAGAATTGATGACCTTTTTTATCAGGTAAGAGGGGCTTTTGTATTTTCTAAGATTGATCTGAGGACTGGTTATCACCAACTCAGAATTAAGGAGGAGGACATTAGTAAAACAGCTTTTCGAACTAGGTATGGTCACTACGAATTTGTAGTCCTACCTTTTGGTTTGAAAAATTCCCTGCCACTTTTATGTGCTTAATGAACAATGTCTTGAACAAGTACTTGGATAAATTCGTATTAGTGTTCATAGACGATATACTAGTTTATTCAAAAAGTGAGGAAGAACACAAAGAGAACTTAAGGATAGTGTTGCAAACCTTGAAATAAAACTAGTTATATGCCAAGTTTAGTAAATGTGAGTTTTATAAGGACAAGATCCAGTACCTAGGGCATATTATTTCTGAGCAAGGATTGGCTGTCGGCCCTGAGAAAATAAAATCTATTAGAGAATGGCTAGTTCCCACTGATGTTTCAGCAGTAAGGTCATTTATGGGGATATCAGGTTATTATAGAAGGTTTGTAGAAATATTTCTGCAATAGTAGACCCCATCACTTCATTACAGAGAAAGAGCACCAAATTTTAGTGGAATGAAAAATGCCAAAAAAAAATTGAACATCTAAAACTAAAACTCACTACAACCCCTATACTGAAAATTGCAGATCCTGACAAAGAGCTTTTTGTATGCACTGATGCATGTCGAGAGGGATTGGGAGGAGTTCTGTTGCAGGAAAATTCTGTTATTCCATATGAGTCTAGGAAACTGAAGAAACATGAATAGAACTACAGTGTATACAATTTGGAGTTGGCCGCTATGATTCATGCCTTGAAGATGTGGCGACACTATCTTCTTGGAAAAAAAATTACACTGATGACTGATCATATTAGTCTCAAATACTTATTTTCTCAAATAGATTTGAATGCTAGACAAGCCAGATGGCTGTCTTTTCTGAGTGAATTTGATATGGACGTAAAACATATGAAAGGAAAAGAAAACAAAATTTTTGATGCGCTAAGCAGAAATGCTTGCCAACACATAAGCAGCCTTGGGAGTAGTGCTATCTTTGACTTAGAAGGACTAGTTAAAAGGTAGCAGATCAAGATCTAAACTATGAGGAGTTACAAGTAAAAATTTCGAAGAATGAAATGGCTGAATACACCCAAAATAAAAAAGGGCTGATTTACTATAAAAACAGATTGTATATCCCCAATGTAGAGTCCTTGAAAAAAGAGATCCTAGATGAATATCATAGACAGCCATATTTGGGACATCCTGTATATCAGAAATTGCTAACATCTCTGAAAAATAAGTTGTTTTGGCCAGGAATGAAAAAGGATGTAGCAGACTATTTAGCTCGGTCCATGGAATGTGAACTAGTCAAAGTTGAACATCAGCATCCAGCTAGTCTTTTAAATTCCTTGCCAATTGCAGAATGGAAATGGGACACTGTCTCTATAGATTTCATAATCGGGTTACCCAGAACAAAGTACCAGCATGACTCAGTGATGGTGGTGGTGGACACTTTAACAAAAGCTGCACACTTCATACCTGTAAAATCCACTTATGGGACAGCCCAAGTAGCAGATGTGTTTCTAAAAGAGATATTAAGGCTACACAAGGTCCCACAGATGATTATTTCAAATAGAGACACTAAGTTCACAACTACCTTCTGGAAAGGTCTATTTGGGGGTATGGGCACGAAATTTAATTTTGGTATTGCATATCACCCTTAGACGGATGGTCAAACAGAGAGAACAAATCAGATCTTGGAAGATATGCTGAGAATGTATGTGATGGATAGGCCATCAAAATGGGAGGACTACTTGCATTTAGCCAAATTTTCTTATAACAATAGGTATCAATCCTCCATACAAATGAGTCCATTTGAAGCACTCTATGGAAGGAAGTGTCACACTACGTTAAGTTGGAGCCAACCTGAAGATAAGCTAGTATTTGGGACAGATATTTTGCAAGAAATGGAAAGGATTGTTAAACAAATACAAAGAAATATCAAGACAGCACAAGATCGACAGAAAAACTATGCTGATAAGAAGAGGGTACATCGAGAGTTCAAAGTAGGTGATCATGTGTACCTGCGTACTTAACCCAAAAAGAGCACACTTTATGCTGGAAGTTGTGCAAAATTGGCTCCTAGATATTGTGGGCCTTTTGAGGTGTTAGAAAGGGTGGTAGCAGTGGCTTATAAGCTGGCCCTACCGCCCCATGTTAAATTTCATGATGTGTTTCATGTTTTTTTATAAAAAATACATGTACATGATGCCTCTCACATTTTTGATTGGAATGCGATACAGGTGGAACCAGAACAGGAGTTCCTTCCAGAGTCGCTTCAAATATTGGAGCTGGAAGAAATTGAGTTGAGGAACCGAACAGTAGCAAGAGTAAAGGTGTAGTGGAAGTACTTTACTGCTGAAGAAGCTACATGGGAAAGAGAAGCTGAGATGATGGAAAAATATCCATATCTATTTTCAAAATGAACTCTAGTAGTTAGTGGTTAACACCGACGATGGTGTTTGTTTTCAGCGGGGGAATATGTAACACCCCTAGTTTTATGTTTTCAAGTTAGACAGTTGAACTTAAGTCCGAAGGGGAGTGGAACCCAATGGATAGCTATGGTGTGGATTTAATTAATTATTTGATTATGGAAAATAAATAAACTATTTATGTGCATAGTGACCAAATGAGATTTTTGAGATCAATGGAAAAATCCATGAGTTATGGAAAGAGGCTAAACCTTTCCCCAAAAATCTTTCAAAAAATCCTTGAAAGAAATCATTTCTAATTTAGATTTTTGTGGAAAAATCTAGATTTTCCCTAATGAGGTGGAGAGTAGTTGGGAAGAGGTAAAAAGCTAGAAAAGCATCAAGCAGCTTTAAAAATCCCTAAAACAGGGAAGCCTAGGCAAACAGGAATAAAAGCATCCTGTAATTTTGGACGTAGAATTAGAAACAGGATTTGGGGAGCATAAGCTTAAATAAGCTACTCCAGAACAGATTGGGGGTTCGTCTATCCTAGGAGGTGATCTCAGCTCGGGGGTGAGTTCTGGAGATAGAGGAACTCGCCAGTTGGAGAGTGAACTGGTCACTGAGGAAGTGGTGGCGACAGAAAGTTATGGAGGTCAGTGAATTACTTGTTGTTGGGTAGTGTGATTAATGACTGTAGATGTTATTTTAATTTTTAATTCTTGAAAATTGTATTCCATACATTTACAGAATTGTTAGAAGAATTTAATCCTCTCAGTTCTGCATAGTTGTAGGAACAGGAATTATGGGGAAAATCAACCAGAAGCTCTAAACCTGTGACTGGTTCAAATCTGAAGATTTATGTTACTCCCATAATTCATAAATGTGTAACTTTAATCTTCTTCTGTTAAAATCTAAATCTATCTATGCATGAGCTAGGAGAACATTCATGAAGTGGGAGGAAATTAGAGATGTTATGTACTGTATAAATATTGCATATATGTATATTTTCTCAAGTGCATGTATATATATATATATATATATATATATATATATATTAACCCTCTACAACAAGGAAATATCTAAGAAAAAAAAAAGAAATAAGTTCAGATATCAAAGCTAGATACATTCAAACAAAAAAGAGTTGGGTTAATTTTACTTTAAATGAACTTCTAAATAATTCTAGTTAGAGAAATAAAAATGAACTATGTTATTGATGACATCCTCTACTTGTAATATGTCCAAATTGAATAATACATAGGAAAATACATATAAGAAAATTTGGATGAATTGCAGGCAGAATTCATAAGCTGACTGGAATAACAAAGATTACACTAACAAAATATTAATAAATTTCTGGTTAGAGGTCTTAACTAGAAAGCCAGGATTATTGAATATCTTACATCAATTATTTAAAAAATTCCAAAGTCTCTTATTATTGTTACAAAGTAAAAAACATATGAAAATTTTACACTAAGAAGTAGAACGCGAATCTATACTATTGGAGTATTAGAATATACATGAATACGTAGACATAATGAAAATTTTGGATACACAGCTAGAAGTTACTAGACTATGACAGATTGTGTAAACTCATTTAGTAGTTTTATATATATACATTTATATTACTAAAATTTGGAGGAAATAGAAAGGTCTGCTGTGGGATGGTTTTTTCCACAGATACGACACCTATCAGATATGGACTGTTTTTCGGTGTGTGTTTTTTACTACAACTGGTACTGGTGGTTGCAAATACGGGTTTTGGTTACTCTTGCCAGAAGGGCCGCTTCTGTGGGCCGTACATAACAGATAAGGACTCAAAAAGACAGCGTCTTCCCTCTGGCGGTGTTTCTTCACAGTATTATTACAGTGCTGTGTTTTTTTCTCACAGTTAGGGTGCTTTTTTGAGGTTTTTGATCGATTGGGATATAATTGCTATATGAGGATTTCTGGGAGCTTTAAATTCTAGGCAACGCTAGTTTTCTGATCGTGTTAGTGCTGTTCTGCTAGTGCATAGCAGAGTTTGTTTTATCTGTTCTGCTAGTGCTGTTCTGATCGTGTTAGTGCTGTTTCTTCACAGTATTATTACAGTGCTGTGTTTTTTTCTCACAGTTAAGGTGCATTTTTGAGGTTTTTGATCGATTGGGATATAATTGCTATATGAGGATTTCTGGGAACTTTAAATTCTAGGCAGCGCTAGTTTTCTGAACGTGTTAGTGTTGTTCTGCTAGTGCATAGCACAACATGTTTTAAAATAGGCTTGGGTTATCTGCCAGAACCTGACTCTGTACATGATTTCTTTTCAATTTGTAACCGGTGCTTGTCCACAAACTATTTATGTTTGTATATCTTTGATCACATATACATGTGAATCACAATGTAATTTTGTACTCACCTGTAGTAATGAAATTACGCTTTTTTCTCGAGGAAAAAAAAAGTTAAGATAAGAATTTATCAATTCCATCATGTAAATTTTGAAGTAGATAGTCATAAAGAGGAAATAAAATATGACATGAGTATTAACATGAAATAGAGATAAACATAGGAGAGAGTCTATCATTACCTTATTGATATGAAATGAGGCGTAATATATATATATATATATGTATGTATGTATGTATGTATATATATATATATATATATATATATATATATATATATATATATATATGTATGTATGTATGTATATATATATATTCTCCTGAACAAAACTAATTAAAAGAGAATATCTTGTTCCATAACATATCTACAGAAAACATTATACCCTAAATTTATAAAATCAGGATTTTTAAGAAATCCAAGTCTGTGTTAAAATTCCATTATTACAATTGAAATTTTTATGACAATAAGATTGGAATTGTCCGAACAAAATATATATTAAAAACGTGAGAGTCTGGTTACACTATGACTAAAGACGATGTCGATACCGACTTGAAAGTTCAATGTGGAACGAAGTCAATTCCGAGTGAAAGACAAATGATCCAAATACCAGTTTGGGGTAATTCTCAATGGGATTTGAATTTACCTGAACAAAATGAGAGAAAAGTAAGAAATATGTGATAACTATTTTAGTATAAATGTCTGACAAAAATAAAATATTAATACCAGGAAGAAAAAAACAAATTGTTCCCTTGTAAGTGGAAACCCTTGTTTCCAAATGACCTGCAAGAGAGAGATTTAATTGGGATTAAAATTTCAAAGACCCTAAAATCTACCTGGAACGATAGAAATAGTGGTGAAATTTCAAATTTGAATCGATTGGCATACTCAGGGTATCGTTTGGTCGCCGGAAGTGAGGCGCCTAGAGCCTAGGGAAAATCGGCTCGAACAAAACAAGTATGGTCACAGAAGACCATACAAAATAATTCCTACCCAACATCGATTCCAGGGTTAACTTCAAAAAATTGCAAGGGATTCTAAACATAATGAGAGATATTAATGGTGAAAAACCATAGACCTCGAATGACCTCTTCATCACTTTAAGAAGAGTACAAATTTTACACATAGAGCTTAAGCTACAAAAAAATCAAACGTGACAGAGCCGATTTAACTATCAGATTTATACACAGTAGGCCGAGATGGCCTTACAAAGTTAAATGAAAATATTTATAAAAAAAAAAAAAAACCAACCAATCTAGAACCACAAAACAAAATTATAGATATTGCCAAGGAGGACGTAGATACATGTTCTTGCACAAAGATAAAACTAGCAGAACCAAGCCACGGAGACGACCAAGTTTACATACCTGAATGTCAAATGTAATAAGGAAATCGTTATGTCGAGAGGCCTCGAAACACATAGCGTGTAGTTCCACCAAAACGAGCAGAGTCTCAATCTCCAAGAAGTGGCGAGGAGAAATGAAAGGTGAAAGAACAATCCCAGAAACTATACAGAGATTTAATACGACCTCCCGCAAAAACCCTAACTGGCCTCAGGCCATCGCAACCGTCCAGGTGTCCTCATATCGAGGGTATGTACGCAGATTGGGTTGGGAAAATCGAAATTAAACACATAGCCTCTCAAAAACTGTAATGTAAATCCACGGGAATCAATTTCAGCGTACTCATATGTATCACATGGACAATGATCATAAATGAGAAAATATACGTTGCAGAGCATAAAAACATAAATAAAAAACTCTTGCGTATAAACATAACTCTAAGTTATCTGTCACGTAATCAAATCAATTAAAAACCACCAGAGGACCACCAACCCAGGTTTTCATGGAGAAGGCGATGTGGTTACCAATGCCAAACATATTAATTCAATCTTGCCATCGAAGCACAAAAAGTACAACAATTACAATATCGCCTATCCCCACTGAGATTTTATTCCAGTTGAAGGTACGTGGGATATTCATGGTGATACAAATACAATGAACACACATTGAAAACATTGGACGCAAGGATATAATATACTCATGGAAAAGATATACGATTCCACATAGAAGGAGACCATCTCATAACTTTGGATAAATAGAAATTAATACATAGTATCATGGCCATTGGAGGCATGCTATTATATAAATAGAAACGAATAATATATCACTCATATAACCTATGAGGGTATGATATAGTGATTATGCGAAATCAAGTGCATAGATATAGTGAAACCATTAAGGGTTACGTGGAGATTTTAATTAAATACAAGAAATTATATGTATGTAGGTAACGATATGAAATATATGTGTGTATTATGTGTGTGTATATATATATATATATATATATGAGGCCACAAAAACTCATGAAAACAAAACCATGAAAGTTATCAATTTTTATATATTAACCATTGAATCAACATGAAGACCATGTTTAATAGAATTTAATTAAAAATGAAATTCAAAGGTAGATCTGAATATCTATGGTCAATGGAGGAACAAAATTAAATTATCAAAGGTAGGAAAATAAAAATTAAAAAAAATTGGAGGTGGAAATGAAGAGACGTTACAATTGAAAGCAATCCTAATTTGCCTAGAATATCCAACGCAAAATTGTCACTTCTTTATCCAACCAATTTCTGAGTCATGTTTGACAATTTCCTCACACAAGAGAACCAAGATAAATTTTCCTCTCTTCCTCTATTTTATAATTTTATGAAATGGTTAAGTCAAATTATTCTCAGCAATTAATACCTAAGGAAAATACCATGATTATCCCAATACAATGGACACTTGTACCGGGGTAATATCCAACTCAATACCATGGGTAAATACCATGGTTATGTCAATACGATGTACACATGTACCATGGTAATATCCAAATCAATACCATGGGTAAATACCTTGGTTATGTCAACAGCAAGAACACATGTCTCATGGTGATCTCCAAACTAATACCACAAGCAAATAGCTTGCTTATGTCAATACCAAGACTATCTGCACCAAGGTAATATCACATGCCAACTTGCTCCACACACATACCAATACCATGGTAATGCCAATACCAATAATACCTATACCATGGTAATAATATATTCAAGCTCAATAAAATACCAAGATAAACCATTTATCTACCACATCAAATACCACAAGATCCATCCTTGGTAACATTGTATAGCAAAACAATCATGTGCATAACCGATGTACATCCAAACACCTCACCACATCCAACTCTATGAAACAAAATGATCTTGATGACTATTAAATCCTTTTCCAACACTCTATATGAAACACCTACAAATCACAGATCCATTAGCACAACTCCATGCTAGTAGATGTTCGAAAAGCAATGCAATACATCATCTATGCAATCCACTTACAACCACATATACACACGCATATCCAACACACCTGCAACACAAGAAACCATGTTTAAATCAATGAAAACCAATCAACACATCTGCAAAATTGCAACACACATCAATGCCAACATCATATACTTGTCATAAGTCGGTAAACATCATTGTGATTATATTATAGGAAATGAGTCAAAATCTTGTATGACAAGTCTATTCAACCTTATTTTTTTGCAAAGGTTATTTGGTGTTGGTATAGGATTAAGATCATGATAAGCTAAGTTTAAGAGTTAGAAACACTTTTCCACGCCCCTACATTAGGAAACATGTGCTATAGAAAGGATCATATGTTCCAATATACTATGATGGGAATCCCTTATCCTAGCCTCATAATGGCATATATATATATATATATATATATATATATATATATATATATATATGCTTAGTGATCTGAATGGAAAGTTGCAACTACCAATGGTATTCATTCACCCATGGTATTTATCCACCCATGGAATCTACCCATGGTATTGTAAGTGGCATCCACCCATGGTATTCATCAACCCATGGTATTTATCCATCCACGATAGTCATTAACCCATGGTATTCATTCACCCATGGTATTTACCCACTCATGTAATTTAACCAAACTATTTTAACTAAAAAAAGACTATAAGTAACAAATCTCAATTTTTAAAAGGACATATTGTCTACCACAATGAAGCTCTTATAATTATTCTTTGTTTTAATAAAACAAATTTCTTTGTGTTTTTATTTACTATGTGTTCTATCTTTTTTTTCTGGCATTTAAAATTTTCAGATCTCAGAGGCCTCCCCACAAGATGTGGATCAGTGGTATCAGATTCAGGTTACCATCACATGGGACTGAGGGTTTGACACACATTTTAATTTAAATTTTTTTCATAAATCATCAAAAAATTCATGCACCTGCTATGAATTCCACATAGCACTTTCTTAGGCAAAGTGGGAATAATTTTTTTTTTTTTTTTTTTCTTGGAATTGTTTAGGTCGCAAGTTTGCAAATCATTTATGAAACTTTTGGTACGAAATTTACAAAAAAAATATACATATGTATATTCCTTGTGAAAAATACCCAAATTAAAAAAATAAAAAAAGGCTAAATTGGAGTTTGAATAAGGGAGATATCGCTGATTTAAAATCAACTGTGTTGCAAAAATATATTTCTAACGATTATTTGTGGATAGTGACTCTCCTATAATTTTTTTCAGTTGTTATGCATAATTTTAGAAAACTGATTGCATATCTGAGCTTCTCTTAAAAAATCACCTAATAAAAAAAAGGTTGAATTAGAGTTTAGATGAGGGAGATATCGTTGATTTAAAATTAGCTATTTTTTCAAAGCTTTTGTGATTTCTAGACAACTTCAATGCTAATATGAGTTTCTAGTGTGTCTAGATAGGGATTTAAATCACATGGGAATATGAATAATGGGCATTCTATTTCCAAAAATAGGATACCATAAATATTTTGAGTTTTATTGACTAAGTTATTTTGATTTTAAATTAGTTTTATATTTGGAGCAACATTCAGAGTGGGTTCCATTTGGAGATGTACCCTCCCACCCTGCTTTAGTAGGCACCTGGTTCACATTAATAAATTTTAGCATAACAACATTTAGATTGGGTTCTTTGGATATGCTCCCTCCCACCCCAAGCTATGTAGGCACCTCCTACTTCATTAACAAAGAACATCATGGTTATGGGTCAACTGCACAAAATCCTTGCCATTGAAGTCCATTTGCTATGACAGACATTGTTAGTATCACAGTTGGTCACAAGAATTACAAGCTATCCATATCCTTGGATATTATTTTTTCATGGTTATGGGTCATCCAGAAACCCACACTTATTCGAATTCCATTTTTTAGGCCGCACACTTTCAATATTACAGTTGGTTGTCCACCATAATGTAGCTCTTAAGATTATTCTTTGTTTTGATAAAGCAAGTCTCTTCATGGTTTTATTTTCTGTGTGCTCTCTCTATCTTTGAAATTTAATTTTTTTTTATCTTAGGGGCCTCCCCCCAAGATCCAAATCACTTATGCTATGTGGTGTTATTCTTTGTAGATATGTATATAGCTTATGATTTCACTTTATTTTTTGAATATGTGATTCATTTTGGTTCAGTAATTATCATGGTTGGTTACTAGTTTGTATATTTCCATATCATCTTTGATTTACATAGACTATGTTGAAGGCAATAGAAATAGTATACTATGATAGGAATCCATTATTGAATCCTTGTAATGGGCTCTATCTTAGAATTTAGTATGCCTAGGCTACATGACATTATGCTCTTGATATGTGTATATAGTTTAATATGTTAGATTGTTTTCTACATCTATGCTTGATTTTGGTTCACAAGTTATAATGTGTAGTGCTTAATTTCCATATGTTTGTATCCTTTTTTTTATCTATGTGGGCTATGTTGATGGCAGTAGCCATAGTATCCAAAATTTCACTTGTTCCTATGGGTGACCTTCTCTTAAACGATTGAACTTGTTAGTTTAGGGGGAATATCTCTCAATTCTACTACAAAAAAAACATTGCAAAGACCATGTTCTCATTCAAATATTAGTTGAGGTCATTCTTTTATGAATCCATTAGTTGGTGGTCAAATTCAACTCTCAATTTGTGGTATTTCTATTGAATAATCTCTACCATACTAGGAATTTTGTGTTGCTTCATTTCTATATAATGGTACATCTTCTCAAGTGATCATTTGATTACTTCATTTATCAACATATCTCTAGGAGTTCTAATTCACAGGCTAATTATTTAGCGAACTTGTGCTAGAATGTGATTTATTGCATTAGAAAATATCAATAGACAATTATTCATATATCTAAACACACTGGAATTTTGGAATAATCATTGAAAAGCCATAAGTAGGCACAAAACACACACACACACACACACACACACACACACACACACACACACACATACAAGAAATATCATCGACATACATCATAATAAACCCAAAAATGTTATAGTGTCAAAATTACGAACACAAGATCAGGTTACATCACCCATAACTAATACATGATATCATAATAGATATCCCTATCGAGTATATGTAAAATGAAGGATTGAAAAGGGAATAATCCTCCTCAAAATCCATCTAAAAGTGATAACAAACAAAATTCCAAATAACCCAATGAAGGAATCAATCCATTTGACTAGGTACCCTAACCATATGCCATTTCATGTGTTAAGGAAACTCATCCAAGAAAATTAGTGACACTCCCATAGTTAATCGATCTAGGTTCCTTTGCACCTAACACAACTCATTTCCATCGTCCTCATCATTAGAATCATCCATATTGAGATTAAGTTCCCTCACTAATCCTCTACCAACATGTGGATATTGTAACAACCCTGGGTTAAAAGTTCAAATAATAAAAGTTAATAAAGTTAAAATAAGACCACAGGCAAGGAAAAATTATTCCAACTTACTTAATGTTGGGAAAAATATCCTACTGGGCATCACTAGCTGTGTTGTATGACTAAGGGGAAACTAGAAAAGGAAATGGATAAGGCTTTGGAAAGGAAAAAATGTACTTTCACACATTATTTATGAAAATAATGGAAATTAGGAGAAAAGGAAGGTGAAAGGTCACATGTTGCATGTGAGGAGGAAAATGAAATAAAATAATGGAAAATTGAAGAAACTAGAGGTTGCATCAATAAAAACACCTCATAGCATCAGTTGGTAATTTTTTTTTGTCAACAAATGAAAAGGAAAGAAAAAGAAAAGAAGGACAAGGAAGGAAAAAAGAAGGCAAGGATCAAGCAGCTTCAGTGGAAATAGTTACAGGTAAAATATTTCCTGTCTGATTTCATAGATGGTTTGACAGAAATGATATGTGCATGTTGGTATATGCTTATTTTTTTGTCATTGGCATGGATTTTTTTGGGATTCAACAATGGATTTTAGCTTATAATTTCCATTTCTAGATAGCATGGTGTGATGGGATTGTCCTCGATTTTGGAGCTTTGTATTTTTGTATGATATTAGATTCTGGGGTGAGGTAGTCTCAGGAGAATTCCCAAAGGCCTAGGAATCCCTTAAATGGTAATCGTAGGATAGACGGTAAATCCTGAGGGTGGAGACGAGAAAATTCCTCAAGGACGGTGAATAAATTATGAGGAATCCAAGCTTGGTCTGGTTTTGTGATCTCGGCACTAGTTTATGTGTGATCATGGTATGGACACAATGGAGGTGGTTTAACCTCTAGATTCCCTTGGTTTTCTTTGGATTGGTTTATCCCATTATATCCCACATTCATGCTTGGAATATGGCACGAAGGTGATTGGATGAAGAGATAATTGACTCAACCAATCTATGGTCGAGTGGAATACGGAAGTCCTGAACCCAATCTGTTGGCTCCCTATGATTTGCAAGATTGGCAAGAACAAACACTACAGGGGCCATATTAGAACCAATTTACAATCCTTGGACCTAGCCTTCCTGGATTTAGAGAGGGATCTCTCTTATATTTGTGTTTTCAAATGATGTGTCTTTTGTACTTTTGTTTTATGATATTAGGCTAGTTATTAATTTCTAAGGACTTTTTTTTTCTGGTTGATTAATTGATATATTGACAGATCTGTGATGTGATTAATTGAGGGGGTGTTTCAGCTAAATAGATAGACCATGAGAAAACATTAATCCATTGGGAAATGGAGTCATAAAAGGATTTAATTTTTCATCAACTCTGCAAGGGTTTTCATAGGGAAAGCTAAATATATCAAGTGGATCTCTTAGATTAGTTGTGATATGAAATAAAAATAAGTTGTGAAGGTAGTAGAGCTATAGTCAGTTAAGAAACTTCTAGCTCTACTTTAACAAGAAAATCCTTTTAGGTAATTGTTTGAGGCAAACCAAAGGACATGGAATACCATAGAATTATTTGGCCATATTTTAATAATAAAACCTTTAAGACAACAATCCAGCAATCCTAAAATGATTTTCAGACAAAGAAAACATCTAAGATAACAGTGAGAGAAGCTAAAGAGTAAGCTAAATCTATCTTGTTTAACGATGTTAAGGTCCTATAATAATAGGGTTCATAAATTTTGAATTGACTTTGATAGTCTTCTAAATATGCACATACCTTGCTTTCTACAAGTTGTTTTCCCATATTTTGAAAAAATGAAAAATAATAAAAAGCCAAAAAGAGGGTAAAAAGTAAAGAAAAAAGAAAAATACGACTTGAAAGTCCGAAAATCCAAATGCCACTAATTTTAATTTTACTGCAAGAAATATGATTATGTGAAGAGAGTCAATAAATTCCATAATCCATGATCAATTAAACAGTTTAATCTTAACTTTTAATGCTTTCGATTTCATGTTTTAGATAAAAAACAAAGATTTGTCAAACAGTTTAAAATTGACAAATCACTAGATAGGTAGAGAATAACGAGGAGCTCAACAATTTAATCTGAGCCCTTGGATGAAATAAGGTATACTTAGATAGTTTTATTTTTTGAAAGAAAAATGTTTTAAGGTTCCAAGCCTAAATGGACCTATAAAGATGAAGAAAAAATGTTAGAAATAAATATGGGTAGGTAGAAAGCAGTTGACAAATCATGTAATAAAGCATCATCGGGAAAAAATTACTAATTTCCCTTCCCCTATAAATATTCAGTATTCTAAACTATTAGACAAAAAGGCTCAGAGCATTTCTCTGACTTTTGTTGGGACCAGAGCCAAGGCTCGATGACTGGTTAGCTAAAAATATTAAATTCCCACACCAGACCCACATTCATCAACATTTACCCTTCATTCATAAGTCATGATCCCTTGTTCCTAAATAAAAACCCATTTTTACTTAGTAAAATCTAAACCCTAAATATCTAATCTTATTCTCTTTTCAAAAAATCATTCATAAACCCTAAAAATACATTTGTCCTAAGTTAAAGTGCAAAATATTGAAAGGACAACAATGCTTTACTTTGTCTATTATTTACACTTTAAATTAGAGTTAATATGTATTTTGTTTTCATTTTACATTAGCCCTTCATTTCATATTATTTACTAACTACTAACCTATTTTATTAAAATCCCTAAACTTCACCTACTCGTATGTTATTAATTCCCTTATATTTAAAATAAACCCCCAAAACCCAATATTTTAAGTTTAGACCAAGGTTTAATATCACATGTGCACAAATATAAAACCTTCCCAATCATCCCATCTGTCTAAACATATCTTTATGCAAAATATCCTGCCCCGTGTAGTTGAAACGAGTGTTATTTACATTCGATAAAACTATATAATAAGCGCCAATTCTGATGCATTGATTGAAAAATTATATAAATGTTTTAATTTAACAATAAACCTTAAACCCCTACCACATAATATATAAAGCCAAAGGTTTAAATTAAAACATAAACCTTATCCCAATGAATTATCATGTTAAACCCAAAGTTTAAATTTTAAATAAACGTTTGTTTATTAAGGTTTAAAAGATCCGCCACCCATACGATACCCCAGCCCCACTCCTTCCCAATGCAACTCCTCCAGTCAATCGCGATGTAATGTCTCCCAACTTAACAACAAAATTTAATTTTTTTTCCAATATATCTAGCCTTTAATATCGTGTCAATATTTATTTTCCATAGACTATTAATAGTATAGTTTATAACCTTATGACACCTCTCTTCCTATATTCAATTCCTTTATAACCTCATTCACTATAGTTCTGGCGTGATATCTTACTAACCATTGTTTATAATCATGATGCATTTGATTCCCTTAACTGATATATGATTGTTTTTGTTGTGTATTATTATATACACCTTCACCATATTTCGAATTGCCATGTTTTAATACTTTACTACCATATGCATGAGAGTATACATATATCAACGAATCCAACGTTGATTTAGGATTGGGTTATATACAATAAAACGATGGTGTAATACCTTTTTGCATCATAATTTTATAGACTTGTTATCATTGCTTATTGTTACAATCGAACGAAGACTTATTTATTCATTCGGATTGTATTTAGGGTTTAAGGATTACAATAATCCCGAGGCTAGTACATGTCTGCCTATCATTTACTCACCTTTTCAATGTTACGTTGTTCATTGGTACCTCACCATTCCTCGTTTATTGTGCCTATGTGTCTCGTCACGTTATCATTTAAGAGAATCGATTTGTGTGTCATTATGTATTGAGACTCCTGTGGCGGTTGGTGTGATGCGTACCATGGTGTTAATTTGTAAATCTTAGTTTTGTACTATGGAGATTTTCATGTCTTTCGATGCACTTTTCAACTGATATCAAATTGATTTGGGCATCGTTCTCCACGTGGACGGCGGGGAGAAGTGACGAGCTAGGGTTTTGGCTCGATATATCATGCCATTTCTCCACTCTACAGTTTCATTTTGTCAATTGAATTTTTTTTCCAGAGGACATAGAATTTTATTTGTTCTTCTGCATTGTTCTTTGTCGATCAGGAGTATGATTACCCAATCTAGTATACACAATATCATGCTGAACGCTCTTCGTTCCAGGTAACCACTATACTATTCGTTGTGTGTCAATAGAATGTTAAAATCATTTTGAGTATGGATTATTTGATTCTCTTACAGTACATTTTGTTTTTTCAAGCTTCGTTTCATTTGGTGTGTGCTCCAGCTTTCATTATTACGCGCTATTTCCTTTCTTCGTTTTCATGAGAGTCACCATAGATAGTATGGGTCTTCATTTTCGACTAATACCAAGCACATAGATTTTATTATGGGTTGGAGTTTAGATTCTGAGGGTAGTTTCGTTTAATTTATATTGAAGAGATGGCATAGAAAATTCAAGTTTTTCCTTCAAAATAAGTTTTATATGGGTCAGGTGCATACGTTTTGACTTGTCTGGCATCATCATTACTAAACGGAGCCCTCGACTTTATTGAACTCGGTACTCTTATCGTGATTAACGAGTTGAGAATTGTACTTCCTTATGCCTGCAACCAACTCATGGCTTCCTCGGAGGTAACTCTTCTCGTTATACAAAGAGATTTTACGTTTTATTGAGTTAAAATTTTCTAAGATCTATGTTTATATAATCAGTAAATTTTCATTTTTATTGCTCAGGATCACTCATCGTTCAATTTTTTTACCTATACGACTCAGGTAATACATATTTGGAATCCATTTTATAACTTACTAAGTTTTTCTATTCGTTTCCTTTTCACAAATCATGGTATAATTGTTTCTTCGTTTTTTTGCAATTCCAGGTAACGTACAAGTTGTTTTCGACTCCAACTTGGGGCATTTTGTTGGAAACTATTCGAAGTCTAAGGTAGGTGATATGATTCATATTTATCTTCGATTCATCAGGTTGTAGCTTGGCTTGGATTCCTTGGAGAGGGTTTTGACACTTTTCCCTCTTATACCTCTCAGAGCAGGCTCTTGCTTCAATCAGTTTTCGCATCTGTGGATTATTGTATTATTATGACATTTGTACTCATAGCACCAAGAACTCATGGACTGTGCCAGTGTTAAATATAACAATTTTTTTCATAGGATGAGAATTCGATTATTTATAGTTACTAACGAATTAGATTTTGGGGTTCTCTACCCAAAGGTCCTTCGTAGCTAATTTATATTTTTATCAATACTGAGATGATGCTCATCTACAATATATTTCACCGATTTACTTTTCAGAAGTAATTTTTTTTCTAATTCCGTACTTGTGAAATTTGACAGATAGATTCTTTTGCTATAGTTGTCTAAAATAATTTTTAGTTAACGAATAATTTATGTTATTTATATGATAGGAGTTATTCCTCTCCTATATAGTGTATATCTCAGGTCTGCTGTTAATATTTGTACAATGTATAAAAAAATTTAGTCCTCCACCAGGATCTTTCTTCTATATGTATATTAGAAGTTATTTCTCATTTACTCATATTCACATTTAAATTTTGTTTTTATGGAGTCCCATTACAATCCTTGTATAAAATAATTAATACTAAATCAAAAGAGATATACTCCTGTGACTCCTATGGTTAAATTCAAATATGTTTAGTGGTATACGGATGTTAGTGTAACTCTGAAAATTATTATTACTGAATTACAGAGGTCTACTTGAAGGTTTCCATGTGGTTCTTGTTAATGTCCTTCATAATTTTACTACTCCCAATAGACCATAACAGAGTATTTTCTGATGCAAAATATCTATTTCTCTCTCAACTATCCCCCTATAGCTTTTACTGGTTTTCATCTCATTTTCATTTTTCTATTTTATATCTCATGAAGTGGGTCAATTACTTGAAATACTAAGAATGGAGTTTTACCTTTCAACTCTATATTTACTTCTAAAACATATTTTTACCAGCCTTATGAAAAATCCACCTGTCATTACTGTTTTACTACTTTCTTGTATACTGTGCAACCTTTCTGTTTTGACATATATATAGTTCAGGGAAATGAAATTATTTCCTTCTCAGTTCAAATTTTCCCTTTTTGCAGAAGGTGACAATATATATATATATATATGCACTTCAGACATTTATATCTGCAATGTTTATACAGTAATTAATGTCTACAAATTCTTCTAAGTTCATAGCTGGTTTTTTCATCTTCTAAATCTCCATATTTAAGCCATTAGTAGGTTTAGAGATTCTGGATGATTTTCCCCATAATTACTATTCCTACAACTATACAGAAATAAGAGGATTAAACTCTTCTAACCAGTTCTGTTAAATGTATGGAATACCAATTTTAGAATTTTGAAGTAAAATAACATCTACAGAAATTAACCATACTGCACAATAACAAGTAATTCAACCATTCATAAAAATTGTGGACATACCACTTTTGCAAATGACCAACCTCCCAACCTTAGGGTTCTTCTATCTCCAGAACTCACCCCCGAGCTGAGATCATCTCCTAGAATAGACAAACCTCAATCTGTTCTAGAGTAGCTTATTTAAGCTTATGCTCCCCAAAGCTTGTTTCTAATGCTGCGTCCAGAATTACAGGATGCTTTTATTCCTGTTTGCCTAGGCTTCCCTTATTTAGGGTATTTTAAAGATGCTTTCTACTTTTCTAGCTTTTTACCTCTTCCCAACTACTCTCCACCTCATTGGGGAAATCTTGATTTTTCCTCAAAAATCTAAATTAGAAATAAATTCTTTCAAGGATTTTTCAACGATTTTTGGGGAAAGTGTTAGCCTCTTTCCATACCTCATGGATTTGGCAAGTGATCTCAAAATTATCATTTGGTTAATATGCACAGAAATATTTTATTTATTTTTCATAATTAAATAATTAGTTACATCCACACCATAGTTATCCATTGGGTTCCACTCCCTTTTGGATTGAATTTCAACTGTCTAACTTGAAAAACATAAAACTAGGGGTGTTACATATCCCCCCTTTGAAAACAAACACCGTCCTCGGTGTTAACAACTAACTACTAGAGTTCATTTTGAAAATAGATATAGATATTTTTCCATCATCTCAGCTTCTCTTTCCCATGTAGCTTCCTCAACAGTAAAGTGCTTCCACTGCACGTTTACTCTTGCTACTGTTCAGTTTCTCACTTCAATTTCTTCCCGCTCCAATATTTGAAGCAGCTATGGAAGGAACTCCCCTTCGGGTTCCACCTGTATCACATTACAATCAACAATGTGAGAAGCATCATGTACATATCTTTTTAATAACAAAACATGAAACGCATCATAAACTTTAACATGGGGTGGTAGGGCCAGCTTATAAGCCACTAGTCCCACCCTTCCTAACACCTCAAAAGGCCCACAATATCTAGGAGCCAATTTTGCACAACTTCCATCATAGAGTGTGTTCTTTTTGGGTTTAATACACAGGTACACATGATCACCCACTTTGAACTCTCGATGCACCCTCTTCTTATCAGCATAGCTTTTCTGTCAGTCTTGTGCTGTCTTGATGTTTCTTTGTATTTTTTTGACAATATTTTCCATTTCTTGTAAAGTATTTGGTCCCAATACTAGCTTATCTTCCGGTTGGCTCCCACTTAAAGGAGTGCAACACTTCCTTCCACAGAGTGCTTCAAATGGACTCATTTTTATGGAGGATTGATAGTTGTTGTTATAAGAAAATTCAGCTAAATGCAAGTATTCTTCCCATTTTGATGGCCTATCCATCACATACATTCTCAGCATATCCTCCAAGATCTGATTTGTTCTCTTTGTTTGACCATCCGTCTGAGGGTGATAGGCAGTACTAAAATTCAATTTAGTACCCATGCCCCCAAACAAAATTTTCCAAAAAGCGTCTATAAACTTAGCGTCTCTATCTGAAATAATCATTTTTGGGACCCCGTGCAGCCTTAATATTTATTTTAGGAACACATCTACTACTTGGGCTCTCCCGAAAGTAGATTTCATAGGGATGAAGTGTGCAGATTTTGTTAAAATGTCCACCGCAAACATCACTGAATCATGCTGGTACTTTGTTTTGGGTAACTCAGTTATGAAATCTATAGAAACAATGTCCCATTTCCATTCTGCAATTGGTAAGGGATTTAAAAGACCAGCTGGATGCGGATGTTCAACTTTGACTAGTTGAAATTCCATGCACCGAGCTAAATATTTTGCTACATCCTTTTTCATTCTTGGCCAAAACAATTTATTTTTCAAGGCTGTAAGCATTTTCTGATATCCAAAATGTCCTGCATATGGATGTTTATGATATTCATCTAGGATTTATTTTTTTGAAGTTTCTGCATTGGGGATGTACAACTGTTTTTGTAGTAGATCAACCCTTTCTAGTTTTGAGTATATTCAACCATTTCTTTTTTCAGTATTTTCCCTTGTAGATTCTCATAATTTGGATTTTGATATGCTACCTTTTTAACTAGTTCCTCTAAATCAAAACTAGCACTACTCCCAATGCTGCTTATGTTTTGGCAAGCATTTCTGCTTAGTGCATTAGCAATTTGGTTTTCTTTCCCTTTGATATGTTTTATGTCCATATCAAATTCACTCAGAAAAGACAGCCATCTGGCTTGTCAACATTCAAATCTGTTTGAGAAAACAAATACTTGAGACTAATATGATATGTCATCAATGTAATTTTTTTCCCAAGAAGATAGTGTCGCCACATCTTCAAGGCATGAATTAAAGCAGCCAATTCCAGATCATAAACGCTGTAATTTTGTTCATGTTTCTTAATTTTTCAAGATTCATATGCAATAACAGAATTTTCTTGCAACAACACTCCTCCCAATCCCTCTCTGGATGCATCAGTACACACAACAAACTGTTTGTCAGGGTCTGCAATCTTCAGTATAGGGGCTGTAGTGAGTTTTAACTTTAGTTGTTCAAAACTATTTTTGCATTTTTTAGTCCACTCAAATTTAGTGCCTTTTCTCTATTGTGAAGTTATGGGATATGCTATTGCAGAAAATATTTCCACAAATCTTTGATAATAACCTACAATTCCCATAAATGATCTCACTGTCGAAACATCAGTCAGCACTGGCCAGTCTCTAGTAGCCTTTATTTTCTCAGGGTCAACAACCAATCCTTGTTCATAAATAATATGCCCTAGGTATTGAATCTTGTATTTATAAAATTCACATTTACTGAATTTGGCATATAACTGATTTTCTTTCAAAGTTTGCAAAACTATCCTTAAGTGTTCTTTGTGCTCTTCCTCACTTTTTGAATAAACCAGAATATCGTCTATGAACACTAGTACAAATTTATCTAAGTACTTGTTCAAAACACTGTTCATTAAGCACATAAAAGTGGCAGGGGCATTTGTTAAACCAAAAGGTAGGACTACAAATTTGTAGTGACCATACATGGTTCGAAAAGCTGTTTTACTAATATCTTACTCCTTAATTCTAAGCTGGTGATAACCAGTCCTCAAATCAATCTTAGAAAATACTGAAGCCTCTCTTACCTGATCAAAAAGGTCATCAATTCTGGGCAATGGATATCTATTTTTAATTTTCAACTTATTCAGTTGGTGGTAATCAATGCACATTCTAAAGGTTCCATCCTTTTTTTTCACAAACAATACTGGTGCTCCCCAAGGAGACACACTCAGTATGATATAACCTTTATCCAGCAATTCTTGCAATTTCATTTTCAACTCCATGAGTTCAGGGGGGCTCATCCGATAAGGGGCTCTGGAAACGGGTGTTGCTCCAGGCACCAAATTGATTGAAAATTCAATCTCTCTTTTGGGGGGAAGATGAGGAATCTCATCTGGAAACACTTGTTTGAATTCCCTTACCACTGGTAAAGTGTCTAGTAGGTTTTCTTTAGGTTGTTGTCCTAATTCTTCAACATGTACAAAATATACTTGATATCCTTTCCTATTTTTTCTCTTTAATTGTAGAGCCGATATTTGTCTTACAGAAATTGGCTTTGGTTTTCCATTGAGTATAAAGGGTCTCCCTTCCTCATCTATGCAGTGTAGAGTTTTATCGCAACAGTTCATCATAGCCTTTCTCTTTGATAACCAATCCATTACTATCAGCAATTCATATGAGCCTGAGGGCAGAATGTTTAAATTTACTTTTGTCTGAAAATCATTTAATTTAATTGCGGTTTGAGGTAACTTATGAGTTACTTTTCTCTTGGTACCAGTGGCTAACTGGACCAACCAAGACTGTTGAAATTTTTCAGTCTTGAGATTGTATTTCTCTACAACTTGTGGACTAATGTAACTCAAATAGGCACCCGGATCAATCAAAACTGTAACAGACTGGTCAGCAATCTTACCTTCCATCTCGACCATAGTAGCCTAGTGTTCTGCTTGTTGGTTCTTCAAAGCTGCACTGATAGTGGTTATATTCCTTGCTATATCATTCACTGTGGTAGCTTCTCGATCCCGCATAATCATCTAAATATTTTAGTGTGGACAGTCCCTCAACAGATGGGGTTCTCCGCGGCCCCAACATTTCAAAGGCTCCTACATTTTAACTATTCCTTCCTTCTTATTGTCTCCATCTAGTTATTTTGAACCAACTTGGGACTAAGCAGTTTGAATTTCTTTTGGTTTTTTAAAGTTTTTCCACTAATGATCCCTACCAAAGTTCTTCAAGTAAGCTGGTTTCTGTTTCTTTCCTTTAAATTCACATTTGTTTACCCAGGTTTTCCCATGCTCACCCTTTCATTTAAACTGTTGGTATCATAATATAGCTTTCCTCACTGCTTTTTCCATAGCTTTTGGATTATCGAACTCTATTTTCTCCTTGTACACAGCAGGAAAACAATTCAAAAACTTTTGTACCTTTGCCTTCTCTTCACGAATATAAGGAACATACCTTAGCAGATTTGTAAACTTGGTGAAAAACTCATCTATGGTGAGCTGTCCCAATCTGAGTTCACGGAAATCCTTTGCTTTATCATCATAATAACATTCGTTCAAATAGCACTTTTTAAACTTGACTTGGAAATCTTCCCAAGTCACTATTTTTTCATCAATGGCATGGACCATTTTCGTCTCCTCCAACCACAAGGTAGCCTTACCCTATAACTGGTAGACAGCTAATCTGGCCTTCATATTTCTCTCATATTCATATACCTGGAAATACTTAATCATATTCAACAACCATGCCTCAGCATCTTCCTCCTTATCCCCATCATAGGAGGGAGGCTTAATTTTTCGGAATTCCCCCCTGAAATTCCTTCTTCTGTTTAGACTGATGTCTAGTAGTGTCATCTTCCTTAGAATCATCAGAGAACTTTCTTTTCTTCCTTTTGCGGAACCTTCACCTTCTTGGTTGTTCCGTGAAGTCGGTTCTCTTATGAGCTTTTCTTGCTCCTCACTGGCTAATGACAGCCTCTCATTCTGGCTTCTTAGCTCAGCCATCTCCTATTGCAACCTGTGCAACATATCCATCAAAGGAGCATTTGGATCTAATGTGTTATCTTCATCACATAGATCAACATAAATTTCATCACCTTCAACCATTGACTTTTCCATTTTAGTACCACTGTACACTAAACAACACACATCAGTAATAGAATTTATTTTTTTTACAACAAAAAAAAATTTATACAGTGAGCACAACAACAACCCATTTTTTCAAACATGAGCTCTGATACCACTTGTAATGTCTCCCAACTTAACCACAAAATATTTTTTTTTCCAATATATCTAGCCTTTAATATCGTGTCAATATTTATTTTCCATATACTATCAATAGTATAGTTTATAACCTTATGACACCTCTGTTCCTATATTCAATTCCTTTATAACCTCATTCACTATAGTTCAGGCGTGATATCTTACTAACCCTTTTTTATAATCATGATGCATTTGATTCACTTAACTGATATATGATTGTTTTTTTTGTGTATTATTATATACACCTTCACCATATTTTGAATTGTCATGTTTTAATACTTTACTACCATAGGCATGAGAGTATACATATATCAACGAATCCAAAATTGATTCAGGATTGGGTTATATACAATAAAACGATGGTGTAATACCTTTTTGCATCGCAATTTTATATACTTTTTATCATTTATTATTGTTACAATCGAACGAAGACTTATTTATTCATTCAGATTGTATTTAGGGTTTAAGGATTACAATAATCTTGAGGCTAGTACATGTCTGCCTATCATTTACTCACCTTTTAAATGTTATGTCATTCATTGGTACCTCACCATTCCTTGTTTACAGTGGCTATGTGTCTCAGCACGTTATCATTTAAGATAATCAATTTATGTGTCATTATGAATTGAGAGTTGTATGGCAGTTGATGTGATGTGTACAATGGTGTTAATTTATAAATCTCAGTTTTGTACTGTGGAGATTTTCATGTCTTTCGATGCACTTTTCAACTAATATCGAATTGATTTGGGCATCGCTCTCCACGTGGATGGTGGGGAGAAGCAACGAGCTAGGTTTGTGGCTCGATATATCTTGCCATTTCTCCACTCTATAGTTTCATTTTTTCAATTCAATTTTTTTTCCAGAGGACATAGAATTTTATCTGTTCTTCTGCGTTGTTCTTCATTGTTCAGGAGTATGATTACCCAATCTGGTATACACAATATCATGTTGAATGCTCATCGTTCCAGGTAACCACTATACTATTCATTGTGTGTCAATATAATGTTAAAATCATTTTGAGTATAGCTTATTCGATTCTCTTACAATACGTTTTGTTTTTTCAAGCTTTGTTTCAATTGGTGTGTGCTCCAGCTTTCATTATTACGCGCTATTTCCTTTCATCGTTTTCATGAGAGTCACCATAGATAGTATGGGTCTTCATTTTCGATTAATACCAAGAACATAGATTTTATTATGGGTTGGTGTTTAGAGTCTGAGGGTAGTTTCATTTAATTTCTATTGTATAGATGGAGTAGAACATTCAAGTTCTGCCTTCAAAATAAGTTTTATATGGGCCAGGTGGATACATTTAGACTTGTCTTGTGTCACCATTACTAAACAGAGCCCTCGAATTTACTGAACTCGGTACTCTTCTCGTGATTAATGAGTTGAGCATTGTACTACCTTGTTCCTGCAACCGGCTCATGGCTTCCTTGGAGGTAACTCCTCTGGTTATACACAAAGATTTTTCTTTTTATTGAGTTAAAATTTTCTAATATCTATGTTTATATAATCATTCAATTTTCATTTTTATTGCTCAGGATCACTCATTGTTTAGCATTTTTACCTATAAGACTCAAGTAATCCATAGTTGGAAGCCATTTTATAACTTATTAATTTTTTCTGTTTGTTTCCTTTTAACAAATCATGGTATAATTGTTTCTTCGTTTTTTTGCAATGCCCAGGTAACGTACAAGTTGTTTTCGACTCCAACTTGGGGCATTTTGTTGCAAAATATTTGAAATCTCAAGTAGGTGATACGATGCATAGTTATCTTTGATTCATCAGGTCCTAGCTTCGCTTGGCTTCCTTGGAGAGGGTTTTGACACTTTGCCCTCTTATACCTCTCGGAGCAGGCTCCTGCTTCAGTCAACTTTCGCATCTCTGGATTATTGTATTATTATGACATTGGTAGTCGTAGCACCGACAACTCATGGACTGTGCCACAGTGTTAAATATAATAATTTTTTTCATAGGATGCAAATTGGATTATTTATAGTTACCGACGAATTGGATTTTGGGGTTCTCTACCCAAAGGTCCTTTGTAGCTAATTTATATTTTTATCAATACTGAGATGATGCTCATCTACAATATCTTTCACCAATTTACTTTTCAGAAGTAATTTTTTTTCTAATTCCGTACGTGTGAAATTTGACAGATAGATTCTTTTGCTATAGTTGTTCGAAATAATTTCCAGTTAACGAATAATTTATGTTATTTATATGATAGGAGTTATTCCTCTCCTATATAGTTTATATCTGAGGCCTGCTATTAATATTTGGACAGTGTATAAAAAAATTTAGTCCTCCACCAAGATCTTTCTTCTATATGTATATTAGAATTTAGTTCTCATTTACTCATATTCACATTTATATTTTGTTTTTATGGAGTCCCATTACTATCCTTGTATAAAATAATTAATACTAAATCAAAAGAGATATAGTCCTGTGACTCCTATGGTTAAAGTCAAATCTATTCAGTGGTATACGGATGTTAGTGTAACTCTGAAAATTATTATTATGGAATTACAGAGGTCTACTTGAAGGTGTCCATGTGGTTCTTGTTAATTTCCTTCATAATTTTACTGCTCCCAATAGACCATAACAGAGTATTTTCTGATGCAAAATATCTATTTCTCTCTCAAATATCCCCCTATTGCTTTTACTAGTTTTCATCTCATTTTCAGTTTTCTATTTATATCTCATGAAGTGGGTCAATTACTTTAAAGACTAAGAATGGAGTTTGACCTTTCAACTCTATATTTACTTCTAAAACATATTTTTACCAGCCTTATGAACAATCCACCTATCATTACTGTTTTATTACTTTCTTGTATACTGTGCAACCTTTCTGTTTTGATATATATATATATATATATATATATATATATATATATAGTTAAGGGAAATGAAATTATTTCCTTCTCAGTTCAAATTTTCTCGTTTTGCAGAAGGTGACAATATATATATATATATATATGCACTTTAGACATTTATATATGCAATGTTTATACAGTAATTAATGTCTACAAATTATTCTAAGTTCATAGCTGGTTTTTTCATCTTCTAAATCTATTTTCCTATTTCATACATAATTAGATCTATACTTTCACAGAAGAAGATTAAAGTTACAACTTTAATGGGTTATGGGAGTAGTATAAATCTCCATATTTAAGCCATTAGTAGGTTTAGATATTCTGGATGATTTTCCCCATAATTCCTATTCCTACAACTATATAGAATTGAGAGGATTAAATTCTTCTAACCAGATCTATTAAATGTATGGAATACCAATTTCAGAATTCTGAAGCATAATAACATCTATAGAAATTAACCATACTGCACAATAACAAGTAATTAAACCATTCATAAAAATTGTGGACATATCACTTCTGCAAATGACCAACCTCCCAACCTTAGAGTTCTTCTGTCTCTAGAACTCACCCCCGAGCTGAGATCATCTCCTACAACAAACCAACCTCAATCTGTTTTGGAGTAGCTTATTTAAGCTTATGCTCCCTAAAGCTTGTTTCTAATTCTGCGTCTAAAATTACAAGATTCTTTTATTCCGGTTTGCCTAGGCTTCCCTTATTTAGGGACTTTTAAAGCTTCTTTCTAATTTTCTAGCTTTTTACCTCTTCCCAACTACTCTCCACCTCATTGGGGAAATCTATATTTTTCCTCAAAAATCTAAATTAGAAATAAATTCTTTCAAGGATTTTTGAAAGGTTTTTGGGGAAAGTCTTAGCCTCTTTCCATACCTCATGGATTTGGCAAGTGATCTCAAAATTCTCATTTGGTCAATAAGCACAGAAATATTTTATTTATTTTTCATAATTAAATAATTAATTACATCCCCACCATAGTTATCCGTTTGGGTCCACTCCCTTTTGGATTGAATTTCAACTGTCTAACTTGAAAAACATAAAAATAGGGGTGTTACACATGACCATTCACATTGACCTACCCAGATCCAATGGCAGAAGCTTGATATCACGTAGAAAAGTTGCACGGTTACTCCCATGCCAAATCTGTGTGAAATGGGCAGTATTACAGTTTTATCTCTCCTTCATGTGCCCTTTTCCCGTTGGATCACGTGGGTTAGCCATGATACCACTTATCGCCAAAAACATGCACGATAACCACTTATGGTTTTGATGCTCCAATTCTAAAACCACCTCTCCCCCCTGATGTGACCAACATTCATTGTAGAGTTAAAAGTAACAGAAATGTTTAATAAACCTATGAAAATGCATACATTTCTTATTATTCTGCATGTTAACCCTGCACGAAGCCTCTCGACTGTAAAAAAACCATTTTTTTGCCATTTTCTTCTAAAAAAGGCTACTAGATTTTCCCTGTGACCATTGAAGGCCACCGAGGAGCTTTACATTGCTCTATAAACTCTACAGAAGTAGTCGAATTATTCAAAAACCTCAGAAACTATTACGAAGCCTAAATACCTACATACAAAAGGTATTTCTCTGAAATTTGAACCTGAAATTAATTTTAAAGACCTTTTAAAAGACAAATCTCATTCATAGCTCCATAAATATCAAAATAAGTCCATAAAAATAGTCCAAAAATAGGCCGAACCCTACCAAATTGTTTCCAGAAACCCTGTTTCAAATGTTGTGCATAATGTTTGAGGAAATTTGTGAGTTTTCACAGTTTGATGAACTATTTTAAGCCTTGAATTAAATCACAAAACCTTTGAAGGCATTTTAAGCCTCTGTGACCTATTTCAAAATATTTTCAACCCTATTTCTCAGTAAGAGACACAGGAAACCTTTGTTTCTTTTTTTAAACCAATCAAAAGCCTGTAAACCTCTTTCACAGACCTAATTGAAAAGAAATCCCAAAGAAAAAGCTATACTTTTCCTAATCTATCCAAAGAAATCCTTTTCTAAAGTAAAATACTTCTACAAACTGTCTAAACTTGCAGAAAGTAGCCAAAAATTCCTAAGAAGTAGTTTAGAAGCAAGCCTGAAGGTTCCAAAGTACCTAAACCAACCCCTGCTATAACTTCTAAGACTATCATAGCGGTAAATCCTCTTCAACCTCCTGTTGTTGATGTTGAACACATCCCACTAGATGATACTGATTATAATATAGCAAATCCCATTGTTGAATTTAACTTTCCTAATATTCATAATTGGAGCTATGAGGAATCATTATATAATGATGGAGAAGTGCAGATTTGGGAATCTCATTTGCCCAAATATGTTGTCCCATTAACTCACCCATGTCAGGAGGTCATTAGATTGTGTCAGCAGTATTATGTACCTGATCAGAGAGCCATAGTCAATGCTAATAAAGAATTGATTTTCAACATTACTGCTCAATCTATCAATCAAATGTTACAGCTTTAGCTTGACCCCCAAGTAGTCCCTTTATCCATAGAGACCTTAATCCAGCTGTAAATTGGCCTAGATTTCTCCAAGAGATTCATGATTTTCAAGACATTAATGCCTTCACATGTAGAAATTCTTAAACTAAATCCTCCATATTATACTACTTAATTCCTAGAAGGTTCAAGGTAGGTGATTTCCATGCTTTCATTCATCCTGGGGTACTTTACTGATGAACATACTCATGAATCCAGCCTGGGTTTCTTATCCACTTTCACCCCAGGTCAACCCGCATCTATAATCTTTTATTATGCTGGTTATATTGCAGATAGTGTCCATGATCAATTGATCAAATTTCCAACTGAAGGAGTGTTCAGATACACTTCTTTCCTCTTCCATATGTTTTTATATTTCCAATTAGATAAATTTACAGTTACTCTCCAAAATATTGACATAGAGGGAAATCCTCTTTCTATCATTTTCTGGACATCTTTGCTTAGAAAAGAATGTGTAGATTTCACATATTCAGAATTTTTTGAATTATTTTTACTTCCAGTAATCACAATGTTAACCAAAGCAGAGCAGCCAAGAATAAATGAAGAAATGAAAAATATATTGTAGTTGTCAGAGCAGAGTAAGGTTGTTGACTGGTATTTGTATAAAAAATATATTGAGATTAGAGTCTTTGGGTGAAATTTGTTACCTTACAAGTTACCCAAACATCCTTCAATGAGGATCTTTTCCTTGGAGTATATAAGGCAGATCCTAAACTTTGATTCCATAAATTTCATGGCAGCTAAGAAGAAAACTCAATTCAAACTAAAAAATCAGATAGGGCCATTCATATGCAATAAGAGGGATGCAGAGAAATAAGCAGAAAAGTAGTTATTGGAATTCAAATTAGAAGAAAGTGTTCCTTGGAATTATGATCCATAAGGAATCTTGAGTAAGCTAACAGTTAAATGAAATTTAACACCCTTCATCCATGAAGCAAAACCAGAAATAGAAAAATTTGCAAATCAGATTGAGTGGACTGAAAACACCTTAATAGACATAGTAAATAGAGGTAATACTAGTCATACTTTAGAGACTACAAATCAGCCAGAAATGTCCACTAAAAGAGTAAGGGAAGAAGGAGCCTACGTGTTAGAAACAAAAATTGAAACCAAGTTCAAGCTCATATATAACAAAAGGCCCAAGTTAGATTCAACAAGCAAAGGAAAAGTAACAATTGATGTGGAAGAAACAGAGCTTATGGAGACCAATACAGATTTTCCAGAGACAGATGTTGCTATTATGATTATCAATGAGCCAACTAATAAGAATCAGAATGAAGAAAAAATAAAAAATGAATATGCACAACTGATAGAAAGACAACAAAGCATGGAAGCTTCATCATCCCAAACAACTGAGGAAAAATATTTGGATATAGGGAAAGATACAAACAAATTAAATCTAAGAATGAAGAGATAAAAACTGAAGTCTATTCTCAGTTTTTGAAACAAAAACCGTGTAACCAAAACAGATTCCTGTCAACATTTGATTACTCAAGTAAAAAATTGATCATGTCAATATTACAGCCCCCAGTACAAATTCCAAATATAGTTGTTAAGTATAAGAAATTTGATCTAGAAGTAGCAACATACAATATTCATGAATTAGATCAAATAGAGTTTCACAGGTAGAGTTCAGAGATGTTGTACTCCATTTTTATAACAAAGGCCACGAGTGTTCAAAAACTTGAGAACACTATCACTAACATGCAAGATCGGATGAATTTGGAAAAAGCCTCAATATATGCTAAGGATCTGAGAATTAAATCCTTAGAAGAATTGGTAATTAAAGTTGGATATGACCCCACTAATGTCAATGTAGTAGAGTTATTATTGAAAAAGAAGAATGAAGACATTTCAGCCTTGAGGAAACAACTTAAGCTTCATCCAATTGATCATCCCCAGGCTAAAGAAATCATACAGGAGCAGAATGAAAAATATGATATGATGAACATCATCTTACAACTTATAGGAAAGATTAAGGAGATGGAGATTCAAATGGAAAAGCTTGTCCAGGAGAAGGAAATAGTGAAAGAACCAGAGATTCCTATAGTTATTCTTGTAATCACTACAGCAATGCCTTCAACTTTAGATAAAAATTTAGCATCCAAAGAACCACTAGATACTGTAGTGCCAATGACTTTGTCCACAACCTTAGCTACTAAATCATCTACAATAGAAAATCAACATAAAGATGCAGCTAGTGAAATAGTAAAAGATATGGAGGAGATATCTCTCAAGACAAATGATATTGGTAGATTGAAGCAAGTGATAGAGGACCTTGAGAATTCAAATAAATTAGCTCAGATAAATGCAAAGACACATGAACAAAATGCCATCAGACTAAATGAAGAGTTGAAGAAATTGCAGAAGGAATTGACATTAAAGGAGCAAATATCATACATCAAAAATCACTTTGGAACAATTTTATTGAAGCCATCCATGATGTATGCCCTTCAATTTAGGTAATTTTTGAACAAAGAGAGTTATTACTAAAAGCCCAAGCAGAAATTAAAAAGACTCAAAGTGAACTGGATGATAAACCAAAACAAGCTTTAAAGCTGATCACATTCCTCAATAGTCAAAATAGGCAGGAGTTATAAGAACTCAAGATTAATGACAGAACTGAAACTATCCTAGAAATTAGGAATGTTACTACAAAGAATAATCTGATGAGACAACTGGAAGAAAAGTGTGAGAGTATGAATACTGCCATAACTAGGTTTATGGTTAAGTTTACAAATTTGAGACAAAAAGGACTACTTGAAATTATGGTCATTAATGATAAACTGATGCCTTAGAATTACTATGATAAGAAAATTAGAGAGTTTGCAAAAGAACAGGTAAATAAACCACAAGGACAAGGTATTCCAACTGGAAAAGTGTTACTCAAAATCTTTGAAAAATTATTCTATTTGCAACATGAGATAAAACACTTGTTTTTCATCAAGCCAACCTTTGCTAGATATACTCAAGCTGATGAAAACTTTATGAAATTAAAGAAAATACAAATTCCTAAAGATGAGTATTGGCATTCACTCACAAATTTATTATAAAGGGTGAAAGACAAATAGATGAAATGATAAGAAAATTATTTTCTGATTTACAGTCAAAACAGAACTTTTGCAGCAGTAAACAGTTTTTGATTATGGTTAAAGAGTATCAAGGTTTAGAGAGTATTAGTGAATAAAGAGTATCCAAGAAATAGTATCAGACAAGACATATCAGATTCCAAAAAATATCTAAGAGCCAACAAGGAGGACGCCAAGGCAAACAACTGCATTTTATCCTCAAAGCAGTTTCTATTTCTCTTGGATAAAAAAGACAGCTTGCTGACTTGTTAAGCAGTTGTCTCTATTATTTTTGTAAAGATATTTTATTTTCCTAAGATAATTCCTAGAAGATTTCTATGATATTTTGTAAATAAATATGAATAAATACTTCATCTTTAGAACTATTTTGGGTGGAATATAATTGCTAGATATTGATATAGTCATTTATTGTTGGACTTCAAAGCTTTTCTGTGTCAAATTTCGAGTTAGCAGGCTAGATCAAACCAATTGGCATCATACTTCAGGATTCCTGTGATGATCTATTTGGAGTGAAGTATTTCCTTACTTGTCATTTTTATCTTTCTTAGTTACATGCATCCATCTATGTTTTCTCTAAATGTGAATCAATAACTAGGAACATTACTACAAGATTTGTTAAAAGCACCATGTTTTTAACTAGTTATCATTTATATGTTCTCCTCTGATTACCAGTGTAGGGAACCCTTAATTTCTCCCTCTCTCATTTTACCTATTCCTACTCCTTTCTTTTCTAGATCAAAGGATTCTTAATTTCCCTTTATCTCGATCATATCACCTCATAAAAACAACTTTCCAAGATCTTCAAGGGTTATCTATCTTTCCCTGAAAACATTTGACCTTTTGTCCTTGATACCAGTCATGTTTTCTTGATTTTGAATCCTTAGCCCAATGGACAAATATATTTCCCACTATCCATCCTTTCAAGTGATTTTTCCCACCAAATCTACCAAAACCAAACTAAAGCTGCACATTTATAACTAGCCTAATATTTAAAAATCAAAACAAAGTTAAATTTTAAAGGGAGAGCCCTCTTTGAACCCTAGGAAGGCTAGATCCTAGAGTTTGAAGTTGGTTTGTGGTTACCTCTAGTGTTCTTTGACTAAAAACCAAAATCTCACAACTTTTGAATTACTAGAGTGATAAGATTACTGGCGACCATACTGGGGAACTAACCAGTCCTCAGTCATAAAAAAGTCTTAAGGGAAATATTTTTATTCATCCTATTACTTTAAGTTTTATTTTATAAGTTGTGGGTATTAAAAAATTTAATTCTGACTTCTAGGAAAATTTACTATACCAGGTCTAACCCGGATCCTAAACCTGTTGTTATAGTGGACAACCCAGACCGAATTTGTAAAAAGAAAAAACAAATAGAAAATTTAGACGCCGAAGTGTCATTAAAAGGAGTCAATTCATTACCACAAGAATTAGTAATATTGCAAGATATAGATTTTGATCTGAAATTTGAGCATTCTTTGTTTAGAAGTCAATCTGAAATTGATCTTTATACTGTTGTTTTAGACCCTTTTTTAATTTCATTCTTGGAAACAAAACAGAAATATATTACAGTAGAATCTAAATCAAAGAAATTTGAATATCAGACTAAAATTGAAGAACTTAATACTACAATTATTAAAGATATTCATGAAGCTATTGAATTAGCTCAATTATTAACTTATACCACTAAGCCTTCAATTTCACAGTTATATACCACCATCATACCAGCTGTAGAATCATCTCTATATGCTGCTACATCATATATAGCTTCTGATACCACCAAATATATATATTCATTTATCCCTAAATTACCTTTACATCCTAGAGTACTATTTCCCCCACTCACTTCATCCACTATATCCACTAGCTCACCTTTTGATTTTTTAAACACATCATTCTCATTCCCTAGTAGTTCCATATACGTTCCAGTTTCATTTCCTAGCACCTCAACTACAGATTTTATTTTCTTCACCTATCACTTCCAGTTCAGCCCCAAGCACTTCTACTTTACCTCCTAACCAAGCTAAAATTCAAGCTATGGATGCTAGGTATGCTCCCCTAGTCTTACCACAACAGCTTCATGACATGCTTCAAGACTATTAGAGTAAGATACCACAGTTTGATGCCACTACCCATTATACATCTCAGCAACACATAACTAAAATGACAGATTTCTTTGAACTCCATGAGATTGATGATTCATATGTTCAAATGAGGTTATTTTCCCAAACTTTAATAGGGGAAGTTAAGAAATGGTTTAGAGGTCTTGTTGTTGGTAGCGTAACTGATTTAGTTGTATTTCATAGATTGATCTTAAATAAATGGGAAAATAAAAAGAATCCACTCCAAATATTGTCTAAATTTGATGCCATGGGAAGAGCTCCAAATGAGTAAGTCCAAGACTACTGCACTAGATATAACAATGTTTACAATTCCAACCCTGCAAATGTTAAACCCACTCCTAATTTTGTCCTTCTCAAATTCCCTGATGGATTTGATACTGACATGGCTTATCATTTGAGGGAAATAAATGAAAAAACCTTAGAAAGAATGCAAACAGATGTTGTTAGTGTAGAAGTAAACATTTTAGCCAAAAACTATAGACTGAGAAATGAGAGAAGAGTGACCATTAAAGAAGAAACTTCCAATTCAGACTCAAAAATAGATATGTTAGCTAAAACTTTAGACAGGGTGATGGATATGCTAGACAAAATAGAGAGAGACCTCAATGGGATAATCAACAACAAATAAAAAATCCCAATTTTAGGAGAAACACAAATTCAGGAAAAGCAAAAGAAACAGCCCAAGACCAAACAATAAGGTCCCCCTTTCAAGAGGACTATGCTGCAAGTTCTTAGAATAATTATGATGATGAGGATGCAATAAATCTAATGGGAATAGATGATAATAATACTATTTTTCTCACACGGGAAGATCAGGAATTATTTTAACTCCAACAACTTAAATTAGATTCAAGGGAATCCTTTGATTATAAACAAGGTTATGATTATGCTATAAATGAAATACACAGTCTTCTACAAAGAAAACTTCCAAAACTTAGAATAAGAGAATAGTAGAAGCTCCAAAAACAAAAGTTCTACAAATTCTCCCAAGGGAAAATAAGTAAAACTCTAGTTCTTCCGAAAATATTTCTAGTCCTAGAAATGCATCAAGCCCTAAAATTTTTGATATTACTGATAAATTTGCTCAAAATAGAAAATATTCATAGAAATCTATTGTTGCAAAAGCTTCTAATTCTTTTAAAACAACAAATTTAGATCCTAAAATACCATCTGCTGATCCTAAATCAGTGGATCCAAAAACTGCTACTTCAAAAATACCTGCTGATAATTCTAAGTCTAAAAGAGCATCTACTACCTCACAAACAATCCCTGAAAAGAAAATTAGGAGCACTAAAACACAAGAAACTCAAACAGATAATGTCAAACCAATTGAAAATGAAAAAATAACTATAGAAAAACAAGATAAACCAACTCAAACTAGAGTTACCAAATAAGAATTGATCCAAATAAGCAAATCGCAACCTACATTCAACATACAATCTGAAAATGAAAAGCTAAAAATACCAATTCCTCTGATATAATTGGTAAAACATGACTTGTATAAATCAACCATAATTGAAACATTAAACATAAATGATGGAGAAGATTCCATAAATCTAAATGATGATCGGCCAGAGTTGATTTTTGGCCTAGATGTGAATGGAAAACATGCAGATGGAGCAGTTCCTCCATTTTATATTAGTCTTACCATTCATGATCAAATTTTACATAATTCCATGCTAGATTCATGAGCTTCCCATAATCTAATGCCTAAAGCCATAATGGAAACTTTGAATTTAGAAATTAGAAGGCCCTACAAGGATTTGTTTTCATTTGATTCTAGTAAAGTTAAATGCTTAGGTTTAATCAAATATTTTTGTGTAACACTAGTTCAATATCCTAGTAAGAGTACATTAATGGGCATTGTAGTAGCTGATATCACACCTAAATATGAAAATTTACTATCTCGCTCATGGGGAGAAAAGTTACAGGGATCTCTATAGTTGGACATGTCTTATACTACTATATCAGTTTTTTGTCAGCCTAAAATGTTATATAGGGAAACATTGATGAAGTTAATGGTCAGTAGTGCAGAAAGATCTATAAATTACCCAATTTACTCTACACCAACTGACCGCGATTCTTTTATATTATGTAACTCTGAAACTAATGAAATCCAAGCTGAACTAATAGATAAAAATAAAACACCAAACAATGATAATATTTTTCATGAATCTTTATGGCATTTAGAATTTTATGGTTCAATTAATAAGTTAGGAGAAGGAGCGGGAGTTTGGATAACCAACATGGATACTAATCACTCTTAAGGCCATGCTTTCAGGCTCAATTTCAAATGTACGAATAATATGGCTGAGTATGAAGCCCTGATTCTAGGACTCCAAATTATTAGGAACTCAGGAGGCAAAATAATCTTAATCATGGAAGATTTAGAGTTGATCATAAAACAAATAAATGGAGTATATTCTGTCTATAATCCTAGATTAAGTTGATACGGAGACACTGTGCTATATTTAACTGATGATTTCTTGGAATGTAAATTTGCTGCTATACCTAGAAAAAAAATTATACAGGCTCACTGTCTTGCAACCTTTGCTAGTACATGCAATTTACCATTCTAACCTAATCACAGATATACTGTTGAAGTCAAGCATATACCAATAATTCTAGACAACCTTAAGTATTGGCAAATTTTTTCTCAATATGAACAAATTTACAAGTTTATGAAAAATGAAGGTGAGTTTCAGAACTGTAAGATAGACACAGATTGTACTATAGATCAATATTTAGATTGTGAAATAGATTTAAATAATACATATGTAAATAGAATAAACTTTGCTAAACCAACTAAACTTATTCAATCAGACATAGATAGCTTAGAGAAAGTAGAGATTGACGAAATTATTGATGATGGATCTGACATATTGAATCTTAAGGATAATTTGTTACGCAAAGGTTTAACTCCCTTAGAAGATCTTTTTGACTCAAATAATGTAGCTAGAAAACCCAAAATGGAGCCAGTTAGATCTGATATAGAAGAATGTAATATTGGTATAGATTTAAAACCCAAAATAATCAAACTTTCCAAAACCTTACCTCAATAAGAAAAGGAAAAATATATTACTCTTTTAATGGAATATCAAGATGTTTTTTCTTGGAGTTATGAGGATCTCAAATCTTATGATACCAACATAATTCAACATAAAATTCGAATAAAAGAAGACAAAAATCCCTTTAAACAAAATTTGAGAAGAATTAACCCTATTTTATTGCCTTTCGTAGAAAAGGAAGTGAAAAGAATGTATGATGCATTGATAATTGCACCAATCATATATTCTGATTGGGTTTCCAACCTAGTTCCAACAAGAAAGAAAATAGGAGATATAAGATTATCTATTGAATTTAGGAATCTAAACAAAGTGTCCTTAAAAGATAATTACCCTTTACGTAAAATGGATCACATATTACGAAGGGTAGTTGGCTCTTCTAGGATTTCACTTTTAGATGGTTTTTCAAGATATAACCAGATCTTAGTCCAAAAAGAAGATCAAGCCAAAACAACATTTACTACTCCTTGGGGCACTTTTATGTATGTAAAATGTGTTTTTGTCTAATGAATGCAGGGGAAAACTCTCAAAGAGCTATGGACATAGCTTTTGCAAAGGAAATACATGATTTCTTAGCAATTTACTTAGATGACATTATTGTTTTCTCCAAAACTAACAATGAACACTTGGATCATTTGAGACAAGTTTTTATTAAATGAAGGAAATTTGGCATCTCTTTAAAGCCTAAGAAAAGTTTATTTGGATTAGAAGAATGCAAATTACTTGGAAACATAATCTCTAAAGAAGGAATTAGAATAGATCCTGCTAGGATAGAAGTAATTCCTAACATCATTCCACCAAGAAACATCAAAGAGTTACAAGTATTTTTAGGTAAGATTAATTTTTTAAGAAGATCTATATCCAATTTAGCTGAGATAATTAGAGAACTGAATAACATGCTTAAAAATGATTCAATCCTTAAATGGACTATTTGGGCCAAATAGTAATTTGACTCCATCAAACAAGCCTTAACCAAAACTCTAGTCCTAATAAGTCCTGACTTTAAGAAATATTTCATAATTTTTTTATTTGCTTCAAAACACACCATTGCTACATCTTTACTATAGAAAAATTACCAAGGATTTGAACATCCCATAGCTTTCTTTTGTAATACCCTTAGAGATTCCCCTTTGAAGTACAATATCATGGAGAAACAAGCCTTATTTTTGGTAAAGGCCATTAAATAATTCAGAGTTTATATTCTCTATTCTCACATCATTGCTTATGTCCTAATTCTGTAGTAAAAGACATTCTTACTCAGGATAGTCCTAACGAAAAAGAGGTAAGTGGATTGTCACTATCTTAGAATATGACATAGAGATAAAACCCATAAATCTCATCGTTAAGGATTAGCCAGAATTATGGATGAATCCAACTGTAATGCCTTAGACATAAATTTTATTACCCAAGTAGATGATCAGGAAGAGATGGAGACTCCAACGATCAGTGAAGCCTTCTCAGACTCACCTTTGTATACATATATCATATTTGTACTCCTAAAATTACAATCTCCTCATGGATTGTCAAGAACCAAAGCCAGATTCTTAAAACTAAAGGCAATAAGATTTTGTATTTTATACAATGTACTTTTTTGGAGGGATCATAGTGGGATTTTATTAAATTTTTTATTAAACGAAGAAGCTAACAAAATACTTGAAGAATTTCATGCAGGTGACTGTGGAGGACATCTATATTGGAAAAATACTGCAGACAAGATCCTGAGAGCTGGTTTTTACTGGACTACTTTGTTTGCTAATGTCAAAAAGTTTGTAACTTCCTATCATAAGTGTAAATTTTTTTAGGGTAAGAAAACATTATTGCCCCTCCCTTTAAAACCTATTTCAACTGAAATGTCATTTCAACAATGGGGTTTAGACTTCATTGGTGAAATTCACCCTCCATCTTCAGGCCAACATAAGTGGATTATGATAGCCACTGACTTATCTAGGTGGATTATTCAGGTACAAGTACAAGTAGCTCAGCACAGAGGGCTCAAAAATCAAAGTTTTTGAAAATCTCTCAAACTAAGTTCATGTTGTAGACCTCGTCTTTCGAATTCCAACGGTGCAGACGATACTCAATTCTAAGTCCGTATGAAGGAGTTAGGAGTGGTCAAAGTTCCAGGTTGACTTGGTGATGTGGCAAACTAAGGAGGCAACAATTTTGCTGAAACTGGGCCACCGGATTTCGGCCAGCCTGGCCAGATTCTGGGCGAATTTGTGGGACCGTTAATTGCACTCCTTCGATCAAAAAACCGAAGGTTCGAAAAAAATTATTTGTTTATATAACAAATAAAAAAAAATTAATATAATAAGGGTGGCGAGCCACCAACCCCACCACCCCATGAAAATTCATATAATATAAAAAAGGAACATTGTTTGGGGGTGGGTGGCTAGCCTCGCCACCCTCGCGGTCTCCACACTGTACAGTGGTTATGCATTAAACGGGGCGGGGTTCGTTAACCCCACCGCCTGCCATCCGTACACTTGGCATGGTTCCATACCGGTAGGCCGCCCAATATGGGTCCGACCCCCTCCATCAACATCAACAACGTTTAAAATATGATACGGTTCAACGTTGCGTTAAAAAAGGTAATGCGCTTAAAAATTCAAAACGGGTTTCGGTATTTTAATGGAGGGGTCGGGATTTGACCACCCGACCTCCTCCCAGACCTTTGGATCTCCAAGAAACTTGTCCAACAGTGATCTTAAAGAATCCTCCCACGCTACATTATATAAACTCATATTTTCATAAGTGCGCCCAAGCCATGGAGGAGCAGAGAGTGCGCACTCTTTTCGAAGTTTAATATTTTTTTAATTGCAGGTCATGTGGAACCATGAGCCAGAAAAGAGGTAGGTGGAACCTTGATTGAGCTCAATTTTTAGGAGGGTAAAATTTTGACTTTGTTCAAATGAGACAAATTTTATGTCTTTCCAGCACTACTGAACGCATTGAGTCTGATGGCATGCTCAGTTTCTTCATCTGAGTTTTCTATTTTTCAGCCACTTTTGGAAGTGGGTTATGCCGGTGTCAGATTTCCGCATGTGAGCAGTTGTTTTCACCTTTTTCGATGCCACAAGATTGATGGTGTTTTCAGATTCAGCCGCCAAGTAACTCAGCCTTCAGCAAATGGCAGCATGAGGTATATGATGTGGATTCCATGTACTTCTTCATTTATTTCTCTTTGAGATGCGTTACATCTTGTAGATCCCGGTTGATACATGAGTCATGGGATCTTGCTTTGTGTTGTTATTGATGTACTTTCAGCTATGGATTTGTGTCATGTATGAGTCTCTTTTATGCCACATTGGGGGTTTTCTCCTTTTCATATATGTATTGTTGAGATCCCTTGTTTTCCAGGAATGGAGGGATACTCTTATTTATTACATGTTAGATATGGTCATACTGATAGGAGTCTTTCTTTATGTATGAGAGTTATGCAGTGGAACATATCTTAAAGAAGTCAAGCCACTCCTGCGTGAGGGAAATTTTTCCTTGTATGTCATAGGAAAGCACATCCATGCACATCTTCTTCCTACAACACATAATGCAGTGGCCTACACCATCTTGACACCGAGGCCCAGAGATGTAGTCCCTCTTGGAAAAACTCCATCATCAAACAATGTGTTCTTATGATTGATGATCTTGTTCATTTATGTTCCTCTTACTTACAGCTACAATTGTTCATTTCAGTTCATTAGCGTCTTTAATTATATGCAATTCTAATTATCAACCAAAGTAAAAGGTCTTAGCTAAGTGTATCAAGATTTTACCCTGGATCACTGACTATTTTACCAAGTGGAATGAAACCATACCCTCCAGACAAGACATAGATACTGTCATTATCTCCTTCCTAGAAAGTAACATTCTTTCAAGATTTGGATATCCCCAAAAGATAATTATTGACAATGCAGCAGCACTCAAATCCAAGAAAATGATTGAATTTCACCACAAATAGCATATTACCTTAGGTCATTCTACTACATATTACCCCCAAGGTAATGGCCTAGCTAAATCCTCAAACAAGAGTCTTGTAAAAATTATCAAAAAGTTAGTTGTAGACAATAAAAAGACTTGGAATATGAAGTTAGTCGATGCCTTATGGGCAGATAGACTTACTACTAAAAAATCCATTGGTACTTCCCCTTATCAACTTGTTTATGGAATGGATGTTTTTTTTCCATCTTCCTTAGGACTACGAGTGATGAAAATTATCCAAGAGTTATAAGTTGAAACAAATGACATTCAAAGAAAGATCAATTAAACTATTCACTTGCAACAAACAAGAGAAGAATTTTATATCAAATCTCAATTCATTCAAGATAAGATCAAAAAAAATTGATAAAAAGAGTAAAGAGGATGATTTCTACATTGGAGATAAAGTGTTAAAGTGGGGTTCTAGAAGAGAAGACAAAGGAAAACATGGAAAATTTGATTTTTTGTGGAAAAGACCTTATGTGATTTATGGATATCGAGGTAATAATGCTTTCTTTTTGAAAGAGATGGATGGAACAGATCTGCAGGAAGGACCAGTAAATGGCATAATGTTGAAGCACTACTACTCTCCTGAGTTAAAAAATAGTTATTTTTTATTTACTTTGATCATTGTACATATACATTTCAATTTTAGATTGTATTGGATGTTTTTGTAACAAATTTGAACCCCGAAGAGAAGGCCCTAAGCTTTGAGAGGTAAATATCATGAGTATGAATAATTGCAGATATCAGAAGACATTTATAGGGTCATCACAGTCAAATTTTGAATGATATTAGTCTTAAAGTTCTTGACATTTCACCAGGAAATGTCATCCCCATGTGGAGCCATTGTTAGGGTCCTATAACAATAGGGTTCATAAATTTTGAATTGAATTTTATAGTCTTGTAAATACGTACATACCTTACTTTCAGCAAGTTGTTTTCCCATATTTTGAAAAAATGAAAAATAATAAAAAGCCAAAAGGAGGGTAACGATTCCTAAAAGAAAAATCAAAGGACTTAGAAAAATATAGACCCCAAAAGAAAAAAGAGAAGTAAGACCTGAAAGTGAGAAAATCCAACTACCATTACTTTTACTTTTACTGCAAGAAATATGATTATGTGCAGAGTGTCAATAAATTCCATAATCTATGATCAGTTAAACAATTTAATCTTAACTTTTCATGCTTTCAATTTTATGTTTTAGATAGAGAACAAAGATTTGTCAAACAGTTTAAACTTGACAAATCAGTAGGTAGGTAGAGAATAATAAGGAGATCACTAGTTTAATCTGAGCCCTTAGATGAAATAAGGTAGACTTAGATAGTTTTATGTTTTCAAAGAAAATTGTCTAAAGGTTGCAAGCCTAAATGCACCTATAAAGATGAAGAAAAAATGTTAGAAATAAAGATGGGAACGTAGAAAGAAGTTGAGCAATCATGTAATAAAGAATCATCGGGAAAAAATTACTAATTTCCCCTCCCCTATAAATATTCAGTATTCTAAACTATCAGTCAAAAAGGCTCAAAGCATTTCTCTGACTTTTGTTGGGACTAAACCCAAGGTTCAGTGACTGGTTAGCTAAAAATATTGAATTTCCACACCAGACCCACATTCATCAACATTTACCCTTCATTCATAAATCATGATCCCTTGTTCCCCCAAGTAAAAACCCATTTTTACTTAGTAAAAGCTAAACCCTAAATAGCTAATCTCATTCCCTTTTCAAAAAATCATTCATAAACCCTAAAAATACATTTGTCCTAAGTTAATGTGTGAAATATTAAAAAGACAACAATGCATTACTTTTTCTATTATTTACACTTTAAATTAGAGCTGATATGTATTTTGTTTTCATTTTACATTAGCCCTTCATTTCATATTAATTACTAATTACTAACTATTTTATTAAAATCCCTAAACTATACATACCTGTATGTTATTAATTCCCTTATATTTAAAATAAACCCCCAAAGCCCACTATTTTAAGTTTAGACCAAGGTTTAATATCCCATGTGCACAAATATAAAACTTGCCCAATCATCCCATCGGTCTAAGCATATATTTATGCAAAATATCTCGCCCCATGTAGTTGAAACAACTGTTATTTACATTTGATAAAAATATATTATAAGCACCCATTCTGATGCATTGATTGAAACATTGTATAAATGTTCTAATTTGACAATAAACCTTAAACCCCCACCACATAATATATAAAGCCAAAGGTTTAAATTAAAACATAAACCTTATCTCGATGAAATATCATGTTAAACCCAAAGTTCAAACTTTAAATAAATGTTTGTTTATTAAGGTTTAAAAAAATTTCTGCACATATGATACCCCGGTCCCGCTCCTCCCCAATGCAACTCCTCCAGTCAATCGCGACCTTTCGCATTGACCTGTCGAGATCAAATGGAGGAAGATTGATATCGTCCAGAAAAGTTGTGCGGTTACTCCCATGCCAAATCTGCACGAAATGGGCAGTATTACAATTTTATCTCTCCTCCACGTGCCCTTTTTCCGTTGGATCATGTGGGTTAGCACTAATACCACTTACCAGCAAAACATGTGTGATAACCACTTATGGTTTTGATCCTCCAATTCTGAAACCACCTCTGTCGCTCAATGTGACTAGTATTCAATGTAGAGTTAAAAGTAACCAAAATGTTTAATAAACCTACGGAAATGCATACATTTCTCATTATTCTTCATGTTAACCCTCCATGAAGCCTCACGATTGTAAAAACACCATTTTTTCACCATTTTCTTGTCGAAAAGCCCACTAAATTTTCACTGTGACCATTGAAAGCCACCAAGGAGCTTTACATTGCTCCAGAAACTCTACAGAAGCAGTCAAATTATTCAAAAACCTCAGAAACTATTCTAAAGCACAAATATCTACATACAAAAGGTATTTATTTGAAATTTGAGCTTGCAATTAATTTGAAGACCTTTTAAAAGACAAATTTCATTTAGAGATCCATAAATATCAGAAGAAGTCCATCAAAATAGTCCAAAAACAAGTCGGATTTTTTCCAGAAACCCTGTCTCAACATTTGCGCACAATTTTTGAGGAAATTTGTGAGTTTTCACAGTTTGATGAAATATTTTAAGCCCTAAATTAAACCAGAAAACCTTTGAAGGTATCCTAAGCCTCTATGACCTATTTCAAAAGAATTTCAACCCTATTTCTCAATAAGAGACTCAGGAAACCTTTGTTTCTTGTTTCAAACCAGTCAAAAGCCTATAAACCTCTTTCACAGGCCTAATTGAAAAGAGAGCCCAAAGAAAAAGCTATAATTTGCCTAATCTATCCAAATAAACCTCTGCTAAAGTAAAATACTTCTGCAAACTATTTAAACTTGCAGAATGTAGCCCAAAATGCCTAAGAAGCAAAGTACAAGCAAGCCTGAAGGTTCCAAAGTACCTAAACCAACCCCTGCTATACCTTCTAATACTGCCATAGTGGTAAATCCTCTTCAATCTTCTATTTTTGATGTTGAACACATCCCAATAGCTGGTACTGATTATAATATAGAAGATCCGATTGTTTTATTTAACTTTCTTGATATTCATAATTGGATCTATGAGAAATCATTAGATAACGATGGAAAAGTCTAGATTTGGGAACCTCATTTTCCCACATATGTTGTCCCATTAACTCACCCATGTCAGGAGGTCATTAGATTGTGTCAGCAATATTATGTACCTGATCAAAGATCCATATTCAATGCTAATAAAGAATTTCTTTTCAACATTACTGCTCAATCTATCAATCAAATGTTACAGCTTCAGCTAGACCCCCAAACAGTCCCTTTACCCATAGAGGCATTAACCTAGCTGTACATTGGCCTAGATTTCCCCAAGATATTCATGATTTTGCAAACATTCATGCCCTCACATGTAGAAATTCCTAAACTAAATCCTCCATATTCTATTGCTAATTTCCTATAAGGTTCAAGGCAGGTGATTTCCATGCTTTAATTCATCCCGAGGTACTTAACTGATGAACACACTGATGAATTCATCCTAGGTTTCTTATCCACATTCACCCCAGGTCAAACCCATCTATAATCTTTGATTATGTGGGTTATATTGCAGATAGTATCAATGATCAATTGATCAAATTTCCAACTGAAGGAGTGTTCAGGTACACTTCTTTCCTCTTCCATATGTTTTTATATTTCCAATCAGATAAATTTGCAGTTACTCTCCAAAATATGGACATAGAGGGAAATCCTCTTTATGTCATTTTCTAGACAACTTTTCTCCATTAAGAATGTTTAGATTTCACATATTCATAATTTTATAAATTATTTTTACATCCAGTAATCAAATGGCTAACCAAAGCAGAGCAACCAAGAAAAAATGAAGAAATGAAAAAGATATTGCAGTTTTCAGAGTAGAGTAAGGTTGGTGACTGGAATTTGTATGAAAAATATACTGAGAGCAGAGTCTTTGGGTCAAATTTATTACCTTACAAGTTACCCAAACATCCTTCAATGAAGATCTTTTCCTTGGATTATATCAGGCAGATCCTAAACTCTGATTCCCTAAATTTCATGGCAGCTAAGACGAAAACTCAATTCAAAATAAAACATCAGATAGGGCCATTCATATGCAATCACAGGGGTGCATAGAAAGAAGCAGCAAAGGAGTTATTGGAATTCAAATTAGAAGAAATTTTTCCTTGGAATTATGATCCACAAGGGATATTTGATAAGATAAGGGTTAAATTCAAGTTAACACCCTTCACCCATGAAGCAAAAACAGAAATAGAAAAACTTTCAAATCAGATTGAGTGGACTGAAAACACCTTAACAGATGTAGTAAATAAAGGTAATACTAGTCATACTTTAGAGACTTCAAATTAGCTAGAAAATTCCACTAAAAGAGTAAGGGAAGAAGGAGCCTATGTGGAAGAAACTACAACTAAAACCAAGTTCAAGCTCATATATAACAAAAAGCCCAAGTTAGATTCAACAAGTAAAGGAAAAGTAACAATTGTTGTGGAAGAAACAGAGCTTATGGAGACCAATACAGATTTTCCAGAGACAAATGTAGCTACTATAATTATGAATGAGCCAACTAATAAGAATCATAATGAAGAACAAATAAATAATAAAGATGCACAAATGATAGAAAGACATCAAGGCATGGAAGCTTCATCATCCCAAACAGTTGAGGAAAAAAATTTGGATATTAGGGAAAGATACAAACAAATTAAATCTAAGAATGAAGAGATAAAAACTGAAATATATTCTCAGTTTTGGAAACAAAAACCATGTAATCAAAACAGATTCTTGTTAGCATTTTATTACTCAAGTAAAAAACTGATCATGTTAGTATTATAGCCCATAGTACCAATTCCAAAGATAGTTGTTGACTATAAGAAATTTGATCTAGAAGTAGCAACATATAGTATTCATGAATTAGATCAAATAGAGTTTCACTGGCAGATTTCAGAGATGTTGTACTCCACTATTACAAAAAAGGCCATGAGTGTTCAAAAACTTGAGAACATTATCACTAACATGAAAGATCAGATGAAATTGGAAAAAGCCTCATTATATGCTAAGGATCTGAGAATTAAATCCTTAGAAGAATTGGTAATTAAAGTTGGATATGACCCTGCTAATGTCAATGCAGCAGAGTTATTATTGAAAAAGAAGAATTAATTCATTACAGCCTTGAGGAAACAACTTAAGCTTCCTCCAAGTGAACATCCACAGGCTAAAATAATCATACAGGAGCAGAATGACAAATATGATATGATGAACATCATCTTACAACTTACAGGACATATTAAGGAGATGGAGATTCAGATGGCAAAGCTTGTCTAGGACAAGGAAACCATGAAAGAACCAGAGATTCCTACAGTTATTCCTGTAATCACTACAACAGTGCCTTAAAATTTAGCTGAAAATTTGGCACCCAAAGAACCACTAGATACTGCAATGCCAGTGACTTCTTCCACAACCTCAGCTATTGAATCATCTACAACAGCAATTCAACATACACATGAAGCTAGAAAAACAGTAAAAACTATGGAGGAGATGTATCTCAAGACAAATGAGATTAGTAGATTGAAACAAGTGATAGAGAATCTTGAGAAGTCAAATAAATTGGCTCAGACAAATGCAAAGACACATGAACAAAATTCCATGAGACTGAATGAAGAGTTGAAGAAATTGCAGAAGGACTTGACATTAAAGGAGCAAATGTCATACATCGAAAATCGCCTTTGGAACAATGTCATTGAAGTCATCCCTGATGTATGGCCTTCAATTTGGGTATTTTTTGAACAAAGAGAGTTATTACTAAAAGCCCAAGAAGAAATTCAAAAGACTCAGAGTAAACTGGCTAATAAAACAGAATAAGCTTTAAAGCTGATCACATTCCTGAATAGTAAAAACATACAGGAGTTAGAAGAACTCAAGATTAATGACAGAACTGAAACTATCCTGGAAATTAGGAAAGTTACTACAAAGAAGAATCTGATGAGACAACTCGAACAAAAGTGTGAGAGTATGAATACTTCCATAACTAGGTTTATGGTTAGGTTTAAAAATTTGAGGCAAAATGAACTGCCTGACATTATGGTCATTAATGATTAATTGATGCCTCGGAATGACTATGATAAGAAAATTAGAGAGTTTTCAACAAGGACAAGGTATTCCAACTCGAAAAGTCTTACTCAAAATCTTTGAAGACTTATTCTATTTGCAACATGAGATAAAACACATGTTTGTCATCAAGCCAACCTTTTCTAGATATAATGAAGCTGATGAAAACTTTAGGAAATTAAAGAAAATACAAATTCCTGAATATGAGGATTGGCAGTGATTCACGGATTTATTATAAAGGATTAAAGACAAATAGATTAAATGAGAAGAATTTTTTTTTCTGATTTACAATCAAAAAAAAAAAATTACAACAGTAAACAGTTTTTGATTATGGTTAAAGAGTATCACAACTTAGAGAGTATCAATGAATAAAGAGTATCCGAGAAAAAGTATCAGACAAGGTAGATCAGATTCCAAAAAATATCTAAGAGCTAGCAAGGAGGACACCAAGGCAGCCAGCTGCATCTTATCCTCAAAGAAGTTTCTATTTCTTTTGGATAAAAAATAAATCTTGCTCATTTTTTAAGCAATTGTCTCTATTATTGTTGTAAAGATATTTTATTTTCCTAAGATAATTCTTAGAAGCTTTCTAAGATATTTTGTAAATAAATATGTATAAATACTTCATCTTTAGAAGTATTTTGGGTGGAATAAAATTGTTGGAGATTGATATAGTAATTTCTTGTTGGACTTCAAAGCTTTTGTGTGTCAAATTTCGAGTTAGCAGGCTCGACCAAACCAATTGGCATCATACTTCAGGATTCCTGTGATGAGCTATTTGGAGTGAAGTATTTCCTTACTTATCATTGTTATCTTTCTTTGTTACATGCATCCATCTATGTTTTTTCTAAATCTGATTGAATAAATAGGAGAATTACTACAAAATTTGTTAAAAGCACCCTGTTTTTAGTTAGTTATCATTTATATTTTTTTCTCTGATTACCAGTGCAAGGAACCCTTAATTCCTCCCTCGCTCGTTTGACCTCTTCCTACTACTTCCTTTTTCGATCGAAGGATTCTTAATTTCCTTTTATCCCAATCGTATCACCTCATAAAAGCAACTTTCCAAGATCGTCAAGGGTTATCTATCTTGCCCTAAAAAAATTTGAGCTTTTTTCCTTGATCCCAATCCTGTTTGCTTGATTTTGACTTCTTAACTCAATGGAAAAATAAACTTCCCACTATCCATCCTTCCAAGTGATTTTTCCCACCAAATCTACCAAAACCAAACCAAAGCTACACATTCATAAGTAGCATAATATTTACAAATCAAAACAAAGTTAAATTTTAAAGAGAGAGCCCTCTCTGAACCCTAGGAAGGCTAGATCCTAGAGTTTGAATTTTGTTTGTGGTTACCTCTAGTGTTCTTTGACTAAAAACCAAAATCTAAGAACATTAGAATTAGTAGACTGATAACAAAATGAACACTCAAAATTCCTTCAAAGAAATATTTTGTGGCAGACCAGAGGACAGGGTATACCATAGACTTCCCTAGTTTAGACTCTACTAAGTGTTAGGAATCTGTAATTTTAGCAGATTGGTGAGACTAAAACTGCAGAGACAACATTTTTTCAACCACTTTGGGATTCTAGGATCTAGCCCTACTGAATCCGAAGAGGGATATCTCCAATAAAGTGAAAAGATTGATTTATCTTTAAAACTTCAGGGTATGATATTAGGCTAGTTATTAAGAGAAAAGTTTTTTTTTCTTTTGTGGATGGTTGAGCATGATTATTAGCTGAGTGGAAATTCCTAAATGCAAAGATTTTCAAATGTGTGAATTTGCAAGAAATAAGAACAAGTTTTGGCTAAAAAGATAGATATAATGCTGGTTTTTAGTACATTGGACTATGGAGTCATAATAGGGCTTTTAATTGTGCAAAAATTCAAGAGTGGTCCAAGGGGTAAGTCATCTATATCACAAGATATTTTGAGATAAAATGATGGAATGGAAACAATAAGAGTGTTGGAGGGGTGGAAACTGATAATAATTTCAACAATGATTTATAGTCAATCCAAACAAGAAAAAGCGTTTAAGCAACTGTTTAAAACCAACCAAAGGGTAGGGCTCACCATAAACCTCTTTGGACAAGCTTGTAATAAAGATAACTCAAGAGACAAAAAATCCAGTAATATGCATAATTACCTTCAGAAAGGATGAAAAATACATAAGAGAAACGAAATGAAACTTAAGATAAGATAAGATACTTTTAAATCTAGACTTCTTTCAAAAAACACTTAGGGACACTTTCAGAATTACCTTTGGAGAATAGAAGCTAGAAACAGGGAAAACCATCACTTTTCTAGTCTAACTGTAATAAGAAAATAATGAAAATAACATTCAAGAACAATGTTTAAAGCAAACAGTAGGACGAGGGAACGCCGACATTCTTAACTGCTTAAACTATATTGAATCATTCTTAAAGAAACAAATTGGAGGAAAGCATTGAGATAAAGCTTATCAGTCAGAGAAGGGTACTATAAACAGTAAGTCCTAACTCTATGCTTTCTGTTATTTATCAGAGAATAGTGGAAAATATGGCATACATGGTAGGAAAAAAAATAACAAAGAAAGGGGAACTTCACCTGTGATATAGACCAGGATCCCATGAAACAACTTGTATATTGAAGTCAAACCAATTACAATCTTCAAGTCCAATGTTTCAGTTCAACAATCATCTTCACTTTTTAACCTAGCTTATTAGATCACCAATAGATCTTCAAGAGATTTTGAACACTATTTACAAGAAGAAGTTTCGAGCACAATTATATTTCAAAGTTCAACAACCAACATTTACAATGAATTCCTCAACAAGATTTTATAGAAGGATGAGGAGGTCGAAAGAGAAAAGATCTAAGGGTTCAATTAATATAGATTTAATACTTCTCGGCCTTTGAGGGGCTCGATGGAGAATATTACATATATTTACTCTGTATTAATGGTTTCACATTAATTATTAAGCTCGTTGGGAGCTTTTGCTGACTTTAAGGCTCTGTGTCATCTCTATAATAACTCAACATATATTTTGAAATAACTTTGTTTGGCTTGGAATAACTGCTTGGCTGTATTGAGGAAATATTCTCTACTCTGATCATAACTTGGCCCTCTGTTGAATGATTTGAGGCTACAGGTGGCTTTTAGGTAGCTGAGAGGAATCAATTAGCCTCTGATGTGGTAGTGGAGGCATCCTTTGTCTGATAAAAATTCTTGATTTTCCTTTAACTGTGTTTAATTTAGTGGATTAGGCTTTTTATTTTCGATCTTAGCCGTAATCCATTAAACTCTGGAATTAATTTTTAATCTTCTGTTCTGTTGTGGCTAGGTCTTCAACACTGATACTCTTTGATTTGCTTTTAAATTTTGTGTGTCTTGTTGATGTGCAGGTATCTACAGGGCCTTTAGACTAGCATCAGTGATCATGAGGCACTGAAGAGACATGATGGTCAAACCCTACAAGACAGATACTCTTTAATAAATTAAATCCTGGAGGATCGTCATTCTCGGCTTTCGTTCTTATTTTAAAATCATATGAAAACCTTTAGAACCTGCAAAATATATAAAATAATTAATAAATCCCACATATTGGGTAAAAATTCTGAGGAGGCTGCGGTCGGAAGCATGGTCGTTGGATGAATGCATCCAACGGTGGAGATTTGTTGCAGAAGTGAATAGGAGGTAGTTTGGAAGAATCGGTGGTGAAAATTAAATCATATCCGTCGATCTTGCAGAGATCGACGGTCGGGTGCGACCAGGTCAATACAATGTAGAAGGGCCGCCTTTCGTAAAAATAAAAGAAATGCAAAGGAAATATGAAAAAATCCCTTGGGCGGAGGAAATATGCATTGAGGAAATTTGGGGTTTCCTGGATGAATCTGGGCCATCGGATCAGATTGGACCAAGAGATCAACGACTTGGATTTCTCATTGAACACCCTTTGGTGAAGACGGAGGGCAATAGTATAATGCGAAATCCAATTGGGACCGTTGATCTGCAGAGATCAACGGTGGAGGTCACGCGTGATGAAACATAATATAAATGAGGGAAGGTGGTTTTGGGAGGAGAAACCATGGGTTTTGCGTAGCAAAATGGGAGAAAGGTAGTTTCACCTTTTTGAACGCGATATGTGTTAGAGGCCGCCACGTGTCTTTTAAAAACCGCCTATATCGCGTAATTTTTAGGAATTAACAGTCGGGCATAAAATTACATGAAAATGCACATCTGTCGTCAGATCTAGGCCCTTAGATCTGACGGCTATGGAAGGAGCATGATAACAGATAACTGCGTGGGTGATAACATGTGGGGCAGAGCATGAATGGTTTTAATATGGACCGTTGGATCGAAATATAAACGGCAGAGATCAAATCCTTAGGAAGGCAGGACCCACAGGAGTCAGGCCTGTCGGGGTTAATATAAGCCATTATATGGAACAAATCAATGGCCCAGATGTGATCTGTGGGTTGAAAGAAATAACACAAAGGTAGAGAAAGGGTTAATAAGGGTCTTTGATCCGCAGAGATCAACGATTGAGATTGGCTGAAAAACATTATGAAGCGGAGCGCATGATTTTTGACCAAAGTCGAGAGATGCATTCTGGACCGTCTAATTTGGACATGTGGATGGCCCAGATGCAATTGGAGCTTTCGAAATCGGCAGGGAAATGAACATGGAAGCACCGAAGCGATTGATTGTGGGCTATCGAGCTATAGATCAGATCGATGGTGGAGGATGGATCGGGGAACTGCCAATCAGAGGTGGGGAAATATTAACGCGCCCAATGAAAAATTCTTGATGCGATACAGCGCTAGCCATTAGATTGGCCCAATAATCAATGGCGGAGAAGAGCTCCAACCAATAAACGAGCAGGACCCTTTGTAATATATAAAAACTAAAAATCTATGAAATACAAAGGTTTTCATGATGTCGGGCAGGTTATATATGAAATGGCGCCTATCTACGGGGCCGTTGGTTTATATGAAAATCAATAGGCCCATGGCTTATATGTATAAGGGCCAATTAGAATCGGGAGGAAGGGTTGGGCTTTTCAATCTACCCATTTGGAAAAACTCCGATGTGAGATTGCGCGGATCATCAATCAGAAAAAGATCAATGGTTTTTATCATTTAAAAACATTGCACTAGTAGGTTTAATGTAAAACATAGGAAAAGGGGATTTTTATGTTTTACAAAGGAAATTTGCATCGGAGATGGGTTTATTCACAAATTTTAGGGCCCGATTGCGGGCTTTGAGGTTATATGAAGTGGCAATGGGATCGGGGCTTATATACAATGGAGCCAATTGGCATCGGAGGTTTATGAAACAAAAAGTGTTGTGCTCATAGAAAATACTCTGATGCAATAGGTGCTTTCAGCCTTTAACTCTTGGTCTTTCCATAGAAAACAAGGGATCGGGAGTTATGTATAAGAGGGCCAATCGCATCAGATGTTTTATAAACGCCAACAGACTTGCGCGCTTCGATTTTATCTGTTGCGATAAGCGTCGAAAGGGCTTAGAACTTGGTTCCAGCACCAAGGGATATGGTGGGGAAGTGGTTAGGACTTAGCCCAAAGGGGCTTAAGCCTATAGTCAAAACACTTATTTTTTATGAAATTTTCAAGATTTTTAGATGGATTTGGGGGTTTCAGTAAAGTTTAAAAATGAGTTTTAAGCCTTCTAAAATGATTTTCATGAAGGGAAAAAGGGGAATGAATGAAAAATAGGGGAATTTGAGGGGGAAAAAAGGGAAAAAATGAAGGTTAGTTTTGAGTGAAGGAGGGGGGAAAATGGAGTTTTGCAGTAGTGTTTTCTTCATGGAAAATAGCAGAATTTCGGAGTCTAAAATGGAAACAACAGTTAAGATTTAAAGAAAGGGCATGATGTCTTCATGAATCTTCAAGCGATAACAATTTTTTTCAATAAAACTTGTTTCTTGAAGACTCAAAAAATGATTTAGCCACCTTTTGATATAAAAATTTTTATAGGTGGCTAACACTAAGTATACTTCAAAGAAAGGCCTGAAAATAAATATTTCAAGCTACACCAAAGGATAGGGCTTACCATAGAATTGTTTGGCTTGAGTCTATTAAATCATTTCTAAGAAAAAAATATAGATGAAACTGGAGAGAAATTAAGAATTCTCCAATCAGACGTTGCAGAGGAAAACATTAAAATAAAGAAGGGAGACAGAAATAGGGTGCCAAGACAACATATCCTACTCTAAAATTTATGTTCCTTATCAGAGAAATATGGACAAAATGGAAAAAAAAGGAAAAACAGTGGCAAAGAAGGAAAACTTCACCATTAACATAGATAAAGAATCCTAAGAACATGCTTGTATTACTGATGATCAAAATAGTTACATTACTCCATGTACAATAGCTCTTTGCAACCCAGAGCTTTCTCAAATACAGCCTAGAAGTCCTAAATTAGCTTAGCAATAGAAATTAGTCAACTAACCATGAATTAACCAACACTAAAAATGAATCTTACATGCAGTATTTATTTGAAAAATGAGGAGGTGGTGTTAAGGTACAGTTTAGATGTCATTTATTACAGAGTTAATGAATTTTTGACCTTTCAGACCATACAAGGCCCAAGGAAAAAATATTTGAAGGTGTTTCCCTGAAATAATAACTCCCAAATTAACTTCTGAGTTAATTTCTATGAACTGTTTGGGTTTAACGCTTTTTTAATAACTTTAAAATAACTGTTGAGTAGATGAAAAATATCTCTTATTGTTTGTAATAACTGTTTGATGCTTTATTGAAAGAAAACATGTTGTAGGTGGCAAAATATCTTTTAAGGAAGTAACTACCTTTGTTTGATTCATTTGAATGTGTTTCTAGGATAATCTCGATCTAATTTATCTTTAATCTCTGATTTATTGGCTAACCCTCATGATTTGTCTTTGATCCTTGATTAGCTTTTCAACCATCTAATCTTCACTGCTGCGGTCTCTTAATTGTTTTATCTTCCTGTGACTATCTTTTTCTGTCTTTTATGTGTAGGGATGCATTCTTCTACTGATGGAGGAGCTAAATAACACCCATGATCACAATTCATTGGGTTTAAGCTTTATATTTTTAGCTCTGGTCCCCTTAAAATAGAATAAACCTCTGGATCGTCACCCAGTCATTTACTTCAACGTTTTTTGGACCCTTGGAATGAATTTCTTGCACTTCTACCATTAAACCTACACATAAAACAACCGTGAGCTTTAAATTCTATGTTTGGAGGCTTTTACTACATTTGCAGGGTAGAGAATAGTGGATCGGGGCCTGGTTCCATAGGAGAAAACCTTCGGGGAGTTTTAAAGAGGGCGACAGTGTTTAAATATTGGCATGGAGGGAAAAGTGGCTTTTCTGGAGTGGGAAGGCAATTTTCGCGCAGAAGAGAAGGTAAAAATGGTTTTGGGAGTAGGCATGCAATTCTACACAGCGCCTGACACATGGCAAAGGAATTCCACCCATTTTGCATGGTCGAGGCTTCTTTAACCCTCGTGCCATTTTATTTATGATACGCACGATCAATCGTTGGATCTTGTGGGATGAGATCAACGGTGCTCGCAAGATTTGGGAGCGGCAGATAAGTTCAAAGGTGGAGCCCAAGGACAGGTGGCAGAGTGTGAATGGGGTGCAAGGTAGTGAGATTGCTAAAGATAGATGATGAAGGGAAAATGTAAAAAAACAATTTTTACATTGTTTTAGTGTATATAAGGGAAAATAATGAAAGGAGGTTTTGAAGGGTTTTGAGAGGGGAAAATGGGTTTTTAGTTAGGAAAATGAGTGAATGAGATTTTGGGTAGGGAGGGAAGGTGAAAATGGGAGAAATAAGCCCAAAATAAGTCTTTTAAGAGTAGCAGGGTATTTTGAGAAGGCAGAGATGAAATTTGGTGAAAAAGTTTTGTTGAGGATAATGAAGGTAGTGAGATTGCTAAAGATAGATGATAGGCAAATAATAATATCTTTAGTTTCTTGTGGAAAATCAATATTCACCTAGTGAACTATGTAGAATACAGGAGGATAATAGTGGCTCCAACTAGGGAGGGAAACTCCTTTAGGAGGTGTCAAGAACCTCAGAGATCAAATCTCTGGAATAAGCAGATCAGTGCCTTGATTTTCACCTTGACAGACTCCCTCTTTTCAATATGTTGATTTGTTGCTGTTATTTTGAAGCTCTAATCTTCACATATATGAAAAACATGATTTCTTCAACTCAAATTCTACCTACCCATCACACTTTTCTAAAACTTTTCTTCGTTTGGGTGCATTTATATTAACAAAATCTTGACATCATTATTCTTTTGAAAACATGAAACTATCTATTTCTATACTTATATCATCCAAAGCTTAGATTAGGTTGATGAGATTTTATTCTCCACCTAATCTACTTATCTGTCAAGATTGAATAGTTTGACAGATTTTCATTCTCTATTCTATTTAACATGAAATTGAAAACATGATCAAAACAAGATTAAATAGTTTGATTTGTCATGGGCTGTGGAATTTTGGACCAGCTGCACACATATTTTTCAAAAGGTAAAACTAAAAAATTGAGGCCTATAATTTGAAATGTGTTATGCATCCCTTTCTTTCTTTCTTGGTTCAGATTTGAACATTGGAACCAATTTATTTTCGTAATCTAATACACTGATAAGCCAAGTTTAAAAATTTTGGAAAATCTTCATTCATTGACCTATCAGGAGAAATTTAAAACTTTTTCAATCATGATTAGGCCGTATGAATGAAAAAAAATTCCTCTTCAAAAGTAGTGGCATTTGGACATGCACACTTTCAGAAATATTCTATTTTGGTATGGGGCTTTACCTTTGCGTTTTATCTTCCCTCTTTTCCTTTCTTTTTTTCTCTTTGTTTTTGTGTTTATTTTTCTGATATTTTTCTTCAAACAGTGTTATATACAATGAGTAAAGATTTAAACTAATATTTTCAACAAAAATAATGCTTGAGCATCCTGCCATTGATAACACCTCCAAACAATTATGTTCCATCCATTTATTGAAGGAAGAATGCATTGTTACCTCTGGCAGAATGGACGATGTATGGGCCTTTCCATAGATTTTCAAACTTTCCATGCTTACCCTTGTCTTCTCTTCTTGAGTCCCACTTCAACACTTTGTCACCAATGTTAAAATCATTTTCCTTGGTTCTCTTATCAAAAAATTTCTTGATGCTTTCCTGCACTTACTGTGTTCTGTTATATACTTCTTCTCTAGTTTGCTGCAACTGGACAATCTGGTTTGTTCTTCTCAGCATATCATTTTCTTCAAACTGCTTTTCTTGGATGAGCTTCATGACTGGCACTTCTAAACTTGTTGGAAAATTTTCATCTTCTCCATACACTAGCCGATAGGGAGACATTCCAATTGATTTTTTATTTGTTTATCTCTCTGCCCATAGTGCATGTACTAGTTTGTTGCGCCATGAATTCTTATTCTCCTCCAACAATTTTTTGATGATGTTCACCAAAATTTTGTTTGAGGATTCTGCCAACCCATTACCTTGAGGGTAATAATCCACAAAATTTCCCAATGTAATCTGATATTTGTGGCAAAATTCCACCATTTTATTGGATCTAAAGACAACACCACTGTTAGTGATAATCTTTCTAAGACAGCCAAATTTAGGCAAAATATAGTTTTCAAGGAATTTGATGATTATTGAGTTTGTGGTAGTTCTAGAAGGGACAACCTCTATCCATTTTTTAAAGTATTCAGTTGCAGTGAGGATCCATTTGTGTTGGGAAGATGAGGTAGGATGGATTTCTCCAATAAAATCTAAGCCCCATTGTTGGAAAGGAGCTTCAACAGAGATAGGATACGAAGGTAATGGCAATAGTTTTCTTTTCCCTTCAAAGATTTGGAACTTATGATAGGAAATTACCATTTTATGGATGTCTTGAAAGATGGTGGGCCAGTAGTAACCAACTCTAAGGATTTTTTTGATAGTATTTTTCCAATAGAGGTGGCCTCCACATTCTTCGTCATGAAACTCATGCATGATCTTATCTGCATCATTCTCAAGAAAACATTTAAGCAATATACCGCTAGAATTTTTCCAATATAAAATTTTAACTATAATGCAGTCGTTTACAGCCTTAAACTTTAAGAACCAGCCTTTGTTTTAGACAAACCAGGAGGAGCATTGAGATTAACAAGAACATGTAAAATATCAACATACCAAGATGAATTCAAAAAGTATTCTTCAATAAGTGGAGTTGCCAAATCCTCCTGTTCATCTAATGCATCATTAATATTCATGTCTAATGCTTGAAATTTTGTTTCAGCCATGAGTTTAGCCAGTCCTTATCCTTTGATTAGTTTAGTGGGCTTGATTTCTAGATCATATTATAATATAACAGCAATCCACTTACCTCTCTTGCCATCAAGATCTTGTGTTAAGATATATTTTATCACTGAGTTAGGCACAATTGCAATGATGTGTGAGTGAAAAATGTAAACTCTGAAATATTTTAATGCCTTGATTAAGGAAAAATATTTTTTTTCGGTTATGTTGTATTTTAGAGGTGCATCTCTTAATGTGTTGCTGAAAAATGCAATGGGTTGTTCCTATCCTTTTATGTTTTTCTGAAGTAGGACAACGACAGTTGTATGTTTTGATGCAAAGGAGAAGATGAACAAATCTTTAGTAAAATCAGTGCTGATTACAACTGGTGTTTGGGTAGGTGGTTTTTTTACCAATTCAAAGGATTTCTTTGCTTCTATGGTCCATTTGACTCCTATTTCTATTCTCAACATGTTTGTAATGTTTCATAGGAGTTCTGCAAGGTTTGGTATGAACCTTCTTAAGAAATTTATCTTTCCAATGAAATATTGCAGTTCTGTGATATTTCTAGGATGATTGATTTTCAATATTCATTCAATCCTTTTTAGGTCTATCTTGATCCCTTCTTCAGATATGATATGGCATAAAAAAATTTCTTCTTGGAGGCCAAACAAAATTTTCTTGGGATTTAAAGACAAACCATACTTTCTACATTTTTCAAAGACTTTCTTAACTGAGATAGGTGTTCTTCATCAGTTTTTGAATAGACTGGTATTTCATCAAGGTAGATCACAATGGAGTAACCTATTTCTTCTCAAAAAGCAATATCCATGGATCTTTGGAAGGTGGCACCAACATTCATTAACCCTAAATGCATTTTCACATACATGAAAGTGCCCCAAGGTGTGGTGAAAGTTGACTTTTGTTGATCATCTGGGTGTACCAGCACTTGATTGTATCCTGGAAATCCATCTAGAAAAGAAATTCTCTTAGAACCCACTACATTTTGTAAGATGTGATCCAATTTTTGTAAAGGATAGTTGTCTTTTAAGGAGGCTTTGTTTAAATTTCTAAAGTCTAAGAATAAACTAATTTCTCCCATTTTCTTCCTCACTGATACAAGATTTGAAACCCATTCCGAGTATCTCAGAGGGACTATTATTCCAGCATCATGCATTTTCTTAATTTCCTTCTCAACGAGGGGTTGTTGCATGGGGTTTATTTTGTGCAATTTATGTTTAAAGGGCTTCTGGTTTTCTTTGAGCAGTATCTTGTGCCGAATTATCTCTGTATCATATTCAAAACTCCAGGAAAAAACACCAGTAAATTCTCTGAAAATTTCAAGATATTTCTATTTTATATGAGTTGGAAGTGTTTTGGAAAGTTTGATCATTTTGGGTTTATGTTTACTACCTATATTGCACTCTTCTATTTCAATTTCAATGGGTTCCATATTTGGCTTCTTATAAACATCATTAAAGTCAAATAATTCTTCAAGAGGAACTAGTCCCTGTGGCAAGTTATCAGTATTAGACCGCAACACTTCAAAGTTGTCTTTTTTTAAATTAGTGCACAGCTATGTTTTATGTGTGTGTTCCTTTGTTAACATATTTATAACAGCAGTATCAGGAGGTTCTTTTTTGTAAGATTGTTCCTCAACAGAGTAGTCTTCTTCATACTCTAAGTCTGAATTTGGCACTTCAAACTCATTTCTGGACTGCAAGAAATCTTCTATCTGTTTATATACTTCAAAAACTTGCCAGTATTTTATGTTATCAAGAATTGCTGGTCTATATTTTACTTGAACTATGTATTGTTAGTTTTGATAAGGTTTTTGACATGTGTTGGCAGCAAATGCTAATCCATTAGCAAGGATGTTTTGATTTATAGGGACAAAGGTAAGCTCATATTCTGGGAATTTTTTTAAGAGGTCAATAGCATCATCTCTATAGGATTTTAATCTAGGATTCTTGGTTGTGTATTCTCCATTGATTTGTCTAATAACTAGCTCTGAATCTCCATGGACAATTATCCTCTTGGCTCCTATTTTCTTTAGTAATTTTAGTCCTAAGAGGAGTGCCTCATATTCATCTATGTTATTTGTGCATTGAAAGTTTAGTTTGTATGAGTGACCTTCTATATGATTTTTTTATGTGTTATACACCCATATGCCTGCTCCTAAACCAGGTTTTCTAGAAGAACCATCAAAGCTCATACTCCAAAGAGGTTCAATTTTAGATTTGTCATTAAGTTTATCATGTTTGTTCTCATTATGTTGTTTATAGTGGCTGCCACTATGTTGTTCACCATAATGTTCTTTAGGGTCTGCACTATGTTTGTCATTGTTTCGTTCCGAGTGGTTTCCACTATGTTGAATGTTTTTTGTTTGTTCTCCATGGTTAGCCCTATGTTGGTGGTTACTTTGTTCCCCATGATCTCCACTATGTTTGCTATAATATTCTGTTTGGGTAAATTTTTTTGATTGTTCCTCCTGTTTTTCCTCTTTTTCTACTGATGTTTTCTCATTTTCTGTCGCTTGTTAATTAAGGTTTTCATCATTGTAAAGAATTAATGAATCAAGGTCTGTGTGAATAGAATAAAGAGGGGAATTATATGGTTTCTCTTGAATTCTAACCATGTATTTCATGTGTGTTTCCCTATATAATATTCTTTCTTGACTAAATACAAGGATGGTAGCATAGGTCATGTCCATTTGGAGGGTACCTTCGAGTTTAGCACCCCATGATCTTGAAAGGAGCATGCCATATTTTGGAGTTATATCAGCCACTAAAATGTCCATTACTAGGGTCTTCGCTAGTATTTGTGCTAAGTTAACACATAGATCTTTTATTAAGCCTAGACATTTAACTTTTCCAGAATCAAAAGAGTATACAACTTTGTATGGTCTAGTTATCTCAAGCCCTAGTATTTCCATCACTACTTTTGGCATAAGGTTGTGTGAAGCACCAGAGTCTAACATCGCATTATGAAAATTTTTATCATGGATGTTTAAGCTGACATAAAATGGAGGAAAACCTCCCTCTTGAAATTTTCCTTCTACTTTTGGTCCAAACAGAAGTTCAGGCTTCTCGTCATTTAAGTTAACAGAATCAACATGTTCTCCTATGTTTAAATCTTTCAAAGGTTGAGATTTATATACATATTGAGTGACTAATTGAGTAAGTGGGATAGATATTTTAATCTTGGAAATTTCATTCTCTATACTGAAAGGTGTCTGAGTTTTTGAAATGTTTAAATCATCCTTTTCAGTCACTGTTTTCACAGCAATTTCGACTTGCTAGTTTTTATTAGGGACAATAGTTAAAACATTTTTATTAGGATTACTAGCTGTGTTTCTAGTGTTTCTTTGGCCAACACTTTTTTTGCCACTAGATTGGTTTTTTTTGCCTCTATGTTTATCAGAAATTTCAACCACTATGTTAGTATTTTCTATTGCCTTTTTAGAAATCTTTTCAGGATTATTCCTAGCAGAAATTTCAAAGGTATTTCTTTTGGGAGTGTCTTGGTTTTTCTTGCTCCTGAGGTCATATTATCTACGTAATTGCATGATGGAATTTTAAAAGCCTTGTTTGTAGTCTTCAGATTCTAGGCTTTCTTCCTCATAAGGTGTAAATATGCCCTGTTCTTCCTTAATGAGGAAAACATTATCCTTGCTATTCACTCCCATTAAATTTATGTGATTTTACTCTGTTTATTCAATTATTCCCTCATCCTCATCAGCATAATTTTCTTGCAAAGGAGGCTTAATTTACTGATCAAGACCTCTTTGTCTAATTTGAGGGGGACTTCTTCTAAATTTTTGGTTTTGGTTATGATTTTGATTTCTGTTTTGAGGCAGTGTTTGGTTTTCTCTAGGATAAGCTCTCTCGTTCATGTTCATTCTCTCCAACATCCTTTCCATTATCCTAACTATAATGTCAATTTTAGCATCAGATGTGGAGGGTCCAACTTCTTCTTTGTATGAAACCTTCTTTTCTGCTCTCAATCTAGCCCTTTTAGAAATTAAGTTGGCTTCTACATTCACTGGTCCCCTTTTCATGTATTCTAAGGTTATGGGATCTCTTTCTCTTAATTAATAAGACATGTCTAGATCAAATCCATTTGAAAATTTCACTAGGGCTAGGCCTTATGGGGGTCTCATGTGGGGAGGGAGTGCATTGTATACACTATTGAACCTAGTGCAGTAGTCTTGGACACACTCTCAAACATTCCTCCTAAGGTTATCATACTCTGACAGTATTTGAAGAGGATTTTTCTTGACTTCCCATTTGTTTAAGAATAATTGGTGAAAATTAGGGAGGTCATTTATACTATTATGGGTTAAGCCTTTAAACAATTTTCTTGCTTCTCCCCCCTAAACTTTGAGCAAAAATTCTAAGTTTCACAGTTTCATCATCTATTTCTTTCCTGTCAAAGTAGTGATTCATTTTTTCCACATGTTGTTGAGCAGTATTAGAACTACTAGCATCATATAAGATAATTTTGGACTGGTAGTCCTGTGGAAGAACAACTAAAGGTAAAGGAAGCACCAAGGGAGCATACCATGTTCCCATGATATGAGGTTATGGAAAAAATGGAGGGTTAACAACTAGAGGGTTTACAAAAGGAGGTACAGGGTAAATTGGAGGAAGGTGAACACTAGAGGATGAAGTTGGTACAACAAAAGTCTATTATAGGGTGGATGGGTCTAAAACTATTTCGTTTATCCAACTCTGAGATCTATTCCTAGACAAGATTTGTTCTAGGGGTAGATCATAGGGGATATTCTGCAAGTATTTAAGCTTTTCAAGTAGGGAACTTTCTTTGTGGATTGGTTTTCTCACAACTGAATCTTTGGATCTAGGAGACTTCCTAAGGATGCTTTCAGGATTCTCAACTATTGCAGGAGGTTTTGGGTCAGGATGGGATCTTTTATGAATTCTTCTAGAAGCCAGAACTTTGTACCCAACAACTCAAAAATGTTTAGAGGTATAACAGTCTTAAATGAAAAACCAATCTGTGAAAAAAATACTTAATCCACAAAGTATTCTTAACTAGGTATTGTTGATGTTTTGAGGATAGAATAAGTTTCCCAGTGGAGTCTATGGAAGACGAGTGGAGTCAGAAGGCCTATTGAAAACTAGTGGAGTCACCAGGTGGAGAATTTTTACTTGTTTTATGGTTGAATTTTTGTCCACCATCAGCAATTAGGAACCATTCTTTGCTAACACTTGATTCATCTATGTTTAAAATGAGGTTTTCTAAGTCTTTGATTTTATATTATGCTGATTTTTACTCAATATCCCCAGTATCGGCGCCACTATGTTGGCTCCATGTGATTTTCAATATTAGTAAGGACAAACAGTGTAGGGGCCACATCAAAACCACTTTGGAATCTTAGGACCTAGAATTCCTATATTTAGAGAGGGATATCTCTTATATTTTTGTTTTCAAATGATATGTGTTTTTTGCTCTTGTTTTATGATATTAGGATAGTTATGAAGTTCTAAGGACTTGTTTGTTTTGGTTGACTAATTGATATATTTCCAGATTTGTGATGTGATTAACTCAGGGGGTGTTTCAGCTGAATAGATAGACTATCAGAAACCATTAATCCACTGGGAAATGGATTCATAAAAGGATTTAATTGTTCATCAAATCTACAAGGGTTTTCATAGGGAAAGCTAACTATATAAAGTGGATATCTTAGATTAATTGTGATATGAAATAACAATAAGTTGTGAAGGCAGCAAAGCTATAGTCAGTTAAGAATATTCTAGCTCTACTTTAACAAGAAAATCCTTTTAGGTAATTGTTTGAGGCAAACCAAAGGACAAGGCATACCATAGAATTCTTTGGACAGACTTTAATAAGAAACCTTTAAGACAACAATCCAACAATCCTAAAATTACTTTCAGACAAAGAAAACATTAAAGATAACAGTGAGATCAACTAAAGAGTAAGAGAAACCTATCTTCTTTAAATCAACACTCAAAAAACCTTCAAAGAAACATTTTGAGGTAGGCCAGAGGATAGGGCATACCATAGACTTCCCTATTTTAAACTCTACCAAGTATACTTCAAAGAAAGGCCTTAAAAACAATATTTCAAGCTACACCAAAGGAAACGGCTTACCATAGAATTCTTTGGCTTGACTCTATTAAATCATTTCTAAGACAATAAGCTAGATGGAACTAGAGAGAAATTAAGAATTCTCTAATCAGACCTTGTAAAGGAAAACATTAAGATAAAGAAGGCAGATATAAATAGGGTTCCAGGACAGCATATCCTACTCTAAAATTTCTGTTCTTTATCAGAGAAATATGAATAGAATGGAAAATAGAATAAAAACACTGAAAAAGAAGGAAAAATTCACCATTAACATAGCTTAAGAATCCTCTGAACATGTTTGTATTAATGATGATCAAAACAGTTACATTATTCCATGTACAATAGCTCTCTGAAACTTAGAGCTTTCTCAAATCCAACCTAGGAGTCCTCAATTAGCTCAGAAATAAAAATCATTCAATTAACCACTAACTAACCAACAAAAAAAATGAAGCTTACATGCATTATTTATCTGCAAAATGAGGAGGTGGTGCTAAGCTAGGGTTTGGATGTCATTTATTAAGTTAATGAATTTTTCACCTTTGAAACCATACAAGGCTCATGGAAAAAATATGTGAAGGTGTTTCCCTGAAATCATAACTTCTAGCTTAACTTCTGAGTTAATTTCTGTGAAATGTTTGACTTTAATTATTTTTCAATAACTTACAATAACTGTTGGGTAGATGAAAAATATATCTGACTGTTTGTAATAACTGTTTGATGCTTTATTGAAAGAAAACATGTTGTAGGTGGCAAAATATCTTTTGAAAAAGTAAATGCATTTGTTTCATTCATTCGAATGTGTTTCTGGGGTAATATAACTTTGTTTTATCTTTAATCTCTATTTTATTGGCTAAACCTCATGATTTTTCTTTGATCCTTAATTAGCCTTTCAACCATATGATCTTCACTGCTGCGGTATCCTAACTGTTTTATCTTCGTATGACTGTCTCTGTCTATGTTTTCTATGTAGGGATGCATTCCTCTACTGATGGAGGGTTTAAATAACACCCATAATCATTATTCATTGGGTTTAAACTTTGAATTTTCACCTCCAATCCCTTCAAAATAGAATAAACCTCTGGATCGTCACCCAGTCATTTACTTAAACATTTTTTGGACCTTGGAATGCATTTCTTGCGTTTTTTCCATTAAACCTGCACATAAAACAGCCGTGAGATTTAAATCCTGCATTTGGAGACTTTTACTATGTTTACAGGGGTTTTTTGGGCTTTGCATGGTGGAGAATGGTGGATCGGGGTCTGGTTCCTTAGGTAGAAACCTACAGGAGTTTGAAAGAGGGTGGTGGTGTTTAAATCTTGGCATGGAAGGAAAAGTGGTTTTTCGGGAGCAGGAAGGTAGTTTTTGTGTAGACGAGGAGGTGGTAATGGTTTTGGGAGCGGGCATACGATTCCATGCAGTGCCTGATGTGTGGCAGAGGATTACCCACATTTCACGCAGTTGAGGTTTGTTTAGCCCTTGTGCCATTTTATTTTCAATACACGCGATCAACCGTTGGATCTCATGGGATGAGATCAACGGTGGTCGCAAGCTTTGGCAGTGGCGGGTAAGTTCAAAGTTGGAGCCAAGGGCTAGGTGGCGAAGTATGAATGGGGCGTGAGGTTCAAATGGAAAGTGGGGTCTAGAGGTTGAATAAACCAATGAACGAGCCTTTTAAAAGGTAAAATGAAAGGTTTATGAGGGATTTTAAATATGGTGTGGGGGGCTTAAAAACAATAGAAGTAGAGTTTAGAAAATATTAAGGTAGGGGGCCTTAATATGTAAAAAAGGGTCGGGTTTTAATATAAAAAAAATTTTCAAATATAAAAAAAAAGAGGTGGGCTTATATTTAATAAAAACTCACTTTTATTTATAAAAGGTGTGTCCGAACAGGTTAATACTTAGACTAAAAACAATATAAAAAAGTAGTTTTTACATTGTTTTAGTGTATATAAGGGAAAATGATGAAGGGAGGGTTTGAAGGTTTTTGAGAGGGGAAAATGGGTTTTTAGTGGGGAAAATGAGTGAATGAGAGTTTGGGTAGGGAAGGAAGGTGAAAATGGGAGAATTAAGCCCAAAATAAGTCTTTTAAGAGTAGGAGGGTATTTTGAGAAGGAAGAGATGAAATTTAGTGAAAATGGTTTACTGAGGATAATGAAGGCAATGAGATTGCTAAAGATAGCAGATAGGAAAATAATTCTATCTTTAGCTTCTTGTGGAAAATCAATAGTCACCTAGTGAACTTTGTACAATACAAGAGGATAACACAATCGACATTTTCCATGTTTAATAAAAGCTAAGTTTCTCTTCCTTTTTGTAAGGAAATGTATTTATTATTTTGTGGATTTAATGACTCTTCTCTTATTTTTATTTACTTGTTATATGCTAGTTATAAGCATGGTTTTATGACATAGCTTAGTCATGGATTCTTTCATGTTTTCACTTATAACTTAATGAATAATGAATGCAATACCTAATTTCTCTTAATACAGATAATGAGAGAAGGTAGTGACCCTTCTTTGTAAACCCCCAATAAGTTTCTAGTCCCTCATGTTCAGGTTTGCATTCATGATCGATAGGTTTCATATCTACCAAGTCTTTGACAAAATCTCAGTCGTGGTTGGGGAAATTTAGGTCCAGTCCTAGTTATTTTTTTCGGTTTGTAAGCATTGTCTTCATGTCTTTTATGAGTTATTGAAGTTTCATATCTTTTTGGGCAATTAATAATCCCTAGCCCTGAAAAATAGCCTTAATTCTTGTAGTTGATGGCAGACCACTGGCAGAAAAAAGGCCATATTTTCATTGATGCAAGCCTATGGGAGCAACTGGGAATCCATAGCTGCATGGAGACCCTAGAAAGGGAGATATTAGATCTCTAGGTCATGGAAAAAATTAGTTGTCTCATTGATTGGACAGCTAGAGGGGTTGAGATACTCCTGGAGGTCTTGTGGCACCTGAGGGAAGTTAGTAAGGTCTCAAGTTGTCAACTTCATTTCCTTAAGGTCACATAGAAGGTTGAGTCTTATCATAGTTGCCCCTCATCTCATGTTTACCTCAAGTAAAATGGCGAAAGTGGATAAAAGTTGGAGGAGGCAGTTACACAGTTGTATCAGAGTAGGTTTTTCTCTCTTTGGGTCATATATGATACCACAAGGTGATATCAGAGTGATTTTACGCTGTATTTAGGTAATTTTAATGTCTTCAAGGTTATGTTTGTCATGCATGGGATCACGGTGTATAGTTGTTATGGCCATGCCTGATGTTGTTGTGATGTTATACGATTACATCGAAATGTTTATGATTATACATGTACATGCTAATGCAGACTAATATTGTAGATGAGATAAGCCTCCCATAAACATCATTGAGGTATGGAATTGATTTTAGAATCTATTTGGTTGATCTAACATAGGATACTTGGAAGAAGAATATAATTAAAGATGAAAAGAAAAATGGTATACTACAGTTCCCGTGATACTTCCTACATATCAGTTAGGGAGAAAGGAAAAGAGTATTCTCCTGTTATAGGAGATACCTTGAGGATCTTGAGCGTAGAGATCAAAATTTTCAAAGTAGATAATGAAAGGTCAGTTGAGGCTTAGGAAATTCTTTCAATGGCTCAGGATAAGAATGTACAGGTTAATGGAGCAATCCTTCTGAGCTTATCATAGATGCATAAAGAGGGAAATATGAGAATTAGTCAAGAGTTAGAAGAGAAAGCTAATAGAGCCCATTGTAGCATATCTTGGTCTGAATACACGTTGGATAGAGGGGACAGAGTTAGGGGTGGAAAATCATTGGTTATGCCTGACAAGAGGACTGGTATGTATGGAAATCATTTTAGTTCTTCATCTAGGAGACATCATCACAGTCATCATTGTCACCATCCATATAGGATGATGGAGTATTTACCTAAGGATTTCAAGAAAGTGAAGCCCCTTAAATTTCATGGAGAGATGAAGAACCCAAAAGATGCAGAGACATGGTTTCATGGAATCAAGAAATTCTTCAGATTGCATAGCTATTGAGAGAACATGAAATCCAAGATATCCACCTTCTGTCTTAAAGGGAAATAAAATATCTAGTGGGAATATGTGAAGAATTTGAACTGTATTAGGGAAGAAGACTTGATTTGGTATGAATTTGAGAGGATCTTCAAGAAGAAGTACCTATCAGAGAGGTACTATGATGATAGAGATGGGGATTTTTATGAGCTATATATGGTAACTATGATAAATGATGAGTATGCTGGCATATTCTTGGAGTTTTTGAGGTATGTGTCATATATTAAGGAATAGTAAAAGGCTTTGATTCAGATATTCTTTTGTGGATTACGAGAAACATATAGAGACTGCATTGAGTTTTATGAGCCTAGATCACTAGAGGAGGCCATCCATAAATTGAAGCAATATTATGAGCATTAAAAGAGAAAAGTTGAGCCTAAATGTGTCTTGAAGGGAAATGGGAAGGTAAAAGGAAATTGGCCAGTAAAGTGAGGAATACCTCAAGGTGCAGGTGAGAAATAAAACGTTGCTCCTTAGAATAAGTTCAGTGCAGTTGAGAAGGGACATGAGTCATAGACTAGAGAGCAGCAGAATATAGGTGAAAGTAGAGCACCGTTGCATTGTTGGATATGTGTAAAAGGTAGTCGTAAGAAGGATTTTCTATTGTACCAAGGAGGTATGCCTCAGATCTATAGTGGTTGTGGAAAACAGGGAGGCGAACCCCCAGGAATCTATCATTGAGATGGATGGTAAGATTTGCGATCAATTTATTTCTATTTTGATTGATCCTGGATCTAATTATAGTTATGTTAATCCTTATCCGGTGGATAAGTGTGGCTTGGGAAAATAAGTGCACGCATATTCTTGGTTGGTGCGGTTGGCTACAAGTATAAGGAATAAAGTTCATCGTTGGGTAAGAAATTGTGCATTTTATTTGAATGGTATGCCTATTGAAGCACATTTGAATGTACTACCATTAGGATCATATAATATGCTTTTTGGTATGGATTGGTTATATCTTCATAGATTCAAAGTAGACTTCTATGACAAGGCTATTTAGTGCCTGGATGATAATGGAGAAAAGAGAATCTTGCAGGGGAAGAAGAAACCTACTTCAATGACGATGGTCACAATTATGTAGGCTAAGCATAGTTGCAATAATGGGTGTGTGATGTTTACAGTTCATATTTCTAGTGACAAGAGTAAGGATGTTAATGAGTCATAAATCTTGAATAGGTACCCTGTATTGCAGCAGTTTTAGAATGTGTTTCCAATAAATATTCGAGAGTTTCCTCCACACACGGAAGTTGAATTTTATATTGAGTTCACACAAGGAGAAGCAACATCATCAAAGGAACCTTATAGTATGAGAAATACAAAGTTGATAGACTAGAAGTTGCAGTTGAAAGAAATTCTAGATAAGGGATACATTAGGCCAAGTTCATCACCTTGGGGTGCTCCAATATTGTTCGTGAAGAAGAAGGATGGTAATCTTATATTGTGCATTGACTAAATGCAAGTGAACAAGGTGACGATCAAGAATATTTACCCATTTTGAGGGTTGACGACTTGTTTCATCAGTTGAAGGGAGCAACAATGTTCTCAAAGATAGATATGCGATCAGGATATCATTAGGTACACATCAAAGAAGAAGACATCTACAAGAATGCCTTCAGGACCAGGTATGGACATTATGAGTTTGTTGTAGTTCCATTTTGTTTCACTTATGCTCCAAACACATCTATTTGTTTGTTGAATAGTTTTTTGCATCCTTATTTGGACAATTTTGTTATTGTGTCCATTCATTACATATTGGTATATTCTACGAACGAGGAAGAGCATGCTTAAAATTTAGTAGCAGTGTTGAGATTACTAAGAGAGCATCAATGTTGAGATTTCTAAGAGAGAACTAGTTGTATGCTAAGCTTATAAAGTGCAATTGTTTATTTCAGAAAGAAGTGCACTACTTTTGACATGTTGTTTCCAAGAATGGCATAGCAGTAGATCCAGAAACGATAAAGGATATCATGGAGTGGGAAGGTCATAGAAATGTGGAGGACATCAGATCATTCATGGGCTTAGCAGGTTACTACAATATGTTCATCAAGAAATTCCTACACATTTCATATCCTATTACATCATTACAAAGGAAAGGTAAGGATTTTAAATTGAGAGAGGAGTGTGCAACCACTTTTGAGTTGTTGAAGTCGTTTTGAAATATGCTCCAGTGGTAAATATTGTAGATCTGAATAAAGAGTTTGTAGTGTGTACACACGCTTGCAAGGGAGGGCCTAGTGGAGTCTTTATGTAGGAGGAACAAGTGATATGTTATGAGTTCAGGAAAATGAATGAGCATGAGAAGAACTATGTGACTCGTGATCTTGAGTTGGAAGCTATTATTCATGCCTTGAATATGTGGAGACATTATCTTCTTAGCACGAGGTTTTTTTTATGAGTGATCATAGTTGGTTGAGATATTTGTTTGACTAACTGAATTTGAATGCCATGCAAGATAGATGATTGGATATCCTTAGTGAGTTTGAATTTGAGATCAGGTACATTAAGGGAAAGGGGAACAAGGTTACAGATGCTTTCAGTAGGAAATTTCAATTGACCCATGTTGCGACAGTGAGATCATATTAGACATATCTACAGGATCAGATCTTACAGGAAATCCAACATGATGACATGTATAAGGATCTTATGTACTGGTTACAACAAGATAAATGTGTTTAGTATGTGTATTATAATTTTACAATAGACGGTTTGGTGACATTTAGGGATAAGATCTATGTATCAAATGCTAGTGAACTCAAGAAGCTTATCTTCAGTGAGTTTCATGTAAAACCATATTTAGGTCACCCATGATATTAAAATACATTGAGATCAATAAGTAAGTTCTACTACTTGGTAACTCTGAAGAAGGAAGTATTAGAGTTTGTGGCAAGATGTTTCGATTATCAACAAGTCAAAGCAGAATGTAAGCATTGAGCTGGGATGCTTCAACCTATTCTAATTCCAGACTCAAAATGGGAGGTCATTTACATAGATTTCATTACACGTTTTCTAAGGACATTGAGGCAACATGATTTTATCATGGTTACGATAGATAGGTTCATCAAGGTAGCTCACTTCATTCCAATGAAGACTACTTATTCAACTAGTGTGGCAACACATGTCTTCATCAGGGAGATCATAGGATTTCATGGAATTCCAAATAATGTTGTGCGATACAGTTATGTCAAGTTCACTTCCATGTTTTGGAAGAAGTTGTTTGAAGCATTGGGGGAAACCACTAGGGAATTTTGAGGTCTAAAATTGGCCTCCTAAGAAAAATGTACAACCAAAATAAACTTTATAAGAACTAATAGGATTCTAGATGATGATATCAACCATGGGGTATGATTCACCATTTTTGGAGTAAAAAAGTAGAAATGGTAAAAAATAATAAAATACTAAAGCTACATTTTCAACTCGTATTTTCAACTTATATCCCTAAGGTTTTACTCAAATTTTGAGCGGGAGTACTCATTGGATGCAAAATTTAATTCCTCATCCAAGGAGTACTCATGCTGCATTCTTTCGATGGACCTTGCCACACGAAAAATTAGAAATACATGAAAAAACGTGATTGCAATTACGTTTTTCATGTATTTCTCATTTTTCATCTACCAGGGTTCATCAAAAATATGTAACATGGTTAATCCAGGATGAGGAATCAAATTATGCATCCAACGAGTGTTTTCGCTCGAAGTTTGAGTAAACCCATAGGGAGATAAGTTGAAAATACAAGTTGAAAAAATAGTTTTCCCTTTTTTTCCTTCTAAAATTTGATTATGTAATCTAATATTATTTTATTATTTCAACTATTATTTTATAATTTCCTTAGGAGGCCCATTTTAGACCTCAAAATTCCCCTAATGATTTCCCTTCGACACAACTTATCATCCACACATAGATAGTCAAAAGAAGAGGGTCAAGAGGATACTTGAGGATATGTTGATAATGTATATCATGCATCAACAGAGGATACGAGAGGAGTACGTTCCACTGGTAGAGTTTGGATACAACAACGGTTATAAAGAGTCACTGAGGATGAAATTTTTTTAGGCATTGTATGGACGGAGTTATAACACTCCCATGAGTTGGACTAGAGCAATGAACATAGTACTTATTGGACCAGACATGTTGGCGTACATGGAACAAGAAATGAAGGTTATAAAGAAGAATCTAAAGGTAGCACTGGACATGTAGAAAAGTTATGCAGACCAACACAAAGCATTTAAGGAGTTTCGGGTTGGAGAGCATGTTTATTTGCACATCAAGCCTAAGAATATCTCCTTGAGGATTTTATCATGTGCCAAGTTGGTAACATGGTATTGAAAGCCTTTTGAGATCCTTGAGAGGATTGGACCATTGGTATATAGACTTGCAATACCTCCAACAACAAAATTCCATGATGTTTTTCATGTTTCATTTCTTAAAATATATGTAAATGCTATTGATTACATTATTTATTAGTCTGTATTGTAGGTGTACGAAGAAGGAGAATTCCAATTGGAACTCCAATGCATATTGAAGTGGAATCATCTCGTGCTTCAGAACATATTACTCGAGCAGGTTAAAGTGTAGTGTAGTTTTGATTTTGAGTAGGTTATTATTGTAAATACCACAATGCTTTTGGTTATAAATCTCCATATGAAGTATGTCTTTTATTTTTAGTGGTTTTTTGGGGTATAGGTGTGGTTTAACACCGAGGATGGTGTTCCCCTAAGGGGGAGGGGCTTGTAACAGCCTTGGATTAAAATATCATGTAATAAAATTTAATAAAGGTAAAATAAGACCACGAGAAAGGGACACGTATTCCAAGTTGGATATTGGGAAAAATATCCTAGTGTGAATCACTTGTTGTGTTTTATGGCTAAGGGGAGATTCGCAAAGGCAACAACTAAGGATTTGGAAAGGCAAAAAGGTATTTTTGACACATTATTTATGAAAATAATGGAAATTAGGAGAAAAGGAAAATGAAAGATCACATGTTGCATGTGAGGATGAAAATGAAGGAAAATAATGGAATATTGAAGAAATTAGAGGCCCAATCAATAAAAATACCTCAGCGCATTAGTTGGTAGAATGTTTTTGTCAGTGTTTTATTATTTTACTATTAGAATTTGACTCAAAGAGAAGAAAGTACCAAGAGGAGAAAGAAAGTAAGAAATAAAGGAAAGAAAAAGAAAAGCATAGGAAGGCAAGGATCAAGTAGCTTAAACATGAATACCTGCAATAATAAATTGCGTGTGTGATTTCCTGGCTAGTTTGACATGCATGGTATATGCATGTTGGTATATGGTTATTTCGTTGTCATTGGCAATGATTTTGTCGGGATTCAACAATGGATTTTAGCCTAGAATTTCCATTTTTGGATTACCATGGTGTGATGGTATTGTTATTGGTTATGTATCTTTGGATTTCTAGATGGTCTTAGAATATGGGGTGAGGTGGTATCAGGAAAATTCCCAAAGGCCTAAGAATTCCTTGATTGGTAATGGCATGATACACAGTAAAGCTTGAGGATGGAGGGGGTAAAATTCCTCAAGGATAGTTATGAAACTCTAAGGCATCCAATATCGATTCGATTTAGTGATCTCGACATCGGTTTAGGTGTGATAATGGTATGGAGAGGCTATAGGTTGTTTAACGTATGGATTACCTTGTTTTTATTTGGATTGGTTTATCCCATGAGATCCCACATTTATGTTTGTAATATGGCACAGGGGTGATTGGTTGAAGAGAGAATTGTCTCAACCAATATATAGTCAAGTGGAATGTGTAATTCCTAAACCCGGTTAGTTTTTTCCTACTTTTAATAAAAGCCAAGTTTCTATTACTTTCGATAATAAAATGCATTGGTTATTATGTGGATTTAATGGTTGTTCTCTTAGTGTTATTTACCTGGTTATATGCTAGTCATAAGAATTGTTTTATGACAAATCTTAGTCATGGATATTTTCATGTTTTCACTTATAACCAAATGAATAATGAATTCATTACGTAATTTGTGTTAAGACAACTAATGAGAGAAGGTAGTCACCCTTATTGTTAAACCTCAGATAAGTTTTTAGTCCCTCATTTTTAGAATTGCATTCATGGTCTTTAGTTTTCATATCTACCAAGTGTTTTCTAGAATGTCATTCCCGATTGGAGATGGTCAGGTCAATTCTTAGTTCCATTTTTTGGTTTACAAGAATTGTATTCATGTATTTCATGTGTTATGGAAGTTTCATGGATTTTTTGTTAGAGGATAATACCCAGCCCTAGAAAATGTCCCTAATTCGTGCAGTTTCTGGAAGAACAGTGGCATAAAAGGTCCATACTCACACTGATGTAGGCCTATGGGAGCGATTAGAAACCCATAGTCACATGGAAGAATTAGCAAGAGAGCGAATGGGGCTCCAGGTCAAGGAAAATGTGAGTTGTATCAGGGGATGGACACCTGGAGGGGTCAACTTACTCCTGGAGATCCTATGGAAATTGGGGGAAGTAAGTAAGATCTCAAGTTGTAAACCCCATTTCCCTAAGGTCACATAGGACACTGAGTCTTATCACAGTAGCCCCTCATCTCATGTTTACCCTAGGTAAGCCAGTGAAAGAAGGTAAATGTGGGAGGAGGCGATTACAGAGGCTGTCCCCTGATTATCCTGGGTTTGAAATTTGTGTCCAGCCCCAAGTGTATTAGGGGCTAGACACTTGGAGGGGTTGAGTTACTCGTGGAGGTCCTATGGAAACTGAGGTAAGTCAGTAAGGTCTCAAGTTGTAAACCCCATTTCTTTAAGGTCACATAGGACATTGAGTCTTATCACAGTAGCCCCTCATCTCATGGTTACCCCAGGTAAGCCACTGAAAGAGGGTAAATGTGGGAGGAGGAGATTACAGAAGTTGTCCCTTGATTTTCTTGGGTTTGAAATTTGTGTCATAAGAAATTTCATGATTAGTTGCATTATACCACAAAAAACATATGCATATCAAAAAATTCCAAACTAGAAAATAGAAAATGAAAAACTTAAATTTTTTTATAGAAATAAGCATACTCACCTAAATTGCCCCAATACTCAATGGGGGAAAAAACTATATTAGGGTCATGGCATACATTATTTCCTTCATGTGTATTTTCATCCATTATGATATATTACTCATTTTACCATCAAATTTCTCCATATCATATGCATGAGTTTGTACTACAACACCCAACCTCATCATTAGGTTTATCCACTGATTCATCTAGGGATCGAACCTCCGTATATGGAGCACCATGATCTATGGTATTAATAGAGGTATCTTCTATATGAATAAGGATACCAAAATCTTCCCATACCAAAACTGATTTTGATTTCATGTCCTACACCTAGTCAACTAGTATTTAAGGTTTTGTAGAAGCCCCTCACTCCAATAACATAAGCACTGTATTATAATATAAACATAGCTTAGCGAATCCAACTATAGACTAGTTGAAATAGTAAATAGGGTGGTGCATATAGTGAGGTATGTTGTATCTATAATGGGTATCTTCCCACCTACCTCTCACATGGCGGGAGCATAGTACTGAGCAACAAAATCATCAACCAACCTCTCTTTGGAAAACCTACATTTGGACACCACTACTAGGACCATTTGTAACTATAGCCTCCTAATGATTTATATCACCTTAATCTTGATAATAAACACTTTTTCCTACACTTCAAACCGTTGACCAATTGGATTCCACATTTGGACAATCCTTTTTAGGATCATATGATGATCCTTCATATTCTACATGTTAAAGAACTTCAAAAGGAAACAAACACATAATACATATAGGATCTAATAATAATGTATGGCACCACATCAATATCACACATATTCGCACACCATTAGGGGAATTTTGAGATGTGAAGTGGGCGACCAATAGAAAATTATAGATTAAGAGATATGAATATTTAAAGGAAATTAATGAATTTTACTATGTTCTTTTATTGTAATTTTGTCTTATCTCTGGATGGATTTACTTAAATCTCTCATGTAGGAACCTTTTGGATGCAAATTTAATTTTACATCCAACGAGTACCAAATTTTTGTACCTTTGAGTATACCCACACCAAAAAAAATTTAAAAGACATGAAAAAATATGTTTCATCAAGGAAACACATTTTTTTTCATATGTTATAATTTTTCAGCATAGATCTACTAAAAAATATGCTAATCAGGCACTCGTTCAATGAATAATTCAATTTCGCATCCAATGGGTACCTACACCTGAAATTTGAGAAAACCTATAAGGAGATACATAGAAAATACAATTAAAAAATAATACTTTAATTTTGATCCCTCCAAAAATATTTGCCATTGGGGATGGAATCACCATATGGAAATTTATTACTTCTTTTGAAGTTGACTTTGTTAGTAAATGTTTTGTTTCAAGGATCATTTTTTACATGAAAATTCCTCTAATATTCCCATTAGTGCTTTCCCATTAGTGCATTCCATTGTGTCTATTAACATGATTTATCAATTTCTAGTAATCAAATTGTCCCCTCCATGCTTGACATTATCTCATATCTTCACATGTTGTAGGGTTGTACCATCAGGACAAGATGAACACGTTGGGTATTGAGGATGTCTTCTCATATATATTTCCTCCACCAAGTATAATATATATTCCCTCTATTATCTACTTTGAGGACCACATTTATCCATTCTCATTGGCATCCAGTGTCCTCCTGATATATATTATGACATAGATCCACATTGTAATTGTTTTTACTGTGATCACTATTTGTTGGAATTGATCCAATGTGTACTAAGTATGAGCATTCAATCTTAGTGATGTATATCATATGAATTTGGTTTCCTATTTTTATAGGTACTGATAGGTTCCAAGGTTTGAGGATAGGTTCCACGATTCAAGGTTCCATCCAACAACCACACTCACTATTTTGAAGTAAAGTATTTTGGCCTTCAATTTCTCTTTTGACTTGACAGATTAGGTGGAATTTATTATCACTCAATTTAAAAATTCATTAAGACCATTGAAGAAGAATTACAAAGTAAACCTAATATGTTACTACTAGTTCATGGAAAACCCTACAATAAAATCAAATTAGTTGTCCAATACTCCTACATAAATGAATTATAGTGTTGCAGCGCTCATAGTGGATTGAAAAAAGATGTTGAAGGCTCCTATCCTTCAAATAGAGAGTGATGATATGGATAGGGTTTGTGGAGCGAGAGGGTATGGCTTAGTAAGGTGAAAATAATGATGAAAAGTAGGATAAAGATTACAAGACCATTTAAAATGAAGTCAAATATGTCTAAATTCATCCACTCCACCTCTTCAAATCAACTATGAAAGAAACATCCACCATGGAGAAAAAATAAGGGGGAGAGTGGAATTAAGGTAATGTTTTTGGAGTAGCTAGAGGATTCCAACTTGAGATAAGCCTACTTGCAATAAGCATGATTTTCTAGGTGAGAGGAGGAGCCTAAGAGGCTAGATGTACTACATTTGTTGTAAATATTATTGTCTATTGAAATGTGAGTGAATTTGTGATTAGAACTGGATCATGGACCAGAATGATAGTTCAAAATTCAAAGTGTTTGGAAGTGTGTCGAACCTGAGCAACCAGAAAGGTCTTGTCATTGCGATTCCAGCGCCATGAACGGTTTGAAAAATCGACATCGTATGAAGAATTGATCATAGTTTGAAAAGTACAGTAAACTAAAAAAACTGGACTTTGACCAAGTTTGACTTGGAATTTTGGAAAATTAAAAGAAGAATATTCTAGGGAATATTATTAGAATATTCCTCAAAATATTCCCCAAAATATTCCATATGGTCCAATGAAGACATGACAAGTGGCATCGTGTGATTTTATATTGGGTTGAACTTTTTGAAATTTGGCCAATTAAGGGATGCCATGTGGCAGGCCCAGAGGCCTCGATGTGGCCCAGGAGTAGTCTTGCAAAATTTTTTTAGGCAGCCAGGGTCAAATACTGGACCCTATGCCTGGCAAGCCTACGTCTTACCATTCCACAAAACCGATGTTTTTTAACATTAAAATGGCCACAAATTTATTTATGTTGTAATGATTTTCAGTTTGAAGGTTTGGAGGGCCAACCCTTAGGGGTCAGCCCTCCCCATGTGGCCTTAGCATCTATCACCAAGCATTAAAAACTACAACGAAACCGCTGGAAAAACTGTTTCATTTAACTGTGTTAAAAAACCTGGTCACATGGCATTTAAACTAAATACGCATGGTTTGTGTAACCGACATCATAAACCAATGATTATTGCAACGTGTTCACATGTTGAGGGTTTAAATGCAATGATTTATAAACTGTTCCTTCAATGTCTTAGCCAACCACCCACCATTCATGGTCACATGCCACGTTAAACCTAACATTTACAAGTAATGGTCAAACTGGCATAATTTTAGGTCTAGCCCACCATTTCTAGTGGGGGTCCCTATTTTTGGAATGTTAACTGCAGTCCCTCCATTTCTAGTAGAGGATTTTTAGGGGTTACTAGGAAAAATTTGTTTTGGCTCTATCTGGAGCTACATTCGTCCAATTTTGGAGTACCAAAAGTCAATTTTGACTATCTCCAACATTCCAAAATCAACAGAGTAGGTTGTTGAGCCATCTAAGAGCTTCTAATAAGGTTTTTTCTTCAGTGAATTTCAAGGGGCCACTAGGGCCACCAGGAGGCAGCAACAGTTGAGGCCTAACTAAGGGAGCTAGAGGCCTTATTCAAAGATCCAATAATCAATTTTTGATATTTCAGATGTTATGAATCTGATTACATCATTTGTACAGCCTGTAGTGAAAATTAGAAAGATGAAAAGCTTCATTGAAGTTCTAGGGGCCACTAGTGCCAGTTTTTTCTTCCAATAGTTCCGGGCCTAGCTAGGGGAGCAAGAGACCATATGTAGTGAATAAATAGTAATTCTTGACTGTAAACAACATTCTGAATCCATTGAAGGAGGTTGCAGAACCTGAGGAGGACTTCTAGAGGTCGAAAACCGAGCAGAGGCCATTTTAGATGAATGAATAGTCTATCTTGACTATAAACAGAATTTTGAAACCAATGAAAGTGTTTTTAGAACATTTTGATAACTTTTGGAGCTCGAAAATCTAAAGGAATGTTTTGGGCAGCCCTGGGCAAACAATGGAGGATAGCCTAGTTTCAGGATGCAGTGCTCGTTTTGAGCAATTTATCAGTCAATATTTGGTGTTTGATTTGTGATGGATACAAAAGGTGTGGTTTTAGAGACAGAAACATAATTCAGAAGGATTTTGTGCCATGTAGAAGCTCAATGTAGCTTAGTGCACGACAAAAGGAATTGTGTCTAAGGGAGCCTAAAGTTGTTTGCAGAGTTTGGAAAACCATGAGAGGGATATAGATGGTATTATTAGCCCTTTGGATCAGTTTAGTATCCATTGGAGTTAAGTGTGAAACTTGTAAAAGAAACCTTACCATAATCCCAAAGAGCCAAGTCATGATGACAAAGCTCAAAGGAGACGTAGCCCACGAGATTCAGGTGAACTCCTAGATTAATTTTGTTGTTGTGTTTGAATTTATTATTTCTGAATTATATTTTTGTTATAACTATTAAATTTCAGAAAGAAAAAATGAACTTAAGACACAAAAAAATCTAAAAAAATCATACACCACTTTCAAGCATAAATTCCACAAACTGTCAATTACAAGCTAGTTCATTTATTTGTTAAACTGATCGGGAGGTTCTTGGAATAAATAACAAGTTATCCAGTCCATTTTTATATCAAGTTGGTATCAGAGCACTTGGCTACTTGATTGACCGAGCAAGCTATTGCTTTTATAGCTTGAAAGGTGTTAAAATGCTGTAAAAGATTGAATGTTTTACTATTTGCAAACTAACTACTGTTTGAGTTTGTTTGATGTGGAGGGATAGCTACTGATTAGCTAAGTGTGGAGAGGAAAGAAAGGAAGAAAGGGTTGAAGGCATCTTCCTTACCCCAAAGGACCTCAAGGTCACCCTTGGAACACAAACCCTCTTCACGATTGTTTGTTAAGAAGCTCTTGGAGTTTGTTTGTTGTATGGCTATTTGAATAGGAGTTTTCCTCTATAGCCATTTGCTTCTTTGTCATTTGTTTAGAAATATCTTTGAAATTTTTTGAATTTACTTTTGTTCATTGACATCATAATGACAACTTCTACAACTCAGGTTTCCTCCTTCACAAGATTCTTCAATGAAGATATGAAGCATGCATTTATTATATTGAGGGACATGGTGCAAATTCTGTTTGAGGATAGAAGAGAAAGTACTAGATTTCATGATTCATTTTTTTCCATGAAGCAAGAGAAGGAATAAATTCTTCAAATATTTCAGGATATGGAGATGTAGGTCCATCAAGCCCAAGAGGCTTTGACCGAGAACATGCATGAGGAGAAGGAAATCCACTCTAATTTGTCTTAAGTTCCGTCATTAGAAATATGTGTTAGTTCTTTCGAAAGCACACGATAGATATAGGGTCCAAGTTAATGATTAAAATGGGCTATGAAAGGCATGGGTTTAGGCGAGCATGCACAAGGTATGGTTGATCCTATTTTGGTTGAGGAACGACCTAAGAATTTTTTTTATGTGCAATGTAATGGAAAAGACTCCAAATCCATGAAGGCATGTCATGCTACTTCAAAGATAACTTTTTTTCCATGTTCTAATATGAAAATATGTCAAATTTGTTTCAAAGATGATTGCCATTGCTTTAATATTTTTTTGCAGCGAGAAGATTTTAGACATGCAACTTATGGAAAGCATGTGAGTTCAAACATTTTTCAAGATAAGAACAATGTTGTTAGTCTGCAAATGAAAGCTGGAGCCTCTACTAGTTCATCTCCACGTGAAGGCAAAAAGGATGAACGTGAAAAGAAGTACAAGAGGTATAAATCTTCCCATGATCAATTTGATTGTGTTTCTGCAAGGCATGACAATTCTGCATGTTTAAAAGGAAGAAAAAGTTGCTGTGAATATTGTGGTCAATTTAACCATGATTTTTCAAGATGCTGAACAAGGAAGAATGCATACAGGTAGCAGATGAAGAAAAGGAAACTTTCAAAGAAGGTGCATAATACTTGCACATATTTCCAGAAGAGGGGACATGTTGTTTCCTATTTTTGGAATTTGCATCCAACGAATCATCCCAAGCACATGCAGCAAGAGGACAGAAAGATTGGCGAAGGTGGAAACAAGGATTGCATTATTGATGTGAGAATGAATGTTTCAAATGAAGACGAGTTTCAAAAGAAAAAATTGCCATGGAAGTGGCTTGGTAAGAAGTGGATGGACTTCTTAACACAGTAAAACATAATCTTTTGTACATATGCAAATTTCATCTCTATGCATATATTATATGCTGTAATATCTTGTTTGTTTGAGCCACCTTGTATCATTGATCAAAGCAGCACTGTTCAACTACCTTCTGAAAATTTCTCACTAGAAATTTCTAAGTGAGTGCAAGGAAGACAGTTCTTGACATGAGGAAAAGCACATCTAGGAAGGAAAGTGTCGATTACCTTCAAGTTATGGTTCAAAGTCACTAGCCATGCAAGGAAAGTGTTTGGAGGTTGAAGAGAAGAGGGTGTTGTACTCTCATCTACTGTACAGATCAGTATATCAGTCTTTTGCGGTCGAAAAGATTCCTAATGGGGAGGTGTGATCAGAACTAGATCAAGGACTATAATGATAGCTCAAAATTCAAAGTGTTCAGAAGTGTGCTAAACCTGAGTGATCGGAAAGGTCTCTTCATTTTGATTCTAGTGTCATGATTGGTTTGAAAAACCAACATCGTATGAAGAGGTTATTGCAGTTTGAAAAGTCCTATAAACTATAAAAATTGGACTTTGACCAAGTTTGACTTGGAATTTTCGAAAAATTAAAAAACGAATATTCTAGGGAATATTCCTAGAATATTCCTCAAAATATTCCCCGAATATTCCATACGGTCCAATCAAGACATAACAAGTGGCATTGTGTGATTTTCTATTGGGTTGAATTTTTTGAAATTCGGCCAATTAAGGGCTTCCACATGGCAGGTCCGGACGTCACCACGTGGCCCAGGAGCAGTCTTGAATTTTTTTTTTAGGCGATCGGGGTCAAACACTAGACCTCATGCCCACCAACCGTTCATCGTATCGTTCCACCAAACCAATGTTTCTTAACATTACAATGGCCACATATTTATTTATTTCGTAATGATTTTCATTTTGAATGTTTGGAGGGCCAACCCTCCCCCATGTGGCCTTAGCGCTAAACACCAAGGGATAAAAATCGTCACGGAACCACCGGTAAAATTGTTTAATTTAACCGTGTTCAAAAAACTGGTCACATGGCGTTTAAATGGAATCCACCTAGTTTGTGTAACCGACATCATAAACTAGCAGTTATTGCAACGTGTTCACATGTTGAGGGTTAAAATGCAATGGTTTATAAACTGTTTCTTCATTGTCTCCGCCAGCCGCTCGCCATTCACGGTCACATGCCACATTAAACCTGAAATTTATGAGTAATGGTCAAACTGGCAGAGTTTTACGGCTAGCGTGCCATTTCTGGCATAGGTCCCTTTTTTTTTAATGTTAACTGCAGTCCCTCCATTTCTAGTGGAGGATTTTAGGGGTTATTGGGCAAAATTTGTTTTGGCTCTATCTGGAGCTAGATTCGCCTAATTTTTTAGTATCAATAGTAAATTTTGACTACTTCCAACATTCCAGACTCAATGGAGTAGGTTGCAAAGCCATCAGAGAGCTTCTAAGTAGGTTTTCTCTTCATTTAAGTTCAAGGGGCCAGTAAGGCCACCAGGAGGAAGCAACAATTTGAGGTGTAACCAGGTGAGTTATATGACTTATTTAGAGATCCAATAATCAATTTTGGATATTTTAGATGTTATGAATCTAATTTCGTGGTTTTCAGAGCCTGTATATAACTTCAGAAAGTCGAAAATCTTAATTGAAGTTCCAGGGTCCATCAGTGCCAGTCTTTGCCTGCAATAATTCAGGGCCTAGCCAGGGGAGCAGGAGACCATATGCAATGAACAAATAGTCATTATTGACTGTAAAAAGCATTCTAAATAAATTGAAGGAGGTTGCAGAAGCTTAGGAGGACTTCTAGATGTCAAAAATCTAGTAGAGATGTTTCTAGTGATTCGAGTGCCAGGGGTGGCGACAGGAGTTGGAGGCGAAACCGGAGCAACCGAAGGCCATTTTTGATGAACGAATAGTCGATAAAAATTATAAATAGAATTTTGAAACCAATGAAAGTGTTTTCAGAACATTTTGATAACTTCTAGAGCTCGAAAAGCTTAAGGTAATTTTTGGGCAGCCCTAGGAAAATCGTGGAGAATAGCCTAGTTTTGGGATGCGGTGCTCTTTTTGAGCAATTTATCAATCGATATTTGGTGTCTGATGTGTGCTAAATATAGTAGGTGTGGTTTCAGAGATAGACACCGAATTCTGAAGGAGGTTTTACCATGTAGAAGCTCATTGTAGTTTAGTGCACTGACAGAACGAATTGTGTCTAAGGGAGCCTAAAGCTATTTGTAGAGTTTGGAAAGCCATGAGAGCGATATAGATGGTATTCTCATCCCTTTGGTTCATTTTAGTATCCATTGGAGTGAAGTGTGGAACTTGTAAAAGAAACATTACCATAATCACAAAGAGCCAAGTCAAGATGACAAAGCTCAAAGGAGACGTAGCCCACGAGATTTGGGTGAACTCCTAGATTAATTTTTTTGTTGTGCTCCAATTTTTTATTGCTGCATTGTCTTGCTTTTATACTTGTTAAATTTCACCAAGAACAACTGAACTTATGACACGTAAACATTTAAAAAAATCATACACCACTTTCAAGCATAAATTCTGCAAATTGTCAATTACAAGCTCGAACATTTATTTTTGAAATTGAATGGGAGGTTCTTGAAATACATAACAAGTTATCCAAACCATTTTTAGATCAATTTCCCTATGTCAATTTCATCTTATTACATGCAAATAAATGTGTCTTTGTTTATATGTGAAGATGTTTTGGCTTATGGTACTAATATTTGCGTACGAATGTAGAGATCGGATGCCTTGTGATCTATGTTTGCAGATAATGGGTGTTAGGAGCTAAGAACAAGATTCTTGGAGAACAATACCATTCAAGACAAGCTAGGACCAACCATTAGCGAAGAGGTGTCTCCCTACTCTTATCTCTTTCCTTTTTGCAAGTAGATGAGTCTAGATCATTAGGGGTAAAAAAGGGGACAAGCTATGGCCTCTCATAGATAACTGGGAAGATCTATTCAAAAGACTCTCTCATAACATAGCGACGATCTAGGAAAATAATGAAATCACACAAATACACTTTCTTCATCATTAAGCCTCGTTAATGTTCACCTAATTTATCATTAAAATGACATTGGTGACTAAAAGCACTCTATTTCAACCTTAAATCCAAATCTATTAACCACGTCATTGTTAAAATGTACTCAGAATAATATTAAAAATCCCATCTTTAAAATTACTTAAAAAAAAAATTAGTTTTAAATAAAAATCATAAAGTAATAATAATAAAATTTAAATTTAAATTTAAAATAAAAAAAAATACTCATGATTAAAAAAAAATAATAATAAAAATAAACTTGAAAATTTTGCACGAAATAGAAATTCCTCCTCTACCTTAAGATAAGTCACGTTCATATCGAATACCCCTTGCTGAGGTAAATTGAACGTGAAGTTATTCTTAAAAAAAATATTTTTCATAATTAAATATTGATCGTAAATATCGTTCAGAATTTGAAAATCCACTGCAGGCCTAGAAAAGTAAATCAATTTCCGTAAATGTCCAAGTATAATCCAAATGATCTACCTAAATCTCTTTGATCGAATCTCAGTATGAATAATTAGACTTAGAAAATGTGTGAAATGTAAGGATTCTGGACACCACATATCTCCACAATGGTATGATATTGTCCACTTTGGGCCTAAGCTCTCATGGCTTTGCTTATGGGCTTTACCCCAAAAGGCCTCATACCAATGGAGATATTTGTCCATCCTTATATACCCATGATCCTCCCCACTTCTAGTCAATGTGGGACTTTGGTCGTATACCCAACAATCCTCCCCTCGAACAAAGGACCATTGAGCCTCCCCTCAAACAATTATCCATCCGTCCACTCTCTACCAACCATTTTTCTTCGCTCCAATGCGTTGGAAGCACACGCCTTACATGGAGCACCACCTGCCTCGAGAGCTTGCTCTATCCCATGTCAACTCCTCTTCACCGTGTTGGGACCAGGACACATTCATGAAGAATCCGGAGCATACCGTCTGTCTAACCGAGCTCATCCATGGATCCCATCGTGATATTACCGAGGCCCACCACCTTCATTCGGCATTCGAGGATTCATTCACTTCGCTAACTTCAGGGCATGGCTCTGATACCACTTGTAAGGATTCTGGACACCACATATCTCCACAATGGTATGATATTGTCCACTTTGGGCCTAAGCCCTCACGGCTTTGCTTATGGGCTTTACCCCGAAAGGCCTCATACCAATGGGGATATTTGTCCATCCTTATATACCCATGATCCTCCCCAGTTCTAGTCAATGTGGGACTTTGGTCGTATACCCAACATGAAATATGTGAGTAAGATGTTTAAATTTTATAATTGATAAAATATTTTAATATGAATTAATATTAACATATATTTTCAAAATATGTTAATAATATAAATTTATTTTAATTTAATGTTAATTGTATATATATTATATATTATTTAAATATATATATTATGAAAAAAAATAAAATTTACTCATATTATATTAAACATCTGGAAGCGGCCCATGTTGCACTGGCTTCACGGTGGACTTGGATTGCTTCTGGCGTCCATTCTGCTCTTATGATGTGCCACCACACTTGAGTAAACCCATAAAAAGAGACAAAGGAAGAATATCTTCCTCGCAAATTCACAACACGGGGAAAAGGCGGAGGACGAAGGAAAATGGACGAGTGAACGCAATGAAGACATCTTGCCTCCCTAACCTTTATGTATTAAAGTATAGTGGCACTCGTTCGTTCTAGGAAGAACCCTCGACATATTCAACAACTTGACCGAGGAGCCACTGACGACAGGTCCCTCTCCTTAGAAACTTTATCTTGTTTTAAAGGTGATTCCCGCGTTTTAATTTATTGACCAGAGACTAAAAATTTTCATTTTCTTGCAGTCGAAGTAACGAAAAGCTTAGCTGACACTTTTTCTTCCAGAGCTATTCGTTGGTCGTTACTCATTTTCATAATAAAATTACTCTACCAAAGTCATTAGTTTGAATACCATTCAAACATACGATTTTGATTTCTGTTTTTTTTAAACCTCAAATATTGTTTTATTTTTAAATTATTTTTCTACTGAATTGTTTTCTATTTCACGAAATTTTATCTTTTATTAAATAAATTGAAGTTCATATATTATCATTAGTCACTTGTCAAATATTCAAATCTGAGAATAACATCGTTACCACTTTATGAAGTTGCAGTGTGGTAATTGAGTTCTAAATTTTCTAAATTAAAATTGAGCAGATTTGATATAACGAAACGGAGCTAACAAGCCTGAATAAAACCTGGAGTTTTGAAGCAAACCATGAAAAAAGTAAACTAAATCCTGCACTTTCAAAACACGTGCTTAAACATTGAAAAGACTATATAAAATCCGAATCCCGCACTTTGAAAACACGTTCTTAAAAGTCGTTCATAGTGTATACATCTCACTCTACTTTAACGAGGAAAATTCGTTTAAATTCTCTCTAATGCTTATGTGGTTAAAATGTAGAGGAGACGGGGTGTTATAATAGTAACCGTTGAGAATGATCAGTTTGTTTTTGAGGAATAATTTATATATTTTATTGAAATTTTCTATTTATATATTTATTGATAACATTGAAATTATAAATTAAAGTAAGTAGTGAGAAGATAGTGATACATTCATTTTTCCATAAGCATGTTAGTAATGGTAGGGTGAAGAATACCAACCAAATGTGTCATAAATGTATGAAATGAATGTTGTAATATGGATATCTCTGCTTTGTAAGGAAAGTTAACTTTCAATTAAAAACTTGGTTTTACATCAAGAGGAGGCATGTAGTGCTGCATGAAAGTATTTTCCCAACACCAACGCCACAGAAATGGTGGAGAACTAAGAAAATATTGAAAATTTGAATGTTATATTCATGATAATGATATTATATACCATTTAACTAATGCACATTGATCTTTGTATAGAAGCAAATAAAAGAAGGGTAGACTTTGGCTAGTTATAAAATGCAAATACAATACAAATGGAGTTGACCATGCAACGTATCCTTCATCTTAATGGAGGCTCTCAAAAGCCATGGTTGTCACACCTCCCCTTCACTTTCCCACACAAATTTTTTTTTTTTTCTTCAGTATCCTATAAGAATAATTCCCACAGAATTGTTATACCATCACACTAAGATTTCAAGTTGTTTAATACACATTTCATTTCCACATACTTACTATACCCCAGTCAATATATACCAGCTTCCATCTCAATTGCAAGTTTAGTTACATCCCTGTACTACTCTTTTTATTTTAATTTTCACACTCCATTTTATTATTTTCAATACATTTAAATCAACCCTTAAGTTATTTTTGTAAGGGTGTTATGAGTACTTTTGAGAGCCTAACATTCATCTTGAGTTTATGGTACAATTGTTTTTCATACACTTGGGCCTACAATCACCCCCACCCTCTCGTGCTAATTCAGATCGATATGTATGATCATCTACTCTTAGGTATATATTAGACGTTTGACTTCTTAGAACTTTAGCATGTATATAGGTATCACACATACCTACTTAACTTTAATTTTTCTATGATAACACCCCTATTGTACCTCTCCCTAATATAATAGGGTACCATGCAACTCGGTATGTGTAATATCACTGTATTGTTCTTAACAATATAACTACATTCTGTAAGGGATTTTTCTCTTCAGACTTTGCAGCCCTACCATATCGTTCTAACGGAACTCTATGGTGGCGCTTGACACTTATACTCTTATGCATCATTCACGAAATCAACTCGACGTGCTACCACCTCATTTCTAGTTTCGATGCCATTCAATTTGATTTGAGGATTTCGTACCTTGTCTTTATGGCTTGATTTCACACGTCGACACTTTGTAGTACGTTAGGGTTTTGTTATCAATTCCGGTTTACTTTGCTCTTGTTCTATGCTACTGGCCAAATCTGCCAATGTGATATGGAGTACTTCGCCCTTTATTGCTCGTATCAATTCCAGTTCGATGGTACGCTGCATTAAAATTGAACATTAAGACTTAACCTTTTTGGATTCTTGTGGAATTACGAGACTTACTACCTTTCAGTGCTTGGAATTGGGCATCTCCACCCACATGTATGGTGGTGATTGTCTGGGATTAGGGTTTCAAACGTGTATAAAACTTTTGCGTTCAACATATGACTTCATTTTTGCCTATCGTATTGAGGGTTTCCACAGAGCTGTTCCAAAGTTCATTTTATCATTTTGTTCTCCTACTACGCTAGAGGAATCGTTCATATGTGTCGCTCCTCACACCTCCTGGAGCTATGTGAGAACTATGACGTCGCACTCTTCAACCCAGGTAACATTTTTTAATGGATATCGTTCATCCAATTTGACCTTACAATCCTCATATCTCTGCGTTTTAATTATATCAGTATGTATATAAGTTCAGAGTTGGAGTTTAACGATTAGGATAGATTAAAACTTAGTCAACCATTCTTTTTTATACAGCTCTCCTTTGCTTTCACTTCAATTACAGTGCTTATCAGATGGTGTATATGAAATTTGAGTTTGCCTTAATGTCATGCTCGCTCTCGCTTCGGTGAGTTACAGTAAGCGTTGATGACCTGGGTGTTCACGCGTATTTGACTCCCTCAACGTGGTTTGGAGACGTTGTAAGGTTATTCCGAGAAGGTATTTCCATCTCATTGCTTTCTGGTGACATAACATTTCCATTGCTATTTCTTCTGCATTTCTAAATTTTGATTTTTCTCAAGTGTTAATAGCCTGGCGTATTTGTTGGTTCCAGTGTCTCCATTGCCCAAGCTCCCTGAATACATTGTCAGGTAAGCTGCAAATGTTTGTTTTCGTTTTTGTGGTTTAACCTCCCGTTTAGGTTGTAATTATTATTCTTGTTTGTTTTCCCTCACGTACTCTATCTCTTATTCGTTGTAGGTATATGACGACTATCACACTCTCTGCTAACCATTTGGCTTATATGTGTTTAGCTTGACTATTAATCTCGCTTCCCTCTTACTCACAGGTTGGTGCCTCGTACAAATTCCTCAGAGGGAACGATAATTTAGTTTACCCTATTTAAATTCCTTATCTCATACCGGAGAATTTTTGATATCAGGGTTATAAGTTTGTAATAATTTTTGAGTAATAACTTTGGTTGACTTCTCCTCCGAGGGGAGAGAATCTATTTGTTTTCAATTCTGGAACCGACTTCACTGTCATATAGAATTATATGTGTACATATATGTATATAACTCAGTTCTCTATCCTCTTTTCAGTGTGAATTTTGATGGAAACGTTATGTATAGTAATTGTAGTTCCTCGTCAGTTAAAATCTATGCGGTTCATGTTCCAATTTTTTTTTTATAATATTTAATTGCTAGAACTCTTCTTCTAGTATAGTATCATCTGCTAAATTTGTTACCGATGTATAGAGTTTCCTGTTCAAAGATAATATAGCTTCTGTTGTTGTTAATCTAATATAACTGAATGTATTCTATGGTTTTATTCTCCTGGCATCATATTCCTAGTTTCTTTCATCAGTCTATTATACCGACCTTTCAGTCCGGTTCACAAATTTCTGTTAATGGGTAGTTTGAATAATCTCGAGTAATATAATTTGTATGTAAACAGAATTGCACAGTATTTCTATGCATGTAACTGAGGAACTATCTTGTTACATATATCAATCAGGTCTAACTTATTTTTTTCATAATGACTTGATTCTCATTCATTTATGTACCACTCTGTAGAAAGTTTATTGCATGTCCTAGTAGTGTCTATATATACACAGTAATTTAATGGTCTGAGGTTTATCTTTCTTCTACTACCGGGATAGATATAATGATATAATTCATCCATTTTGGTCGTGATAACTATAAGTGTGATCTGAGAATTCTCTTATAGTAAACCTTAGATATTCGTCTCATTTTTAATTTACTGTGGACACTTACACAATTATTTCTCATGACATTTTGACTGATAAAAATGGATGATTACATACTGAAATGTGTTTTTGTTCTACTTCCATTGTGCATGGTTGACATATTTACTATAGCCCTTATGTCAGGTTCAGCCAATTTATTTCTAACTCAACTTACACTCATCTGATTCTACTTTTAGCCATTGTAACATGCATCTCATGCTACTTTTCACTATGTATACATGCTAGAATTAATTACTAAACCAGAAGCAGATTAAAGTTAAATCATTAAATTTCTTTTGGGAAATATGTATTCTCGGATTTAAACTAGTTATGGTTTAGAGATTCTGATGAATTCTTTCCCATACATGTGATTCCTACAACTATACAGAAATTGAAGGCTAAATCTACTGAAATTTCTGTTAAATGTATGGAATAGTATCACACACAGCATGCATATACAATACTTTCCAGGCAACATAAAAATTTACATCTACAATTCATAACATAAGATTAAAACTAAACTGTGCATACCACTTAATTAGATGACCAATCCACCCAACCTTAGAATTCATTTATCTTTAGAATTCACCCCCGAGCTGAGATCCCTCCTAGTACAGATCAACCTCTAATCTATATAAGAGAAACTTATTTAAGCTGTTATTCCCCAAAGCCTGTTTATAATTCTGCGTCCAGAATATCAGGATGCTTTTCTTCCTGTTTGCCTAGGCTTCCATATTTAGGGATTTTTTTTAAAGTTGTTTTATGCTTTTCCCCAGCTTTTCCAGCTTTCTTTACCTCTTCCCAACTATTTTCCTCATCATTGGGGAATTTAGATTTTTCCTCAAAAATCTAAATTAGAAATAATTTCTTTCAAAGATTTTTGAAAGATTGTGGGGAAGTATTTGCCTTCATTTATCCTCGTGGATTTAGCAAGTGATCTCAAATTTCTTCTTTTGGACAATCTGCACAAAATCCTTTTCTTCATTTCCCCCAAATTAAATATTTAATTACATTCACAAAATACTTGTCCTTTGGGTTCCACTCCCCTTAGGATTAGAGTTCAAATGTCTAGTTTTTAAAAACACATAAACTAGGGGTGTTACATATTCCCCCTCTAAAAGCAAACACCATCCTCAGTGTTGTTATTTAACTACTAGAGTTCATTTTTCAAACAAAAATGGATATCTTTCCATCATTTCAGCTTCTCTTTCCCAGGTAGCTTCTTCAGCAGTAAAGTGCTTCCACTGCACCTTTACTCTTGCTACTATTCGATTTCTCAATTAAATTTCTTCCTGCTCCAATATTTGAAGTGGTTCTGGCAGAAACTCCCCTTCTAGTTCCACCTGTACAACATCCCAATCAACTATGTGAGAAGCATCATGTACATATCTCTTTAATAACGAAACATGAAACACAGCATGGACTCTAACATGGGGTGGTAAGGCCAGCTTGTAAGCTACTGGTCCCACCCTTTTTAATACTTCAAAAGGACCACAATATCTAGGAGCTAGTTTTGCACAACTTCCAGCATAAAGTGTACTCTTTTTTGGTTTAATGCGCAAATACACATGCTCTCCCACTTTAAATTCTCGGTGCACCCGTTTCTTATCAGCATAGTTTTTCTGGTGATCTTGCGTTGTCTTAATGTTTCTTCGTATCTGTTTAACAATTATTTCCATTTCCTGTAAAGCATCTGGTCCCAACATTAGTTTATCTTCTGGCTAGCTCCAGCTCAAAGGAGTACGAAATTTTCTTCCATACAGTGCCTCAAACAGACTCATTTTGATGGAGGATTGGTAGCTCTTGTTATAGGAAAATTTAGCTAAGTGCAAATAATCTTCCCACTTTGCTCGCCTATCCATCACATACATTCTCAGCATGTCCTCCAAAATTTGATTAGTTCTCTCCGTTTGACCATCTGTCTGAGGGTGGTAAGCAGTACTAAAATTCAACTTGGTACCCATCCCTCCAAATAGCCCTTTCCAAAAAGCTGTTGTAAAATTAGCATCTTGGTCAGACACAATCACCTTCAAAACTCCATGGAGTCTTACTACCTCCTTCAGGAACACATTTTCTACTTGAGCTGTCCCAAAGGTAGATTTCATTGGTATGAAATGTGCAGCTTTTGTTAAAGTGTCCACTACCACCATCACCGAATCATGCTGGTATTTGGTTTTTGGTAATCCTATTATGAAATCCATGGAAACTGTGTTCCATTTCCACTCTGCAATCGGCAAAGGGTTTAAAAGGCCAGCAGGATGTTGATGCTCAACTTTGACTAGTTGGCATTCCATGCATCTAGTTAAATATTCTGCTACATCTCGCTTCATTCCTGGCCAAAACAACTTCTTTTTCAAAGCTGTTAACATTTTCTGATATCCTGGATGTCCTGCGTATGGCTTTTTGCCATATCCATCTAAAATATCCCTTTTTAGAGTTTCTACATTTGGAATATACAATATGTTTTTATAACAAACCAATCCTTTATAGTTTTGAGTGAAATCAGCCATCTCCTTCTTTCGGATTTCCACTTGTATATTCTCATAATTGGGATCCTGGTCTGCTGCCTGTTTCACTAACTCTTCTAAATCAAACTGGGCACTACTTCCACTACTGCCTATAATTTGAAAATCATTTCTACTTAAAGCATCCGCAATTTTATTTTCTTTCCCTCTGATATGTTTTATATCCATGTCAAATTCACTTAGAAAGGACAGCCATCTGGCCTGTCTCGCATTGAGATCAGTTTGGGAAAAGAAGTATTTAAGACTAATATAAATTTTTTTCCAAGGAGATAATGTCGCCACATTTTCAAGGCATGAATAACAGCAGCTAAATCCAAATCATAAGCACTATAGTTCTGTTCATGTATCTTCAGTTTCCTAGATTCATATGCAATAACTGCATTGTCCTACAACAGAACTCCTCCCAACCCCTCTCTACATGCATCTGTACATACCACAAATTCTTTATCTGGATCTGCAATTTTTAGTATAGGAGCTATAGTGAGTTTCAGCTTCAAGTGTTCAAAACTGTTTTGGCACTTTTTAGTCCACTCAAATTTGACACCCTTCATTTGTAGGGAAGTTATGGGATATGCTATGGCAGAAAATCTCTCCACAAATGTGCGATAATAGCCTGCAATTTCGATGAATGATCTTACTGCTGAAACATCAGTTGGTACAGGCCATTCTTTAATAGATTTTATCTTTTCAGGATCAACAGCCAGCCCTTGTTCAAAAATAATATGCCCCAAGTATTGAATCTTGTCTTTATAAAATTCACATTTACTGAACTTGGCATATAGCTGGTTTTCTTTCAAAGTTTGCAGTACCATCCTCAAGTGCTCTTGATGTTCCTCCTCATTTTTTGAGTAGACTAAAATATCATCTATGAACACAAGGACAAATTTATCCAAGTACTTATTTAACACACTATTCATTAAGCACATAAATGTGGCAAGGGCATTTGTCAAGCCAAAAGGTAGGACTACAAATTTGTAGTGACCATACCTGGTTCGAAAGGATGTTTTGCTGATGTCTTCTTCTTTAATTCTAAGCTGGTGGTAACACGTCCTTAGGTCAATTTTCAAAAAAACTGAAGCCCCTCTAACCTATTCGAACAGATCATCAATTCGGGGCAAGGGGTATTTGTTTTTAATGGTCAGCTTATTCAGTTGACGATAATCAATGCACATCCTAAACGTTCCATCTTTCTTTTTCACAAACAACACCGAGGCTCCCTAAGGAGACACACTCGGTCTGACGTAACCTTTATCCAACAACTCTTGTAATTTCATTTTCAATTCTATGAGTTCAGGGGGACTCATTCGATAAGGGGCTCAAAAGATAGGTGTTGCTCCCGGCACCAGATCAATTGAGAAGTCAATTTCTCTTTTGGGGGGAAGATGAGGGATTTCTTCTGGAAAAACTTCTTTAAACTCCCTTACTACTGGCAATGCATCTAGCAGATTTTCTTCAATTTTATGTTCTATTCCTTCTACATGTACTGCATAAACTTGGTATCCTTTTCTAGCTGTTCGTTTTAGTTGCAGGGCTGATATTTGTCTTACAAAGACAAGTTTTTGTTTTCCTTTAAGAACAAAAGGTTTCCCTTCCTCATCCATACAATGCAGGGTCTTATCCCAGTAGTTTATCAGGGCTTTCTTCTTTTCCAGCCAGTCCATTCCTATCAGCAAGTCATATGAACCTAAAGGCAGAATGTTCAGGTTTACTTCTGTTTGAAAATCATTTAATTTCATTGCTGTTAGGGGCAATTTATGTGTTACTTTCCTCTTGGTTCCAGTAACCAGTTGAACCAACCATGATTGCTGAAATTTTTCAGGTTTAAGATTACATTTTTCTACAATTTTTGGACTAATGTAACTCAAAGAAGCACCTGGATGAATCAAAACAGTGACAGATTGGCCAGAAATCTTACCCTCCATTTCGACCATGGTAGCTTGATGTTCTGCTTGTCGATTTTCCAAGGCTGCACTGATGGTAGGTATATTTCTTGCTATATCATTCACTGTTGTAGCTTCTCGATCTCTCATGATCATCTGAATGTTTCGATGAGGACAATTCCTCGGGAGATGGGGTTCTCCACAGCCCCAACATTTCAAGGGTTCCTTCATTTTGACTGTCCCTTCTTTTTTACTGTCTCCATCTATTTGTTTTGAAGCCACTTGAGATTGAGCAGTTTGACTTTCTTTGGGTTTATTGAATTTTTTCCGTTGATGATCTCTGCCAAAATTCTTCAAATAGGCTGGTTTCTTTTTCTTCCCTTTGAATTCACTCTTATTGACCTAGTTTTTTCCATGTTTAGTTTTTCTTTTGAACTGTTGGTAGCACAATCTTGCTTTTCTAATAGCTTCGTCCATTGTTTTTGGGTTATCAAATTCGATCTTCTCTTTGTATATAGCAGGCTAACAGTTCATAAACCTTTGTACCTTTGCCTTTTCTTCCCTTATGTAGGGTACATATCTCAATAGATTTGTAAACTTAGTAACAAACTCATCAATAGTGAGCTGTCCCAGTCTAAGTTCATGAAATTCCTTGGCTTTATCATAATAGTAGCGTTCATTCAGGTAGCGGTTTTTGAACTTAACCTGGAAATCCTCCCAAGTAACTGTCTTTTAATCGATTGCATGGACCATTTTCATCTCCTCCCACCACAAGGTAACCTTACCTTGTAGTTGGTAGACAGCTAATCTAGCCTTCAGATTGCTTTCATATTCATAAACCTGGAAGTAATTAATCATGTTCAACGACCTGGCTTCAGCATCTTCCTCCTTCTCCCCATCATAGGAGGGAGGCTTGATCTTTCAGAATTCCCCCTATAATTCCTTTTTCTGTTTATACTGATACCTAACAGCATCATCATCCTCAGACTCATCAGTCTTCCTCTTTCTGGAACCCTCGCCTTCTTGGCTATTCCGCGAAGTTAATTCTCTAATGAGCTTTTCCTGCTCCTCACTGGCTAATGACAATATGTCATTCTGGCTTTTTATCTCAGCCAATTCTTGTTGCAACCTCCACAACATAGCCATCATGGGCGCATTAGGATCTGGTGCAGTATCCTCATCACGCAGATGAACATAAATTTCGTCGCCCTCTGCCATTTCAGCACCATTGTACACTTCACAACATAGATCAGTGGAAATTAAAAGAAAAAACATAATTTTCTTTTTTCTACAGAAATCAATTTATAAAGAGAACACACAGTCACCGTGAGCACAATGTCACCAGCCCAGTTTTATAACTTGGGCTCTGATACCATTTGTCACACCTACCCTTCACTTTCCCGCACAATTTTTTATTTATTTTTTATTTTTTTTCCAGTATCCTATAAGAATAATTCCCACAGAATTGTTATACCATCACACTTAGATTTCTAGCTATTTAATACACATTTCATTTCCACATAATTACTATACCCCAGTCAATATATACTAGCTTCCATCTCAATTGCAAGTCTAGTTACATCCCTGTACTACTCTTTTTATTTTAATTTTCACACTCCATTTTATTATTTTCAATACATTTAAATCAACCCTTAAGTTCTATTTGTAAGGGTGTTATGAGTACTTCTGAGAGCCTAACATTCATCTTGAGTTTATGGTACAATCGTTTTTCATACACTTGGGCCTACAATCACCCCCACCCTCTTGTGCTAATTCATATCGATATGTATGATCATCTACTCTTAGGTATATATTAGTTGTTTGACTTCTTAGAACTTCAACATGTATATAGGTATCACACATACCTACTTAACTTTAATTTTTCTATGATAACACCCCTATTGTACCTCTCCCTAATATAATAGGGTACCGTCCAACTCGGTATGTGTAATATCACTATATTGTTCTTAACAATATAACTACATTCTGTAAGGGGTTTTTCTCTTCGGACTTTGCAGCCATACCATATCGTTCTAACTGAACTCTATGGTGGCGCTTGAGACTTATACTCTTATGCATCGTTCATGAAATCAACTTGACATGCTACCACCTCATTTCTAGTTTTGATGCCATTCAATTTGATTTGAGGATTTCATACCTTGTCTTTATGGCTCGATTTCACACATTGACACTTTGTAGTATGCTAGGGTTTTGTTATCAATTCCGGTTTACTTTGATCTTGTTCTATGCTACTGGCCAAATATTCCAATGTGATATGGAGTAGTTCACCTTTTGTTGCTCGTATCAATTCCAGTTCGATGATACGCTGCATTAAAATTGAACATTAAGACTTAACCTTTTTCGATTCTTGTGGAATTACAAGACTTACTACCTTTCAGTGCTCGGAATTGGGCATCTCCAGCCACGTGTATGGTGGTGATTTTCTGGGATTAGGGTTTCAAAGGCGTATAAAACTTTTGCGTTCAACATATGACTTCATTTTCGCCTATCGTATTGAGGGTTTTCCACAACGCTGTTCCAGAGTTCGTTTTATCATTTTGTTCTCATACTACGCCAGAGGAATCATTCATATGTGTCGCTCCTCACACCTCCTGGAGCTATGTGAGAACTATGATGTCGCACTCTTCAACCTAGGTAATGACTTTTAATGGATATCGTTCATCCAGTTCGACCTTCAAATCCTCCTATCTCTGCGTTTTAATTATATCAGTATGTATATAAGTTCAAAGTTGGAGTTTAACGATTAGGATAGATTAAAACTTAGTCAACCATTTTTTTTATACGGCTCTCCTTTGCTTTCACTTCAATTAGAGTGCTTATCGGATGGTGTATATGAAATTTGAGTTTGCCTTAATGTCATGCTCGCTCTTGCTTCGATGAGTTACAGTAAGCGTTGATGACCTGGGCGTTCACGCGTATTTGAATCCCTCAACGTGGTTTGGAGAAGTTGCAAGGTTCTTTCGAGAAGGTATTTCCATCTCATTTCTTTCCGGTGACATAACATTTCCATTGCTATTTCTTCTGCATTTCTAAATTTCAATTTTTCTCAAGTGTTAATAGCCTCGCGTATTTGTTGGTTCCAGTGTCTCCATTGCCCAAGCTCCCTAATTACATTGTCAGGTAAGCTGTAAATGTTTTTTTTCATTTTTGTGGTTTAACCTCCCGTTCAGGTTGTAATTATTATTCTTGTTTATTTTCCCTCACGTACTCTATCTCTTATTCTTTGCAGGTATATGACGACTATCGCACTCTCTGCTAACCATTTGGCTTATATGCATTTAGCTCGACTATTAATCTTGCTTCCCTCTTACTCACAGGTTGGTGCCTCGTACAAATTCCTCAGAGGGAACGATAATTTAGTTTACCCTATTTAAATTCCTTATCTCCTACCAGAGAATTTTGGATATCAGGGTTATAAGTTTGTAATAATTTTTGAGTAATAACTTTGGTTGACTTCTCCTCCGAGGGGAGAGAATCTATTTGTTTTCAATTCTGGAACCGACTTCACTGTCATATAGATTTATATGTGTACATATATGCATATAACTCAGTTCTCTATCTTCTTTTCAGTGTGAATTTTGATGGAAACGTTATGTATAGTAATTGAAGTTCCTCATCAATTAAAATCTATACGGTTCGTGTTCCAAAATTTTTGTTTATAATATTTAATTGCTAGAACTCTTCTTCTAGTATAGTATCGTCTGCTAAAGTTGTTACCGATGTATAGAGTTTCTTGTTCAAAGAGAATATAGCTTCTGTTTTTGTTAATCTAATATAACTGAATGTATTCTATGGTTTTATTCTCCTGGCATAATATTTCCAGTTTCTTTCATCAGTCTATTAAGCCAACCCTTCAGTCCGGTTCACAAATTTCTGTTAATGGGTAGTTTGAATAATCCCGAGTAATATAATTTGTATGTAAACAGAATTGCACAGTAGTTCTATGCATCTAATTGAGGAACTATCTTGTTACATATATCAATCAGGTCTAACTTGTTTTTTTCATAATGACTTGATTCTCATTCATTTATGTACCACTCTGTAGAAAGTTTATTGCATGTCCTGGTAGTGTCTATATATACACAGTAATTTAATAGTCTAAGGTTTATCTTTCTTCTATTACCGAGATAGATATAATGATATAATTCATCCATTTTGGTTGTGATAACTATACGTGTGATCTGAGAATTCTCTTATAGTAAACCTTAGATATTCGTCTCATTTTTAATTTACTGTGGACACTTACACAATTATTTCTCATGACATTTTGACTGATAAAAATGGATGATTACATACTGAAATGTGTTTCTGTTCTACTTCCATTGTGCATGGTTTACATATTTACTATAGCCCTTATGTTAGGTTCAGCCAATTTATTTCTAACTCAACTTACAACTCATCTGATTGTACTTTTAGCCATTGTAACATGCATCTCATGCTTCTTTTCACTATGTATACATGCTAGAATTAATTACTAAACCAGAAGCAGATTAAAGTTAAATCATTAAATTTATTTTGGGAAATATGTATTCTCGGATTTAAACCAGTTATGGTTTAGAGATTCTGATGAATTCTTTCCCATACATGTGATTCCTACAACTGTACAGAAATTGAAGGCTAAATTTGCTGAAGTTTCTATTAAATGTATGGAATAGTATCACACACAACATGCATATACAATACCTTCCAGGAAACATAAAAATTTACATCTACAATTCATAACATAAGATTAAAAATGAACTGTGCATACCACTTAATTAGATGACCGATCCACCCAACCTTAGAATTCGTTTATCTTCAGAATTCACCCCCGAGCTGAGATCCCTCCTAGTACAGATCAACCTCTAATCTATATAAGAGCAGCTTATTTAAGCTGTTATTCCCCAAAGCCTGTTTCTAATTCTGCGTCCAGAATATCAGGATGCTTTTCTTCTTGTTTGCCTCGGCTTCCCTATTCAGGGATTTTTTTTAAAGCTGTTTTATGCTTTTCCCCAGCTTTTCCAGCTTTCTTTACCTCTTCCCAACTATTTTCCTCATCATTGGGGAATTTAGATTTTTCCTCAAAAATCTAAATTAGAAATAATTTCTTTCAAGGTTTTTTCAAAGATTGTGGGGAAGTATTTGCCTTCATCCATCCTCATGGATTTAGCAAGTGATCTCAAATTTCTTCTTTTGGTCAATCTGCACAAAATCCTTTTCTTCATTTCCTCCAAATTAAATATTTAATTACATTCACAAAATACTTGTCCTTTGGGGTCCACTCCTCTTAGGATTAGAGTTCAAATGTCTAGTTTTTAAAAACACATAAACTAGGGGTGTTACAATGGTCCTCTCTTCTAATGCTTAAAAATATTTTCCTTCTACGGAGCTATGAAAGATAAATCATGGTTATTTATGGATATTTTGTATTAATTAAACAAAAATTTTGGAATAATATTTTTATTATTTTATTTTATCTAATTATGCTAAGTTTAAGAAGTTCATTATGTTATTTCATTGTGGATAATATATCCTCAAACATTGTCCTAGAAACGATTTCAAGGTTCAATGAGCAATGTCCAAAAAACAAAATTACCAAATTAACAAGAATTGTATCAATTTCTCGTTCTTTAGAGGTCTAAAAAATCATGATTTTGTGTAGATTTTGAAAAGTGTTGATGCAACATCAACCTTTTTTTAAGAAATTTTTGACATTTTAAACTTCCTTATGTAATTGATTTTCATGTCGATTTTCAAGTGTTGATGCAACATCAACCCTTTTTTTGGGCGCTTATTTTTGACATTTTAAATTTCGTTATTGTAATTTTTTTATTATAATTTTTTTTTAAATGGTGATGATTTTAATGCTTATCTTGAAATATGTTGATACAACATTAACCTTTTTTGTTTCTTTACCCGGCTTATATTTAACACTTAAAACTTTGTTATGTCTTAACTATGCAATTTGTTATTTAACAATTTTTCAAGTCGTCTTCATTTTTTTCTTCTTTCTTCCAGATATGTTTGTTTTTAAAGGGGTTTTTAAGTTATGTTTTTAGTTTTCTGATTTTTGTAATGAAATGCTTAATTTTCTTGTAAATTTAAAAAATTAATAAAACTAATATTTTGAAAATCGATTTTTTATATATATTTATGTATAATTAGATAGTACCACAATACACATCAAATAATTGTCATTATAAAATTATAATTTTAAATTCTTGGACAAAATGACTCTTTTCGCTAAAAATGACATAAAATAAATTATTTTTTTAGAAAATATTGAAAAAAAAACAAAAATAACAAATTATATGTAATTTTTAGAAATTTTATGTCAAACATAATAACCTTTAATTTTTTTCTAAAAATAATAATTCACATAAAATAAAATAAAAAATCTAAAAAAAAATGGAAATATCAAAATTAAAATAAGTTGATAAATATTAGTAAAAAATTATAACGTAAATTAAAAAAGAAAATCAAAAATATATAAAACAAAAATGGAAAAAAAAAACAAAAATGAAAATATAAATAAAAAATTAAAACATTATAAAACAATTAAAATCAAAATTTATTAAAAAAATATGAAAATTAAACAATAATAATAATAAAATAATTTAATCAATTATTAAAAAAAAATTAAAAAAAAAATAACATGTTTTAATAATAAAAACAAAATAAAAAAATTTAAATGTTATTAAATAAAAAACGAAAATAAATAACATAGGAAACAAATTAAAAAATAAAAAGAATGAAAAAAATATAATTATAAAATGAAAAATAAAAATAAAAACTAAATTAAGAAAATACTATAAAAATAAATAAAAGATATATTTATTTAGATACTTCCATGGTTATTCAGATTAAAAATGTTTTTCTCTTCGGGAAGAGAAAAATATTTTCAATAAAAGATATTACATTTATTTTTAATTAAAAAATTAAATATTATAATATAAAAAAATAAACATTAATTAAAAACAATATTAAAAATATAATATAATAAAATAAAGGACATTTAAGTTTTTTTGAAAAGAACATTGTCTGGGGTTGGGAGATCGACGCCTTATTCTGCATTGACCTTAAAGGGTCTTTCAAAAGGGTAGTTGGACATTTTGTCACTCCAACCACGCTCCTAGTGGCCCTTTAGCAATGTGGCAAGGTGGTCTGTCGATTTGCGGAATCAATGACCCACCCACAAACTGTTGTGTGTGTGGGTTATTTATTTTAGGAATCTATGGGCCTCCCTACTTTGATGGCAAAGGGCACCAATCCATCTCCTTTCCAGTGGCCCTTAGGTGTTAGGGGAGGACGACTCGTTAATTTCAGAAATAAAAAAAACCACCCACACAAAATGTTGTAGTTGTGTTGTTGTTTCGAGTAGTCAATAGATTACCCCACCTAGGCACTGAAGAGCTCTAGTCCAAAGGTAATACTCATGGACCTTTAGTGCTCTAGTGGGGCATTGAATCCTAAAACCACACAATTTTTTTAATTAATTTTTTCCTTTTCATCTTTTTAATGTTTTTTCTTTTATTTTATTTTGTTATGATTTTTTAATTTTTTTTACTATTATTTCTTTTTTATTTTGGTTATATATATTTTTTAATCTATTTTGTGGTAAGATATATATTTTTTTGTTTAGAGTTAAGATACTTTGTGATGTAAAGATAACTATTTTGAAACTCTTTATCTCACTCAACGTAGAATATATATATATATATATATATATATATATATATATATATATATATATATATATTCATTTTTTTACTTTAAAAAAAATTATGTTTGAATTTTTCTCTTAATAATTTATTTTTTGTTTTCTTTTAAATTTGTTATGGTTGATTTTTTTTTTTAATGTTTGAGAACTATTTTATTTTATTTTATTATTGTTTTTTAACTTTTTTATTTTTTATTTTTTTTCTTTTTATTATTATTAATATTATTACTTTTTTTGTTTTATTTTTTATTTTTTTATCTATTTATTTATTTACTCTATTTTTGTTGGAGGGGTTGCAACCTAACCGCACAATGTCTCAATTTGATAGTTTTTTTAAAATTTTCGTTATAATGGATCAAGTCAGTCTCCACGATCTGTCAATTTCATTATTGATTTTTTAAGTTTTCATTGCAATGTGTCAAGTTGTCTTAGGCTATATTTTAGAAGTTCTATACTTTTAGCATTTAAAGAAAATACTCTTCGTATAATGACTCTTTCATTTAGGTATTAATTTTTAAGGAATTTTTTTAGACATGATATTTTCTTTTGTTTCTATCTCGAATAAATATTGACATTTTAAGGTTTTTCAAAGTTGTGATATTTTATCTTCAATGTTATGGTTGGAAAATGTCAAAATTCTAAGATTTTTTAGAATAGTGATCTTTATCTTTAATGCTATGGTTGAAAATTATCGAAATTTTTAGGTTTTTGGAAATAATGGTATTTTATATTTAACGTTATCATCAGAAATTATTGGAATTTTTTTGTTAAATGAAATGAATATGAGAGTTTCATTAAAAAATAAAATTGGGATCCTGCCCAAAATCGTTACATCTCTTCCGAGTTGCCAATATGCTTTGTTGGTGTGGTATTGAGCATGGTAATTCAATCTAAATCCTCAAGCAAGAACTCCATAATACAAGGTTTTATTCCCTTTCCAACTATAGATTTTCCAAAATACTCCAAATATCTAAATAGATTTACTATCCATTTCTCACTTCTTATTAATTTGACTTTGATTGACATCTCATTTTCCTTAGCAATATGTTTTTTCAATTTTCGCAACTTGAATCCATCACGTGTTTCCTACTAGATATAATTTATTCTTCTGAGAGTAGTCTTCTACATGTTTACCACTTTTCGAATGAAAAATATTGAAATTTTAATATTTTCGGATTCATGATAATTTTTTATGTCATTGCTGAAAAGTAGTAGAATTGTAACAAAAACAATGTGTTGATGCAACAATAACACTTTCGGTTTCAGGGTGTTTTTTCATGTTTATTGCACACAAATTTTAGTTTTTAATGTTATTGTTAAGAAATTGAAATTGTAACTTAGAAAGAAAAGGTGTCATGTAACATCAACATTTTTCATTTTCAGATTGTTTTTGCATACTTTTTATGCAAAATAGGTGTTTTTATAGGTTACAGTTCTCGTCTCGAGGTTACAATTCTTGTTACATTGGTAACTTTAACTATTATTATTTTTATTCTTAGATTTTTTTATATGATACAATAGTGCTCTACTTATGTGAAAAGCATATTTTATTCATCAAATTTCCCCGAGAGCACACCCCTCTAGATATCAATATTAGTACCTGATTTATGCAAAAAACACGCCTCTTTATGACTACCTGTGCTTATGGAGAAATCATGCCTCTTTATTATGCCATGGAAATTTTTTTTTAGAAAACTCATAGGATCGTTATTTTATGCTTTTTTGGGTTAGAGTGAAACTATAAAAAATTCCACAAAAACTTGATTTTGAATGTAGATATTTATACTTTAGGTTTTATTTTGACATTTGGCAAGTATAACATATTT